>CM032451.1:39030048-39217548 GCA_019049505.1 Pachyrhynchus sulphureomaculatus | reverse complement strand
TCACATATCTCAGGTAATATAAATCGCATATGGCCATACTTAGAGTCAGTTGAAAGCTGACATTTGACAGTGGTAGACGTGCAAGAACTATTAGAATTCGTCCAATTCAGATTTTAATTTAGCTCGCTTTGAACTTGCGTGAAATTTCTGGAAAAGTTCGCTATATTTTACAGTTTTATTCCGATTAAGGCACAAATGCAGCGCAGGCCTATAAAGAAATTTGTGTTTGAGCTACTTATAGTCAAGATACATTACCAAAATGTAACAATTAAAAGACAGTTCAGCCGCTTTCTTCACCTGAGGCTTGCGCATGGCATCGATGTTTTTGGAACAAAAACCGATTTTGGTCGACCTTTACCAAAATTCATCGTTGACGGAAGCACGGCCATAACGAAATTCTTCAACCAGTTGTAAACAATTTTTCTGATGGTGATTCGTTACCAAAGTTGAACGAAACGATTCGAGGAATTGCTTGTTTAGTGAAAATCGTAAAAAATCGTCCAACGAAAATCTCAAGTGAGATTTCCATTTGTTCACAAAACTGTTTTTTTAAACGCTCACTGTAAACACACTATTCAATCTCAATAGCACAATTTAGTGGTCATTTGTAGAAACTTAAATGGCGGCCCTCGTAATTCCAAGAATGCACCACTCTGGGAGGAATTGAGCGAGTTATGCCCGTGGAACAGATTCCATGAACTTTTTTTATAGAATAAACTCAACTCGCCAACTGTTCTTTAATATACCAAGGAATCAAAGTTACTGCTGATTTCTGGGTCTTCAATGAGGCAAATAACTCTCTCTGATATTAAAATAGATATACAAAAAATAGATAAAATGGCAAAAAATACAAAGAAAAAATATATTTGGCTTCAACGCTTTTTACATGTTATTCATTTAAATATCTCATTGTTGAATTTATATTTCTCAACTATTAGAGATATTGTACGGGGGGGAATGTTGATTTTGAGAATATATCTCTGCACATCTTCAGCTTTGCGCATAAGATGTCAACGATCCTGGTCTTATATTTCAGCGAATCCCAGTATCTAGAGAGATCGAAACTAATTATAATTATCATTCTAAGATGAGATCCTCTTTCTTCTAACCTTAAAATGAAGGGAACACACTTTTTGCTCCATTTTATTATCAGTTAAATCTAATATAATAATCTTCACACAACTAATGAATTTTCGTACCTATATACTATTTATATAAAAAAATTAAATCCATGCAATGATTTATTCAAACTCATTCGTGCTAAAGAATTACCACTTTTGCATGCCCGTATTGAGTTTTGAAAGTTTGGTTGGCGAATTTTAGCAGATAATATAACTTAACTCTAGCAAACTTTCTGTCCTGAATTCAGAGAAAAAGTACAAGTGGAATAATATAAACCAATACTTAACAATAATAAAACTTCAACTGTTGTTAATGATTTATTCAAACTCATTCGTGCTGAAGAATTACTACTTTTGCATGCCCAGATTGAGTTTTGAAAGTTTGGTTGGCGAATTTTAGCAGATAATATAACTTAACTCTAACAAACTTTCTGTCCTGAATTCAGAGAAAAAGTACAAGTGGAATAATATAAACCAATACTTAACAATAATAAAACTTCAACTGTTTTACAAATAAAATGTATCTCTAATATCAAAACACAATTAGCATAATCTTTATATAATATATTACATAGAAGAAATAAAGAATTATGAATAAATTACCTTTTAGGATCTTTGGTAAATCTAAAAAAATAACTCCTTTGGAGATACACATATATTTTACAAACACTAACCTCACAACAAAAACATTCTCTTGACATCTTTTTAGTGTTCCGTACGGAACACTTATAAGATTACTTGAGTGTCTGTCCGTCCGTCTGTCACGCCCGATTTTCTCCGAAGCTATTTAACATAGAAAGTTGAAATTTGGTACTAATATAGGAATTGGTGACCTCATTAGAGCCGTGTAGTTTTGAAAGTTACATTTTGACTTAAGGGGTTAGTTTTGTGGGATAAAATCGGAAGTGAAAAAAAAAATTACTAGGATATCGAGTGGGGTGTCAAATGAAAACTTGTGAAAATACGAGTTCAAAAATATATATAATGTAATACTTGCACACATTTTTCTTTGTTATTATCTCGAAAAGTACTGATCAAAAAATTTTGAAAAAACCCTGGAATATTCTCCACGTAGTATAGATTGAACGAAACTAATCACGAGTACATTACCTTTAGTAATTTTTCTGGTATATAAAAAAACAAAAATGTCAAGGTCATCAATTTTCAGCGGAAACAAACTTTGTTGAAAAATCATTTGGGGTGTGTTTTGTGAAGTCATTAATTATTTTATACCTCCGTAACAAAATTTTTTATTTTAAAAGCAATCAACGTACGGAACACTAATTGCGCAAGTTCAACTTGCACTTGACCGGTTTTTTTTATAATTATTTTCAATTATAAAGTCAAACGAGTCATTTACTTATTGGAAAATTATTAATAATGAATTTGAGCACCTTACAAAAAGATTCCCCTTGAAATCCAGATGTAAACACAACCCGCTACCGCGCTGGCAGCCATGTTTGTTACTATGATAGGGGACACATACGTGATAAATAACAGGACCTAAAAATTTTCGTGAGCGTCGCTACTGTGTTTTATGTTTTACTGTGGTTTTCTTTAACCTTGTGTTGGGTGAGCAATGCCTTTACACTGATCCGGAAAGTCTTAAATTTGAAAAGTTGTGTTTTGTAGGACAGAAAACCAGAACTAAATTACAAGAGGGCAAATAAATACAAAGGTGGTTCCTTTAGCCAAAAAAAAAATACTAAATCCTAAGCGGGAGCGACAGCCCCTTAAAGCAAAACAAATCTATCTTAGGGTTGGACTTTCAAGCTTAAACTCTTCTCAGCACACTAAAATAAAAATGAGTAACCTAATGCACAACTTAAAAAAACCTCTTTTACAATAAACTCTCATACAACAAAAAACAATAACTATAAGTAGAACTCGTCAAAGAAATAACGCCATACAAGCTTAAACTCTTTGTAACCATTAAAAAAAAATTAGACAACTGGGAAGGGGGGAAGACTTTTCAAAAAAATCGATAGAGTGATTGATTCACCACTTTTCTTGCAATACTTAGTTCTAATATAAGTGCTCAATTTGATTTTCTCACACTAAAAAATAACTTAATTCAAACACTACAACATTATTTTCAAATTATAAGGGTCGCATATGCTCCAAATTAAAATAATAATAATAAACGAATAAATAAATCAAATAATGTACATATACAATACGTATTAAATTATTGAAATAATTGGCAGATAGCAAACGATAACATATTTTTTCAATGTAATTTTTAATCTATTGAGATAAATAGATGAATGGATATAATGTAACAATAAATTAATAGTTATTAAATATCACAGTAATATATCTATATGTTCAAAGATTAATTAATTGTGGTGTATGACCATGAATAAAATGAAAGGACATTTCAATAGTTCATAAAAAACCGTTTTTCTTTGCTTGAAATACATTGTACGACGAGGTTATAAGCAGGACTCCGTGGCGCAACGGTAGCGCGTCTGACTCCAGATCAGAAGGTTGCGTGTTCAAATCACGTCGGGGTCATACAACTTTTTTTATTATTTTTTTTTAAGTTTTAATTTATTTTTTATTTTTTTATCCATAATTAAAAAGTGCATCTTTTGCACTTATTTTAATTTCGAGAAGTTTTATTTGAATACACTAGTTTCAAAAAATATTTTTTGTTAAGAAACTGACTTGAAAAGTTTTATATAATTTTTCTAAAAATGCAGGATTTGACATAACATAGTCTTGTATCTAAAGTTCAAAAATTGTTTATATACATGAACACATAAAACCTTTGATTGGTATGGTTCCTCTATGCACAGAATCTTGCTTTAATTCGTACTTTCGTTTTATTACATTATCCAGTATCGTGCGTGCTAAAATTATAAGGAAAAGGAAAAATTTATGTTCTACGCCAGTGTTATCACGACTATTTTCAGGATGGATGAAAAAGTTATAACTTTTCCCACTGAAATACAAAAATATATTAAAAAGTATATATTGTTAACATAATTCTCTCTCTCCCTCGCAATCCTTTCGCCCCAACACGAGTATCGGTGACACAACAGTCATTCTCCAGGCATCTCGATCCTACGCGACCTGACTTGACTCGTGCATAACCATACCAAGAAGAGATCTTACTTGATTGAACCATCTTCTTGGAGACCGTCTCCTTGCTCTTCTAAAGTTGGAGTTAATAGCACACAACATGGATTAAAAACATTAAAATGTCATAAACCATAAGCGTCCGAAATTTCCTTGCCAATTATTTGTATTTTTAGTTTTAATCACCTTTCTTTTCTATCTCTATACAACATAGCGACCTTTTTCTAAAAAATATTTTATTACATGCCTTATAAACTTTCTAATAAGCTATATAAAATTTTAAAGAGTAAATGATGAAACTAAAAATCTTATTTGTATGATAAAGGCCAAAACGAGTACAATTAACAATTCTTAAGAACTAGAAATCTACAGTGTTATAATGCTTAATGATAATAGGTACGATAAAATTATTTTGGATTTTAGCAGATATTGGAATATAATTAAGCAAAGTACTTATCGGTAGGTAGGTGCCTAAGTAAGCAATAAAAGTATTCTGTGTAAGTATAAAAATAAAGCAAAAACCGATAACACGCTTAGTTCAAATCAGAACAGCGATGGCTTCAACTTTCAGTTTTGCCCCGGTCAAACTTCGCAGAGTCTGTAAATGTGCATTTTTACTGCGAGAAAAAACAATAATACCTAACGTCCACAATGCGCTAGTGTATCAACAGCCAACAAGCCAAGTCTGTGAAATTGTGGAAACATGTGCCAACATGACGGAAGTTGGAACAGCAACTATTTATAGATTTCTAAAAGAAAGAAAACGCGGTCCTTGCAACGAACCTCAGAATCACAAAGGAAAGGGGCCCTTAGAGGTCGATGAAAACTTTTAAAACGCAATAAGAAGAAAAGTACACCATTTTTTTTTATTAAGAAAGAAATACCTATATTCCATAAAGTTTTGCAAGAAATTACAGAAGACCAGGACTTACCAGATTTCAAAAAATTGAAATTATGGAAAATCCTCATAACCTGAATTTTCGTTAAGAAAAACACAATAAAAAATCTGTTCTTATCGATAAAACAGAAATAATTTGTTGGAGAAGAGAATATCTACGATCAATCAGAAAATTTCGAGCCGACGAAAGAAATATTTTTTATTTAGATGAGACTGGGGTTAATGAGGGACACGCAGTGAAAAAATTCTGGATTAACAAAAACATTAAGAATGCCAAACAAGCTAGGCTAATTATAGCACATACCGGTAGTGAAAACGGATTTCTCGACGGTGGCTTGTTGGAATTCGAATCAAAGTCAGTTAAAGATTATCATGAGGAGATGACGGCCGATGTTTTTGAGGAGTACTTCCAACAAATGATTGAATGTATACCAGCATAATCAGTTATAGAATTAGACAATGCTCCATACCATTCTCGATCATTAGAACTACTCCCGACAAATTCATCTAAAAAAGCGGATACTCTTCAATGGATAAGAGACAAAAATCTCAAACATAAAGATGGTATGTTGAAAGCGGAACTCCTTAAAACTACGAAATAAAATAAGGCACAGTTCAAGAAATACGCAGTCGATGAGATGGCAAAGGAACAGAATATCACAGTGCTTAGATTACCTCCATATCATTGCGAATTGAATCCCATAGAGCTAATTTGGGCACAAGGGAAAGGTTTTGAAGATGATGATTGTTTTTTATTGTAATTAAAGTACTTATATATCGTGAATTGTGAATTTGTATATATACATACATAGATCTATAGATTAAAACATTTTTGGTAATAAATCTTATATTTCTATAACTTTATTTTTAAAATAGTTTTATTTATTAAACACTAAAAGCAGGTTACTCTCGGATGGCTATGCTACCGATGACTCTATTGTATAGCAGAGGTTTTCTGCCTAAAATAGGGTGAACTCTTAAAAAAAATTTAAAACATCCAGTAAAATGCATAAGAAGTCTAATTTTTTTTGGGCGCACCCCAACATGTAATTGCATCTACATGAGAGAATTTTGCAATCAACTCCAAATAGATACACTTTACCTTTCACCTTCCCCGTTACTGCGAGCATTTTCATGGCATCTACTTTCATCATAATGTGACCAAAATATCTTAAGTACTGCCTATTAATTCTGTTTGAAAGACGGGCATTTATATTAAGCTCTTCAAGAATAGATACATTAGTAGGGTATTCGGTATATGATACTCTGAGGATTCGCCGATATGCCCACATCTCAAACGCATCGATTCGTCTTTTGCCAGCTTGTTTAATGGTTCATGTTTCCGATGCATAAGTTTCTATGGGGAATATAAAGCTGGATAGTAGTCCCATCTTTGTGTTTTTTTTTCTGATAGCTGGATCTCTCCAGATCTTAATGAGTTTGGTCATCCAGCCATAGCCAAAGCCTGCTTACTTCCGCAAAACAGCTAATAGTGTTAGTTATGAGGGAGCTCAAATAGTTGAAATAATCTACAATAATGATAACGGTGACAGATCTTCATTACGGCTGACAATCATTACTTTGGTTTTTGCTTTATTAATTGTCGGTCCATAGATTTCAAGACGTTCCATAATTGATTAATTGATTCTAGGTCTTGTATTGACGTTGCAAGCATAACAGTATCACCCACATATCTAAGGTTACTTAGCTTTTTTTCACCGATTGTCACACCCCCACTCCACTCATCCAAAGCAGACTTCATTATATGTTCACTATATATGCTAAAAAGGAAGGGTGACAGAATACAGCCCTGACTAATGCTGGCTTCTATGGTAAAGGGTCCTGAAAAAGACTTATTCAGTTTAATTTCGCCATTTGTATTCTCATACAGGGATTGTATAAGGTTTAAACAATGGATAAGGGTTCTCATGCTGATTCGACCAGAGTTTATTTCACTGTACGCAGTGGAAAGCTTTGGAGTTTTCTACTAAACAGATATAGATTGTTATTTAGAAATCGCTGACTTTTGCTATTATCTGGCGTATGTTGAGATTTTGTTTTCTAGCCCTCTTCCTGGAATGAAGCCTGTTTATTCGGTAGATATTTGTGGCAGCAAAAAAGTTTTAAATCTTTCATTTAAGATCCAGAGAAATAGTTAAGTAGTATGTAATACCAGAGCAATTGTTTGTTAATTGTTGCAATCCAGTGACGATCCTTTCTTACCCAAGGGTATAAATGCAACCTCACACCATTCTTTCGGCCATCTTCCAGTCTTCCATTCTATACACATAGTCACTGCGGTTTCTCCCCATCAACTTTACTATTTCTGCAGTTATTTGGTCAGAACCTACTTCTTTTCGGTTTTTTAACTTTTAAGCAGCCTTCCTGGCTTCAGGCTTAAGAATACATAGCTCTTGCTCCTATGTGGCACCGTTATCGACAATGCAATCGCCCACAAATTGAGACACAAAAAGTTCTTTACAATAGTCTTTCCAAACGTTAGTGATTCCAGGGTCCTATCTTCCCTGTCATTAATTATTTGTGTTTTAGCTATTTTACTCTTTCATAAAGTATTTGTGGTCGATCGTTTGTAGCATGTTGTTCTAGCTCCTTACATATACCATTAATGTATGGGTTTTTATCTTTTTTACAAGTCACCCTGATTTCTTTACTAATTGATTTGATTCCCTCCTGATGAAAAAATGAGTTGTTTGTTAAAATCATATTTCGTTTTGTTTCTATAAGCTTTAGGATATCGTCGGTCATCCAATGTTTTGTTTGAAAGTGTTTTCTTATTTTTGCCGAGCAGTGCCTTGCAGCATTTGTTATCCACTTTTTAATATCTGTCCAAGTTTTGTCTATTTCTGCTGTGACCTCCGGAATGTTATAATTTATTATTGTTTGAAAAAGAGTACTGTCTGAAACTGTAATTCTCTTTTTTGTTGTTGTGTAATATGACTAGCAACCAAAAATATTTAACGCAGTTTAAGAATTTTCAGAAGAACCAGATAAGCTCGTTCTGCAAATTTTCGTATGAATTTTAACTTCTTCTTCTTCTTTTTCAGCTTATTGTATCCATCGTCGGATAAAAGCCTCCTTCAACTACTGCCATTGTTCTTTATCGTCTGTTCTTCTCATCCAGTCATGCCCAATTAATATTTTTATGTCTTCTGACCACTTAGTTTATGGTCTTCATCTGCTTCCTTTATTCGCTTGTGGTCTCTATTCTATAATTTTTCGTATCCACCGATTGCCATTCATTTTCCCAATATGCTCTGCTTAATTCCACGTTAATCTACCCTTTCCATTACATCTGTTACCATGGATCCTCGTCTTATTTCTATGTTTCGTATGCGATCATTAAATTTAATGTTTAAAATTCTTCTCTCCATGGCTTATTTGGTAATTTATAGTCTACAGATTGTACTTTTATTTAGTGCTCATATTTCTGTTCCATAGGTAAGCACTGGCGAACATACTGGTTGAAAATCTATACTTTAAGCATGTTAGGCTCATCGGATTTAAATATGTCTTGTAGTCTTCCAAACGCTGACCAGGATATGGATATTCTGCTTTGCAGTTGCTTTTTGACAATTTAAATTCTTGCCCAACTATATTGTCATTTTCTACTATCTACTTTCTCTATTTATATATTTTCTAATATTTTTTATATCTTGGTTTTGCTCTGTGCCCTTAGTTAAGTATTTGGCTTCATTTGGATTTATTATTCAATTCTTCCAGTATTCTTTGTAATTCTTGTTTGTCTCTAGCTATCAAGGTCACATTATCGACAAATCTCAGATGTGTTAGTTTTTTGCCATCTATAGTTGTTCCTATATTGTCTCAGTCGAGCGGATTTTAATACTTGTATGAAAAAAATTTGAAATTTCGAAATTCTTACTAAAAAATATAGTTAAATTTAGTTTGGAAAGGCCAGTCTGTCTATATCGATTTAAACTTGGTAAACATATAATATTTGAAATAGGTCTAGAACTTATAGTTTTTAAGTGATCTCGCTTTGGGAGATGGGGTAGATTTATTTTGTATATTTTTATGGGTTTTGGATAAGATAGTGAATAAATTTATGATGATTTATAAATCAATTTTAAGCATTATTGTGTATAAATAAACATATAGGAGATTTCTTACTAAATACAGTGTGACATGTATTTAGGCTATTGGATAGGAGGAATCAGAGAATTATATTATGATTTCCTTATTTATGGTCAGACATATTCTAGATTAATACAGTAGGGAGCGGTTAGAAGGATTGTTTCGTATCTATAGTGTTATATGTATTTTCGGGTTTCTGAGAGTCGAGAAATCTGAACATTATGCTATTTTCTCAATATTTTCAATTAGTTATCATCAAACATAAAAGAAGTTAATGAGAAGGGAAAGAAAGTTGGAGTGGTTGCTTCATATATATATATATATATATATATATATATATATATATATATATATATATATATATATATATATATATATATATATATTTATGTATATATATATATATATATATATATATATATATATGTATATATATATATATATATATATATATATATATATATATATATATATATGTATATATATATATATATATATATATATATATATATATATATATATATATATATATATTGTGAAATATGTCCTTTTTAGGGTTTTCAAAGTTTAATAATCTGAAGATTGCGTTATTTCTTTCTTTATTTTAAATTTCAGCAGAGCAGAGATATACTACAACACTAATAACCACGTAGTTATAAATTTAGAAGGAACAGCTCTCGAGACAAAAAATTACTACGACGAATAATAGTGTCTCGAGTCAAATTTATAGAAGAATAGGCTAAGATGGTGCGCATTCGGAAAATTAAGTTATATATTCAAAGATAAAGCAATCCCAAATAAGTTAGAGTTCAACGTTTACGATTAGTGCACCCTGCCATGATTAAATATGGCGCTGAAACTTGGCCACTGAATAAAGCCGATATCTATATATAAAAACCAGCTCGAATCCAGAAAGTACACGAAAGACAGATGACCAGGATCGAACTTAAAAGTAGAAAAGGAAACAAGTGGATGCGTGAACAAACGAGAGTAAAGGATATTATAGAACACGTAGCAGAAAGTGGCAATAAGCATGTAGCACGCACGACCGATGATCGATGGACCAAGCAAACAATAGAATGAAGACCACGAGAACAGAAAAGGAGCATAGGACGTCCCAAAACAAGATGACGGAATGATATACAGAGGGTTGTGGGCATTGGGTGGATGACAACAGCTGCAAATAGATTGAGATGGAAATTCTGGAGGAAGACCTACATCGAGCATTGGATAGAACTAGGCTTATAGTGATAGAGTGATATGCTCTATTTATTTTTGGTTAGTCTCTGACCATCAATTTCCTATCGCTTAAAATATCGGCAGTTCTGGGTAAATTACTTTATCATTTGTTTGAATAATTTGCTGAAATGAAATCAGAGCAAAACTTATTGTTGTATTGATTGGAATATTTAATCTAAATTTTAAGATTTGCTTCATTATTTTAATTTAAAATCATTAAAAATTATTTCTTTTTGGTTTACATGGTATTTGCAGGATATTCCAGTTCAAATCGTTTAATTTACATGGATTAGTCCATTAAATTTCAAAAAACAATAAAAGCTTCATCTGGTTTATCCAATACATTACTTTGAAGAGCTAAAATTTCTATATAAAAAATTAACAGTTAGAAACTAACAAAGATATCCACAAAAAAAATTTTTCAATAAAAAGTATGTCGTTTACAAAAATGAGAGCTTTTTCGTGGTACAACATGACGCCCTACAAATTTGAAGGTTATTTGTAACTACTAGCCAGAGTTTTTGTAACTCCCGTCATGAAATTTATAATTTATACCCACAAATTAAACTGGCAGATTGTCTATGGTTCCACCAAAATAAGCAATTTTCTGGCTCCTAGCAGAGTTACAGAATGGTATTTACATCTTTTTCAAATACAGACCTAGTTTTAAAAATACTTTATCTCTGTCTTTCAATCGTTTTTTTTAAATTATTTTTTACTACTGCAAGCAAGTTTCCGAGTCCTGCTATAGCAGTACCATGTTCCTGATATGGCATATATAAATCTTTTAACAGAATAGTTACTCTAAAAATTTAATTAAAATAAGTCGGACTTGCGCAATTAGTGTTCCGTACGTACATTGCTTTTAAAATTAAAAATTTTGTTACGGAAGTATAAAATAATCAATGACTTTATAAAACGTATCCCAAATGAATTTTCAACAAAGCTTTTTTCCGATCTTTATTGAAAAACTGATGATCTTGAAATTTTTGTTTTTTTATATACCAGTTAATTTATTAAAGGTGATGCATTCGTGGTAATTTTCGTTCAATCTACACCTTGCGAAGAATATTCTAGAATTTTTTCAAAATTTTTTGATCAGTATCTTTCGAGATAAGTGGGGACAGCGATTCGTCGCAATTTTTTAAACACAATACAAAGAAAACTGTGGGAAAGTACTACATTGTATATATTTCTGAACTCGTGTTTTTAAACCTTTCATTTGACACCCCACTTGATGAACTGGTAAAAAACATTTTTTTCACTTCCGACTTCACCCCTCAAAACTAACTCCTTAAGTCAAAATTTAACTTCTAAAACTACACGGCTTTGATGAGGCCATCAATTCCTATATTAGTGCCAAATTTAAATTTTCTTTGTCAATCGGGAAAAATCGCGTGTGACAGACAGACAGACAGACGGACAGAGACCGAAGTGATCTGATAAGTGTTCCGTACGAAAGACTAAAAAATAGTAGATTCTTAAAATAAATCAGCGCATTGTCGAATAGATAAATGCTCAGGAATTCTGTCTTCTCTTAATACCGTACAAGACAGAGTGCTAGAGAGTATACTATAAATGTTATATTCGCTTCTCTTAACGTATTGAAGGAGTGTGATTACAAAGAAGCTATTTCAGTATCGGGAAATGCTTAATCTATTAAATTCTGTCTGAGCATATGTGGGGGTGTGAACCCAAATAATAAAGTGTCCTTGAACACAATAATGAGTCAATTATATTTTATTTAATAAAATTCCGTCTAACCTTTGTTGATAAAAAATAAATAGACGACTTCTTTCTTTCTTCATTTTATTTTAAAATTTACACAATCTAAAAACATCCAAGCACATTTTTTTTTAAAAACACAGATATTGTAAAATTTTGACTATTAAGTCTCCGTTTGTGAAACCTAAAGATTATTTTTTGACATGGTGTAAATATTAATGAGAAAATTCGCTAAAAGGTTGCTAGTTGCAGTAGAATCAAAAACTTTTAGCAATCCGATAAATTTTGTTTTTGACAAAGTAACACGGAATGTGTATTTTGATAAGGAAATTTAATAAAATAATTGCTAGTTACGGCCTTCGAATAGGTAGAAAATTACATAATCATTAATAAAACGGATTTTCTGTTCTAATACTGCACATTTTAATAACTTAAGTTGGCTTATTCATGTTTTTGTCAATTTAAACACTTGATTGTCAAGTTGTCCAGTTTTAAAGTTAGCCTTTTTACCAAGCCCGGCAGCAAACGTTTAAATTTTCAGTTTCATATAATCTACTTTATATTGGAAAATGTAATTACAGTTTCATAATCTAAGATATCAAAAGTAAAGTCCCTTATAAAGCATATGACGTAGGATTATTATCAAAACCGGAATATTATAATCATACTAGTCACATTATTAACTTACGGATTATTATCAATCGACTCAAATTCCTACAATATTACGGTTCAGTTTCAGTATTATTATAATATATTATATAAATATCCGGGGAAAAACAAATATCTGAGTTTTGTGGGGTTAATAATAAAGTACCCTTACAGAAAGCTTGAAGATAATCATTTCGGAGAAAATCGTGGTTTTTATTTTTTATCCTTACGTTTAATTGCTGTGCGAAAATAAATTGTAAAATAGATCTGGGTGATTACTAGAAATAACCAATTTGAATAAAAACATCTCTATGCCTTGGGTGCTAGGTTAGGACGTAGGTAAACTGGCACGTACACGCATTCACACATATTCGTCCACACACACACATACAATTTTGCAGGATCAGGCAGACCTACAGTTGGAATCATTCATCATTACAATTGGATCGGTAATTTCAAAATATTTTATGTAAATATTAGCACAATATGGTTTTCCTCAGTACTTAGATTAATGTACGAAATTATTATTTTTAAACACATTTAACAAAAACACGAGACATGTTTAAACTCCAATTATTTACGTTCAAAACAGTTAAGATAGAAGTGGAACTACTAATTATATAATGCCATTCGTATTATCTATCTAGCTGTATGTAGATGGAGGTCATCTATATTGAATATAAGATTTCGCCCTGGCGCGGTATGTGGCTCAAATTACAAGTTATTAAAGGCTCGTATGAGAATAAAACGAGCCGTCCCTAAAAAAACAACAACAAACAAGAGAATTACAGTGTGAGACAGTGCTCTTTTCCAAACAATAATCAACTATAACATTTCGGAAGTCACAGATGATACAGACAAAACATGGACAAATATTAAGAAGTGGATAACATATGCTGCTACACAGTACTCGGCAAAAATACAAAAACATCCTCAAAAACATTGGATGACCGACGATACCCTAAAGCTTATAAAAACAAGAAGAAATATGACTTTAACAAACAACACATTGGATTGTCAGGAGAGAATGAGATCAAAGTAAAAAGGACAAAAACGCATGCTTGAATAATATATGTGAGGAGCTAGAACAACACCACAAGAACTTTATGAAAAAGTAAAATACGTATCGAAAGAACTCAAACCTAAAACAGAAATAAATAATCAGAGATTACGAAGGTAGAACAGTCACCGACTTGCCTGGAATTATTGATATTTGGAAGGATTATTGTAAAGAACTTTTTGTGCCTTAACTCGTGGACGACTGTGTTGTCGACAGCGAAGCCGCATAAGAACAAGAGTCATGTATTCTTAAATCTGAAGTCAGGAAGGCTATTCAAAGGTTAAATAACAGAAAAGCAGCAGGTACTGACGAGATAACATAATAAAGATAATGAGAGAAACCGCCATGACTATGCTACATCAACTGTGTAATGTGGTATGGAAAATTGATGCAAAGTTGCGTTTATATCCTTGCATAAAAAAGGATCCCATTTGACTTGCAGCAACTATAGAAAAATCGCTCTGGTCTCACGAGCTGCTAAGGTGTTTCTCTGGATCCTAAAGGAAAGACTCAAGACTTTTCGACTGCCACAAATATCTACCGAACAAACAGGCTTTATTCCAAGAAGAGAGACTACATACTCCAGATAATAGAAAAAGTTAGGGAATTCTAAATAACAACCTATATCTGTTTTATAGATTACACTAAAGCTTTGATCGATAAAACTCTGGTCGATTTTAATCAGCATAGGAACACCTATACATCTTGTAAACCTTAGCCGATCCCTGTATGAGAACACAAATGGCAGAAATAAACTGAATAATTCTTTTTTCGGTCCATTTAACGTAGAAGCCGGCGTCAGACAGGGCTGTATTCTGTCACTCTTACTTTTTAACATATACAGTTAACACATAATGAGATATGTTTTGGATGGCTGAAGTAGGGGTGTGACAACCGGTGAAAAAAAAACTAAGTAATCTTAGATATGTGGATAATACTGTTATACTTTCAACTTCAATACAAGACCTAGAATCAATTATGAAGCGCCTGGAAATCACTAGCAAAAGCTATGGATTAACAATTAATAAGGCGAAAACCAAAGTAATGATTGTTAGTTGTAATGAAGATCACACATAAATGGAATTACTGGTTTTACTGTTATAGACCATTTCAACTATTTGGGATCCCTCATAACTAATAATGGTGGCTGTGAAGTGGAAGTAAGAGGACGCTTGACTAGGACTAGGAACTCAACGATCAAACTTACTAAAGTCTGGAAAGATCCAGCTGTCACAAAAAATACAAAGTTAAGATTGCTATCCAATCTTATATTCATCATAGCAACCTATGCATCGGAAACATGGAGGAAAGTCGATGTCATGGAAAAGCTTGTAGTAACGGGGAAGGTAAACGGTCAAGGGGACGGTCTCCAACAAGATGGTTCGACCAAGTGAGATCTCTATTTGGTATGGGTATGCACGAGTCAAGTCAAGTCAAGAATGACTGTTGAGGCAGCAACTGTATGGTGTCACTGATACTGCCATTGGGGTGAAAAGATTGAAAGAGAGATTGTCTAATTTAATTAAATAATAAAATCGAACTACTCAGTATGCATCACCACTAACCAAACACTTTATTTTTGCACTCGACGCGCGTTTCGCTAACCATGTTAGCTTCATCAGGAACTATGATTGACTGATTGCCTCGCTCCTGATGAAGCTAACATGGTTAGCGAAACGTGTGTCGAGTGCAAAAATAAAGTGTTTGGTGTAGTGGTGATATATACTGAGTAGTATCATTGTGCCAAAGATTACGCATTCCCAATATAATAAAATCGAAACCACTAAGAAATTGTATTTTCTAAGCTAATGCGAGATATCCCTTCCTTTCTATAGGTTAATTGAAAATAATTGAAATTTTCAAATCATTTTAGAGGTAGTGTTCGTCTTACCGACTGACGTGAAAAATGGAATTAATAAATTTAAGCTTTTTGAACTAATGGCAATATTTTGTCTTGTGACCTTCATTCAAATGTATTGTTTTTGTATTAAATGTACTTTCACAATAAAAAATGTATTGTGGTTAATTCCAAGATATAAGATCCTGCCTTTTTGCTTTTTCAATGGGGCAATAAACGACCCTATTATTGTTTTGTGCATAGTTGCCAGCTATTACGACAAACGTATTTTTATTTTACCTGCTTTGTATACCGCCCTCACTTGCACCTGCAATCATATTGCATCTATTTTTACCTATATATTTACTACCTGGCAACCCGGTTTGGAGCTCTTTAAGTATTTGATAATATAGGCCTAATGATCACACGTCCCCATTAAGATGCGAAAGATACTTTTTATTATTTTTAGTTTTAGTTTTACTTACAACTTACAACGTAACGGTTCTATTCTAATTATGTGGCGTCCGTGCAATAGTGGCTATCGCAAGAGAAAATATTTATCACTTGACGCTCAACAAATAGTGAAAAATGTTTACGACAGCTTGGCAAAAAGAAATTTGAATAAACAAAGTGCTTTGCAAGAAACCAGTGAACTAACAAAAACCCCAATTTCTACGATTGAAGGTATTGTAGGAAAACCATCACTTAGAAACAGGAAAAAACGGAAATATTTTCAAATGCATCATGTAGAGGATTGTGAAAAAGACGTCCTCAGTAGAAAAATATATTCTATGTATGAAGAGCAGTTGGTCCTGACACTAAACAAAATAAAATTAAGACTGGAGCAGGACGGGACCAATATACATTGTGGCCGATCAACCCTTCACAGAATTCTCTTAAAAATGGGATTCACGTTCCGAAAAATCAACAAAAGGCAAGTAGTGATGGAGTCACAAAGACTACGAATCTTGCGACATACTTATTTACAAGAAATTAAAAATTATCGATCAGAGAATTGGCCACTAATTTACCTTGACGAAACATGGTTCGATACCCATGACACTGGGCAAAAAGGGTGGATTGACAGCAGTACAAAATGTCAGATTAACGCACCTTCAAATAAAGGTAAACGATAACCATTTTGCCTGCTGGATCTGAAAAGGGCTGGGTTTTAAATTGTCTACTATTATCTGCAAAAAACATAAAAGATTCTAGTTTGGACTATCACGAAGACATGACCGCAGAACTTTTTGAAAATTATAGTCATGGACAATGCAAGTTACCATAGTCGCCTACTAAATAAGGTTCCTAATGCAGCCAACACCAAATCGGAAATACAGGAATATATGTTAGAAAATGACATTTATTTTGACTTTAGTTATAAAAAAAGTGATCTTTTGGAAGTTTTGAAAGACTATAAATTGAAAAAGAAATATGTTTGTGATAGTATGGCTGAGAAAATGGGACACACTTTTTTGCGGCTTCCTCCGTATTTTTGTGTGTTTAATCCAATTGAACATATTTGGCAACAAGTTAAATCAAGAATAAGGACACAAAATGTTTCTACTACTTTAAGCGTGTCAGTGGCTGAATTAGTAAAAAAGTTATAAATATATACCTTGTGAAAGCTGGAAGAATTCCATTCAGCATGTTGTTAAAGTTGAAGATTAATATATTTATGTAAATAATATATAACCACTGATAATTACCTCAGCTGATGACAGTGATATTGAAACCGAATTAGGCTTAAGTTAAAATATATTTTTATTTATACAATATGTACCCTCTTGTAAACCCCATTCATTCAAACTATGTATTTGTACTTCTTATCCATTTGTTTTTATATGCATCTATAAATAAACATCTCCAAAAACACTCATAATTTTACTTATTTGCATCAATGAATAAAATTCTTAAGTCCATCTCTGCAACCTGTCATAAACAAAAGGTCAGAATTTTTATATTGCCCACTTAAAACGGCAAAAATTAGGTTCTTATATATTGGGACAGGCTATACCGACTTTGTAAATACGTATAATATTATCATTTAGATAAATTAGACAGGTCTTTTTAACACGAAATACATTTTTACAGACGTGTTAAGATAGCTTTTGTGTATCCATCATTATGTCACCTGGGTCATCATGTGCTAATGTTAGATCTTGTTTCTAATAGATTTGATGTAAGAGTTTTTTCAATAGCATTAATATACGAGTAAGTTACATCAAAACTTTTACTGGTAAAAGAATATTAATTTTCGTTATTGTTTCGAGCTTTTTCACTTATCACATTAGGACAACCAATAATAAAAGTAATTATTGTGCTACAAAAGGTGTTCCGGTAACATTTCCTAGTAGAACACGAGTTAGCGCTGAAGACGTGGTGAAGCCTAACAGAAGAGTCTGAGATTCCTTAAACAATCGGCATCTACATCCCTATTTTAACCTTCCTGGTATTTAGATTTTGACGAAAATCTGTTTTTAATTTCTAAAATTTGAAATATATTATTTTTAATATTTTAGTTACATTGGGTTTTGATATTGGATTGAAATAATTATAAAAATCAATGCCATTCTGAGGTGAAGCAGAATTTTTAGTATTCCTTACGGAACACTTCGGTGTCTGTCGCATCCGATATTCTCTGAAATTATTTGACATATAATGTTGAAATTTGGCACCAACTTTTAAAACCACCGGCCCAATCAGAGCCGGTGGTTTTAAAATTTAAATTTTGACTTAAAGAGTTAGTTTTGAGGGGTAAAATCGGAAGTGAAAAAAATTACCAGGTCATCGAGGGGGGTGGCAAATGAAAACCTGTGAAAACGCGAGCTCAAAAAGATATATGATGTAATTATTGCACATACTTTTATTAGAATTACTTTAAAAAATGCCCAAAAATCGCTGTTTACTCACCCCACCTCGAAAAGTACTAATGAAAAAATTTTGAAAAAATTCTAGAATAGTCGTCATTAAGTGTAGATTGAATGAAAATTGTCATGAGAGTATAAAAAAAAAGTTTGACAGCTTGGTAGAGGTTTTTTGAACATACTTTTCAGTACATTACTGCTACTGCGTCGGCCGTCGCTATAATAACTTTGTTTTGTTTTTTTATAATCAAACAAATATTTAGGTTGTAAAATTTGTTTTACATTTTTTTACTATGTTCTAAATCCATTTATTGACTATCAGATAGCTAAGATACTATAACAACTATACATTATTGACTAAGAAAAAACGTGAAAAATATATATTGTATCTTAAGATATATGCATGTCAAGGACATAATTAACTTAGCCTAGGTAACGATTTTATTTTATTTTAAAACCAATCACAGTACGGAACGCTAATTGTGTAAGTCCGACATACACTCGGCCAGTTCTTTTAGTTTTATGGTTACTTCATACCGTCGCGTCGCGTCGGAAATGTCAACTTGTACAAATAAAAAAGTATTTCTTATTATTTGTTATCACTAGGCCTTCCTTAAATTCTGACAATAATTTACGGAAACATATATTTAATAATTTATTTTTTATTACAGTCTTGTTTTAGTTTCACTGAAATATACCTGTAAATATTATTAAAAGTTCTGTAAAAATTTTGTGCCAAATTATTTATTTTCCTTTTTATTTGATTACATCTTCCTTAGAATAATTTACTGTAATATCGAGCGCACATTTTGAAAATCTGTACCCCAGAGGTAAAGTGTCGTAACTATAGAATTTGTGATTTTCGGGTTATCGTTGCATTTATAATGAAAATGTTCACATTTTCTAGTGGTAAACCGCTATAATTGCAGTACGTACAAGTAAAAACATTGATTCAATTTACTTGTTACTAAAGTACATTCTGGAGCACTACTGTTGTAACTCTAGGTGATAATTTACCACCAATGGACCCTGAAGTAGTTAAGGTTAGGGTACATGTTTCTTAGGAGGTTACGTTTACTCATAGTCCATGTGTTTGTTTTTTAGTGTTCCGTGTGGAATAATTATAGGATCACTTCGGTGTCCGTCCGTCCGTCCGTCCATCTGGCACATCCGATTTTCTCCGAAACTATTTGACATAGAAAGTTGAAATTTGATACTAATATAGGAATTGATGGCCTCATCGTAGCCACGTAGTTCTGAAAGTTAAATTTTGACTTAAGGGGTTAGTTTTGAGGGGTGAAATCGGAAGTGAAAAAAAAAATTATTAGGTCATCGAGTGGGGGTGTCAAATAAAAGCTTGTAAAAACACGAGTTCAAAAATATATATAATGTAATACTTGCGCACACTTTTCTTTATATTATTTTTAAAAAATCGCTGCCCCCCCCTCTTATCTCGAAAAGTACTAATCAAAAAATTGTGATAAAATTCAGGAATATTCTTCACAGGGTCTAGATTGAACGAAAATTATCACCTTTAGTAATTTATCTGGTATACAAAAAGTTCAAGGTCATCAATTTTCAAAAAAAATCGGAAACAAACTTTGTTGAAAACTCATTTGGGGCGTATTTTGTGAAGTCACTGATCATTTTATATCTCCGATACAAAAATTTTTATTTTAAAAGCAATCAACGTACGGAACACTAACTGCGCAAGCTCAACTTGCACTTGACCGGTCATTGTAATTGATTTTAGTTTTTATACTGAAGTTTAGTGTGAACATGAATCACAAAAGTATAATAATATCATCAAGAAGCAGATTTATAATGAATCTAGCACTCTCTGCAATAAATAAGGCATGTCATTCATTTTTAAAGGTTTGAACTTATTTGTGATAAATGTGATAAATAGTTATGCTGCTTTTTAGGTTTATCACGTAACTAAGTAATTTTTTATTTTTCATTATCCTGAGTGTCAGTCAAAGATTACTTATTATTTTTCACCATTTTTAGAGAAGCACTGACTACGATGAACAAGTACAAGTTCTTCCAGAAAATACTGTCAACGAAGCAAATAATAATGATACTGGTTGGGTAAGTTGCATTGTCCTGCTAATAGTAGGCTTGATTTCTTTAGAATGTAGCTTAAAGAAATATTTCATCATTTTGAAAAATATTTGTGCTGTTTTACAAGCATGCCAAGTAAGTAGGTAGATTTTGATTTTTCATTACGTTGATTTTCAGTCAAATATTTATTAATGTTCAACATTTTTAGGAAAGCACTGGCGACGATGAACAAGTACAAGTTCTTCCAGCAAATACTGTCCACGAAGCAAATGATAATGATGCTGGTCCTAATAGCACTATCTCAAACAGACAGGGTAAGTTTTTCCAGAATGCAGCTTCAAGAAATATTTACACTATTTTGTTTCTTTTAGATTGATGAGATCAACACAGTACAGACTGATGATAATTTTTCTGACTATGATTCAAATAAGGATTCCGAATACCTGCTTGAAATAGAAAACTTAGATATTACTGAACTACAACATCTTATAAATACGATAATGGTTGAGAATCAAATTGTAAAGAAAGATCGACCAAGAAAACGAAATAGTAAGACTTGGAAGGCTATGGTGTGAAAAGTAAATACATAAGCTGGAACAGAATACAAAACAAGGAAAGGGCTGTTTGTGCCTGCTAAGTTTGTGAAACTCTCAATGCATGCCATCGTGTACGAAAAGATGTACAGAAAATATTGACGAAAGTGCTGGTAGTAATAGTTTTAGTTATTTTTATAGTGAGGGAAACAACAATGACTATAAACGTCAGTTTATAGCATCATGTGCTTTAAAAAGCAATGTTGCCCGAAGGCTCGTAGCTGTACAGGCTGGTTATTCAAAAAGGAACTCAACTCTACCTTGATATATTTCTTTGAAGTTAAAGGCTGTAGAGTTCAGGTCTGCAATTTTTTTTTTACATACTCAAATAGGTCAAAAGAGCTGATAAAATCGTATCTGATCCGATTTAAAAGAGGTTCTTATTATAACTGTGACTGAGCTGAAATGTTTCCAGCCCCTTATTTAACGGATTTCCAGTGACTTTATTTAAGAAATCTGTGGACACTAAATTTAACTATTTCAAATTCTGCTACTCGAAAAGCACATTGCACTATGTGGGATGAGATGGTAGGGGCTCGAGATGGTTGTGCATTCTGCATCCTAAAATGGGCATTAGATAATCTCAGCAGTAACACAGTAGAGCTGACAATTTGGTGTGACAATTGCAGTGGCCAAAACGAAATTTCACAATGGTTGCAGGCTATGTTTTGTTAATGAGGGTTATGCCACCACTGAAATTTATACATCACAAGTACCTATTAAGAGGATATGCCCATAGGGAAGTAGACGGGGGCTACTCGGTAATCGAAAGAGCTAAGAAAAGAATTGGAGACAGTACAACTTCAGTGACAACCTTTGACTGGCAGCAATTCATACGCCAGTGGAAATTTAAGGAAGTTTTGAGAGTGATGACATGATTATTAAAGACTGTGAAAGTTCCCCTCTGATTAACAGAAAAAAACTATTTTAACCAGAAGTATTTAAAAATCAGTGAGATTGTTCATCTTCAGTTTCGGCAAGGGGAGGAAATTCTTTTCTATACAAATTCATTTTCAGAGGACTTCCTAATGCTAGAATTCAAAAGAACCTCGAGAAAGGTAGCCGCTTGGCCACGGGAAGTATCCCGGACATGATCAAGTGGGAGGCCTCTAATTATACAAAATATAATTATCTGATTACTCTCCTGACGTGGATTCCATCCTGTTTCTACGACTTTTATAAAACAATACCAAACACATCAAATGCCGATGAGTACCTAGATGAACAATAAATTTTGTTTCAATTTTTAGTTGTGTAAATAAAATTTGTAAATAAACAATTATTTTACCCATTTTTAGTGTTCCGTACGGAACACTTATAAGATCACTTCGGTGTCTGTCTGTCTGTCTGTCTGTCTGTCTGTCTGTCTGTCTGTCTGTCTGTCTGTCTGCCTGTCTGTCTGTCTGTCTGTCTGTCTGTCTGTCACACCCGATTTTCTCCGAAACTATTTGACATAGAAAGGTGAAATTTGGTAGTAATATAGGAATTGATGGCCTCATCAGAGCCATGTAGTTTTGAGAATTAAATTTTGACTTAAGGGGTTAGTTTTGGGGGATGAAGTCGGAAATGAAAAAAAAAAATTTTTACTAGGTCATCGAGTGTGGTATCAAATAAAAGCTTGTGAAAACACGAGTAAAAAATATATATATAATATTATACTTGCGCGCACTTTTCTTTGTATTATTTTTAAAAATTCGCGAAAAATCGCTGTCCCGGGCCTTATCTCAAAAAGTACTTATCAAAAAATTTCGAAAAAATTCTGGAATATTCTCTACGGGGTGTAGATTGAACGAAAATTATCACGAGTGCATTACCTTTAATAGTTTATATGGTATATAAAAAAAACCAAAATTTCAAGGTCATCAGATTTCAGTAAAGATTGGAAACAAACTTTGTTGAAAACTCATTTGGGGTGTGTTTTGTGAAGTCACTGATCATTTTATACCACCGTAACATAAGTTTTGACTTAAGGGGTTCGTTTTGAGGGGTGAAATCGGAAGTGAAAAAAAAATTTTTTTACTAGGTCATCGAGTGTGGTGTCAAATGAAAGCTTGTAAAACACGAGTAAAATATATATATATATATATATATATATATATATATATATATATATATATATATATATATGTATATATATATATATATGTATATATATATATATATATATATATATATATATATATATATATATATATATATATATATATATATATATATATATATATATATATATTTACATATATATATATATATATATATATATATATATATATATATATATATATATATATAATGTAATACTTGCGCACACTTTTCTTCGTATTACTTTTAAAAAATCGCTGTCCCCTACCTTATCTTGAAAAGTACTGACCAAAAAATTTTGAAAAAATTCTGGAATAATCTCCACGGGGTATAGATTGAACGAAAATTATCACGAGTGTATTACCTTTAATAATTTATTTGGTATATAAAAAAAAAAAAAAATTCAAGGTCACCAGTTTTCAGTAAAGATTGGAAACAAACTTTGTTGAAAACTCATTTGAGGTGTGTTTTGTGAAGTCACTGATCATTTTATACCACCCTAACAAAAATTTTTATTTTAAAAACAATCAACGTACGGAACACTAATTGTGCAAGTTCAACTTGCACTTGACCGGTTTTTATTATTGTTTTATTATCAACAAAATAACCTTACAATAATACTAAATTTTGCTACGATAATTTGAAATTTTATTCGGAGGTAAACTGTTGTAACTGCACCTGTCATGGCCTCGGCACAGCTACAATTCTACAAATTTTACTCATGGTTATATAAATAATATGGTTTATAAATCCTAAAACTTATAAAGAATAGTGTAATATTAATTTTGAAAATTCTTTCCTATAAAAATACGACAAATACTGTGACGACACTTTAGCTCTAGGGTACAGAAATATACTACCAACTATAAAAGAGTACATATATTTAAAATAAATGATTACTTGACCCACTCCAACAAGCTAAGTTAGGTTAGTTTGACTTAATAAATTGTATACGTTGCGGGGTGAGAGGCCAAATACACATTTATGTAACTCTTTATCATTAATTTATCCGTGTATACATTTTAAAGTATTCATTGGTATCGTGGCGCTAGTCAGGCCGGATTATATTGTCTTAGCTTTTTTAAAAATACCAAAAATTCCAAAAAAATCGAAAAACAAATTGGAAAAGCTACAAAAAAATTATTTAATGTTTCTTTATACGAAATTGAGAGTCCAAATAACCAAAATAAAAATGTGAAATAATTTGGTAGAATTTTTATTAACTCATAGTAATTAATGGGCACCATATAGTTAAGTAGCCTTAATAAATCCATTTTGTATAAAAACCAATAGGAAAAAAAAATGAAAGAGAACAAGTTGAAACTAAATTTTGGATATAATTTTCGAGGCATGACAGAATAAATAAGATTTAGTCATAGATGAAACACCAATTGATTTCATATAAATATAGGAGAAAAATGATAGATTCACTTACTGGAAGTGAGAGAAACTTGCAATGTGATTTACAGAGAAAATAACAACTTTTGGAAATTATAGAGCATTACCCGAGGTTTAAAATTTTGAGCTTGAATCATTTATTATTATTTTTTTCTTGTTTCTCACATTTGGTTAATGTGGTTTCATGTTTGTCTGACAGGCTTAAGCCAAGTCAGCACAAACGCTATTAACATTGTGTATTAAGGAATGACCTGACAATGTTACATATTTTTAGAATCACTGACTTCTGAATGTTTTTGTGTATGTTTGTGTTGAGTCCTAATTGTACTAAGTGTGGTGTGGATGTTGTTGGTGTGAGACCTGTGGCTGATATGACGAGGGGGATAATGATCACTTTTTCTTGTTTCTATAGCCTTTTTATTTCGGTTGCAATGTCTTTGTATTTGGAGATTTTTTTGTGTATTTCGTTTGGATGTTTGTGTTATTGAAGACAGCTATGTCAATCAGGTAACTTTTCCTTTTTTGTATTGAAAAGTAATATCGGGTCTATTGGCGGGAACTGTTTTATCTGTAGGGATACTGATGTCCCAGTAGAGCTTGTAATCTTCATTTTCAAGTATGGATGTTGGTGTTTATTTGTAGTAGGGATCTATGTTTTCTATGAGTTTGTATGTTATGGCTATTGCTTGGTGAACTACTTTTGCCGCTGAGTGATGTCTGGCTGTGTATTCTGTTCCGGCTAATATTTTACATCCGCTTGTTATGTGTTCGATCGTTTCTTTATGCTGGTGGCATTTCCTGCATCTGTCTTCTGGAGCAGTTGGGTCTTTCATAATATGCTTTTGGTAGTTTCTGGTTAATATTTGTTATAATTACTATTAAGTTATTTCCAAAAGCAATGACAAAAAGCATACAGGCTTTTTCAAGAAGCCGGTGTTTCCTATATAGAAAAATATACAGCTGGTGTTATGAGATACTTCTAATTTTTCAGTATTTAATTCTCCTCGAAAAGAAATTTTTCTACTATTTAGTACTTTAGTAGTAGCAGGGTGGATATGCAACAAAATCACCTTAAACATGCCCGTGTTCCCCCGGAGCAGTGTTGCCATTTTATGGTGAATATTGACTTTATAAACTGCCTTTGTATCTCTAAACTATGGCATTGAAATGAAAGAAGATATTTCAAAATATATTGGAGGAGGGTCTAACAACAATAATGTAACATTTCTTTCTAAAATTTGAATACTACCTCCCATACCAGTGGATATTGCTCCATATAACGTTGCCAATGCCGAATTTAAAATTTATGTATTTGCAAAATAAATGTAGAATGTGTAATTATTATTATTAACTTTTGAAAAAGCATGCGTAAATTTCCATAAAGTAATCCCCATAAAAGAGATTTGTTCTCTAGGTTAAAATATTTTCTAGAATACCTATACCATAAATATTTGCGGTAATATTATCCTTAATTAGCCATAAAATATATTATGGGATGTTCTATGTGTACCGTACGTGTCACATAGTAGCCAATAAAATTTTATATCGTATAATAAGATTACAATCGACAGCATAGAAAGTCCGTGGCAATTCTCAAATAAAAGCTGACGTACCGGTAAGAATGTGAGTTGTCGATAAATGAAGAAAGTTTAATATAACTGCTACTATCATTTCTAATTTATGATAACGAATATTTTAAATTGTTAATTAATTTAACTTACTTATTTAATCCTTATGCCTTTCTACCCCTTTTGTTAGGAGTGTAAGGCCCGTGGAATTCAATTATTCTATATCTGAGTTTTCCATATTTCCTTCCTATCCTTCCATCCTGTTTAAATTGCCGATTGCCACTTTTGTTTCTTCTCTATTAGTTCCTTCTGTTTGTGTGAGTTCTGTATCTTGTCCCGGTATTATGTCTCTATGTTGATTTTTGTATGCTATGTCATTTCCATCTGATACATCTTTATAGTATTCCCTCCATATTTCCATAATTTTGTCTTCTTCTTTTATGACATTTCCTTCTAATTTTTTTTGCATCCATTTCCTTTCCTTTCTATTTCTGTGATTCCTACATAGTGCATTTGTTGTTCTTCTGTCAGTTCATCCTCTTTTCCGTTTATATCCCTATCATTCCTTGTTTTCAACCTAATAACTCGATAATTATTTCCCATTTATCTATCTTTCTTCAATTATATTTTTATTTATATTCTTTTCATTAGTCCTCTCTTCCCTATCCTTTATCTTTGCCAGGGTCGTCATTAATCTACCTATCTTCCTTCTTTTTCTCAGTTTTTTTATTTGATGGTCGTAGTATTCTTTGTTTTTTCTTTCAGTTTTTCTTCCTTAATATCCCATTTATATTCTCTTCCTTCGATTACGATTTTTTGATATTCTATTTTCACCCTTTTTCCATTCTTTCTCCCGGTCTTTGCTATATGTTTCAATTTCTTTTGAATTTCCAGCTCATCTTTTGTTAAATCGTTGTTTATGTAAACTCTCTCTCTTAGGTTTCTCAGTTAGTTTTTATTTTTCATTACAGCATCTTTATCTCCCGTGTTCCCTAGTTCTATCTTGTATATAGTCACTCCTAGTTTTATCACATCTTTAATCTGTTCTTTTTTGTCCATACTCATCTCCATAAAATGTTCTACACTCATTTTCAGATCTGGTTGGCTGTTTCCTTCAAATCTCATTCCCGATATTATAATAATATTCCTTACATTATTTTTTTTTTCCAGTCTACTCATCTTCAAATCCATACTTCTCATGTTTTCTATAATTATCTTATTTTCCTCTGTCAATACTTCATTCTCCTTTCTTAGTTCTTTCAACTCTTGTTGGTATCTCTTCTGATCTTGTTTTATATCCTTTATATCTGACATTAGCTCTCTGATTATTTCTATCAAATTGTCTATCTTATCTACTCTTTCGCTTTTCTCTTTCTGTGATGTTCTTATTAGCTTTTTACTATTCTTGAATAATCTCGTTGGCTCTTCTTTTTCTTTGGCTCTTCCTCTTTTTGAGTCTCCTGAGGTATAATCATCGCTATCCATTGTTTTTTCTGTTATAAAAACTTTAAGTGTGTTCCTCGTATATTCCATTTTTAAACACGGGAGAAAAAGAAAAAGAACTATTGTTTATACTTCGTATAAACAGTAAAACGATCAAGGTCGTCGCTTATCATTTCGTTAGCTCATACAATTTCACAGAATTGCTCTCCTAAACCTCCAAGTTTTTTACTTATTGTCTTAATTCTAACACTATACTCTGCTTTATTTCTAGTCCCTGTCGTTTGCAATCGACAAAATAATTAAATAGATCGAAACACTACCGTAATAATGCTCATTGAACGAGTTGACTATTGTCGGGCGTTCGATTCACATGTACATACTTCGCGATCCGAAACTCAACTCTCTAATTAATTTAAACTGTTCAAAAAACACCAGTCGCCACGCAGTTCAATCAAAAAAATTGACCTCTCCTCAAGACTGGTCAGTAAGCATCGTTCTAATTATTAATTATTCAACTGATGCGTGCAAACTGATATTTATTAAAAATGCCTCGCAATAGTTTGACTTTAAAGACCAATGCCAACCTCCAATTTCCCAAATACAACATTCCTAGCTCATACTGTAAGTTTAGTCCCATAGAGTTCAATCTAGACTAATACTATCTTCTGTTGGTACTTTGACTTGAGGTCCTTCTAGATGTCTTCTTATATAGAAAAATATGAAAAGCCTTGTTGCTTATTCTCTAAACTTCTGATTGATAAAGCGTCGATATGGAAGTTATTTCTCAACACAGAGTTTATTCTCATATGCCCTATATAGCATCTATGCACTGATTAGTCAGTTCACTAATATCTTAAAGCTTTGTTGCCCCGCTTATCAAAGAATCCCCTTCTTACCACTTCACTATTTTGACCACCAGTTGACTATTTTTAATTAGGCCATCTCAGTAAGTAATGACAGTTTGGGCTAGTTAAACCTTATTGATAAAAATATCTGAATTCACTATTGCTTTGCAGGCCAACCAATTTTATTATTAAGTTTCTTCTTTTTTCACATTTAGTCAATGTGGTTTCATGTTTGACTGACGGGTCCAAGTCAAGTCAGCACAACCACTATTACCATTGTGTATTAAGGAATAACCTGTATGTTTGTGTTGAGTCCTAATTGTACTAAGCGCGGCCTGAATGTTATTGGTGTAAGGCCTGTGGCTGAGATGATGAGGGGGATAATGATGACTTTTTCTGGTTTCCAAGCCTTTTTATTTCTATTGCAAGGTATGTGTATTTGTAGATTTTTTCTGTGTATTTCGTTTTGATGTTTGTGTCGTTGCAGACAGCTATGCCAATTAGATAGGTGATTTTTCGTTTTTGCACTGAAAAGTAATATCGGATCTATTGGCGGGGACTGGTTTATCTGTATGGATACTGATGTAATCTTTATTTGGTGGTTAGTGTGTATTTATAGTAGGGATCTGTGTTTTCTATGAGTTTTTATGTTGTGGCTACTGCTTGGTGAACTACTTTTGCCGCTCAGTCATGTTTGTCTGTGTATTCTGTTCCGGCTAATATTTTGCATTCGCTTGTTATGTGTTCGATCGTTTCTTTATGCTGGTGGCATTTCCTGCATCTGTCTTCTGTAATAGTTGGGTCTTTGATGATATACCTTTGGTAGTTTCTGGTTAATATGACTTTATTCTGGATGGCAAGTAAGAATCTTTCTGTTTCAGGGAATAGCTGCTCATCCTGTAACCAGGTGTATCATTGTTTTTTATTTACGTGGTCTTGTTCTATGTAGCATCTGTGTTTTCTGTGGAGTGTTTTTTCTGACCACTTTTTCATCTTTTTCTGTTGTAATTAGGTGTGACTGTGTGTGTCTGCTGGGTGGTCTGCCCGGGAGAAGTCGAGAGGTGTGTAGTTTTTGTCTGCTTTCACTGTTGCTGTATGGAGGCTCGTTTGCTTTTTGCGAAAGAATTTACTAAGTGCTTTTATTTGTTTTGTGTGTAGTGATCTTATATCTATAATTGATCTTCCTCCTGCCTTTCTCTCGATGGTAAGTCTTTCTTTGCATGCGTTGAGGTGTAATTTCCTGTATTTGGTGAACTGAGAACGTCTAAGGATGTGAATGTTTTCTATGTCTATGTGTGATCATTTGATGATACCAAATGAATCTATGAGTATAGGTATAACAAACGTGTTGATGGCTTTAGTGAGATTTTTGGAGTTGAGTTTTGTTTGTATAAGTTTCGTAAGTCTGTTTTTGAATTCGATTCTGAGCTCTGTTTTGATGTGAGTGTGATTGAGTTTGGTGTTTTGATATAAACCTAGATATTTGTATGTTTCTTTGTCGAGCATATTATCGAGTGTTTAATTGTTGATGGCTTCTGTCCTATGGTGGCCTTTTCATTTGCCTTTGATGATGTGTATCTATGGCAGCGTAGAGTTTTATGTCATCCATATATAGGAGGTAGTTTATTATATGCTGGTTCACTTTTTGGAGTCTGATGCAGAAGCCATGGACTGTTCTGTTTAATGTATTTGAGAGTGGATTGAGACAGAGGCAAAACCAGAGAGCACTGAGCGAGTCTCCTTGAAATATATCCCGTCTGATGTACAGCTCTTCTGTTTGGATGCGTTCGGCTTGTGTTTTTAGGTGGATTTTGGTTTTCCATGTTTTCATAATCTGAGCGAGAAATTACCTGAGATTTTGGTTGATTTTGTAGATTTCTAATATTACTATTATTGTTTGTTTTTAATATTCAACATTCCAGTTTTTCTATAAAACCTCACTCAGTTATGTCTCATTTATTTTTGGTGTCAATTCAAAGGAATACATAGAATTTTCTAGATACAAAAATAGCTCATACAAAAAGATATGAAAAAGGATGAAAATAGTTTCAGTGTGCCCCAGTTCTTCAAACGCCATTAATGAAACAAAAATATTTTGTATAAAATAGTTTATTTAAATTATGTAAATATATTTTAATAGCCACAAGTGAAAATATGTGAAGGCACTGCAAAATAGGGGTTCAAGTTTTTGTAGCTCTATAAAAATAACAATAGAAACTGAACAACAGAGCAAGTTGTCACCAAATTACTTTTAATTTTAATAATAAAAGTTTTCGTTACAATGGTTACGAGTAGAATTTAAAATAAAACAAAATTGTTTCTACCAAATATTTAAAAAGTAGCAAGTTACTACATATTATATAACCTCTACCTTTATATTTTATAGTTTATCTTCAAAGTCCATCCATTTTAATTAAATTTGCATTTATCATCGGCATCTCTACAACAGTTTTAACCAACTCTGCAAATTTCTTTGCTTCTTCTACTGGTCTGGGCAAATCGCTATGATTATCAAAAAAGCTACTCAGGCCATTTTGCGTCACAAAACTGCAACTTTGTGACTCTAAAAATTGAACAAATATATAATTTTTGTTTTTCACAGCCTTGATTTTTTTTTAGTCTGAAATGGTCAATATTGGAATTAAGAATAATTAAAAAATCCGGCAAGTGCAAGTCGGACTGGTACCGTGATTGCTAAAGGATTCTATGAAATTCCATCAGACATTCAGCATCAATATAAGAATTACCAAGAATATATAAAAAAAAGGAATCTTTGTAGTAAAAGTTTAAAACTAGTTATTACCACTCAAATATTTGTTTAATTATAAACAAATAAAATATAATAATTTTGTCTCGGTACCAATTCGTTGGTCACTAGTCATCATAGCAATTAAAGCAGTAATGGACTGAAAAGTATATAAGTATATTACTGATTGCACCAAATATGAAACCTATACGTATTGATATTTTATAACTATTAATTCCGGTTAAATTCACAAGTTGCCACGAAAAAAATCACCACCATATTGTCAAGCAAAATATATATATTTTTTTATACCGGACAAATATCAAAGATAATGCACTCGTGATAATCTTCACTCAATCTACATCTTATGGAGAATATTCCAGAATTTTTCAAAATTTTTTGTTTAGTACTTTTAGAGATAGGGTGGGGGGACGGCAATTTTGGCAATTTTTTAAAATAATATAACAAAAAGTTGGCCAAAATATTACATCACGTCCATTTTTGAACTCGTATTTCATAAGCTTTCATTCGACACCCCACTCGATGACCTTGAAAAAAAAATTTTCCACTTTCGACTTCACCCCCTTAAATCAAAATTTAACTTTCACAACTACACGGCTCTGATTGGGCCGTCAATTCCTATATTTGTGGCAAATTTCAACTTTCTATGACAAATGGTTTCGGACCAAATCGAGTGTGACCGACAGAGAGACACGGAAGTGATCCTATAAGTGTTCCGTAAGGAATAATAAAAAATATTGATACCCAAATGAAAAAAGGCTATGTATATGTATATATATATATATATATATATATATATATATATATATATATATATATATATATATATATATATATATATATATATATATATATATATCTTTATATAACACGTAGGTTGAAAAGTCTTAGATCTAGCGACTTAAAACACATTTTTTGCAAATTCGACTTTATTCATTAACATAGTCTCCTTCAAAAGCGATACAATCACTCGCTTTTGAAACATTTTTATACCTTTCTTGTAGAAGGATTTGTCTGCCGTCAAACTATGCCTCAGTTTCGGCGATAACTTCTTCATTGGAACATTATTTTTTTTCAGGTCTGCAATTAGGTTATAGTCGGTGGGGGCCAAATCTGGAGAATATGGTGGATGAGGAAGCAAGTCGAATTCCAATTCATGCAATTTTGCCATGGTAACCATTGACATGTGACACGGTGCATTAACTTGATTAAAGAGTACTTTTTTTCTTGTTCATTTTTTTTTTAATGCGTCTAGCACACGTGCTGCAGGGAAGTCCCTAAAGCGCCCCAGGAGCGGCATGTGTGCGGAAAAAGCGATTCACGTTGTTCTTGAATCGCTGTAAATTGTACTCGGTGGGAAACACAGCGCTGGGCAAATTATTCCAAAGAGATGATGTTCTCCATATAAAAGACTGCTTGACAAGCGTTATACGCGGAGTAACAAGCTAAACCCCATATGGATGTGAAACACCAGCGCGACGTGTATTTCTAACATGCACCGCTTTGGGAGGAATTAAGCGGGCTACATCCTTCGAATACTTTCCATAAAAATACTTGTAGAACAGACTCAAGTCGCCAACCGTTCTTCGATGTTCCACCGAATCAAGGCCTCCGGTCAATTCCGGGTCTCCAATCAGACGGACAGCTCTTCTCTGAACAGAATCCAACAAATGCAGTGTATATTTGGGAGCGGAGCCCCAAGCATGGGAGCAGTATTCCATAGTTGTCGAATTTGAGCTTTGTAAAGAATTAACAGTTGTTGTGGGGTGTAAAGCTTTCTGGTTCGAAATAATATTACCAACTTTTGAGAAGCTCTCCTTGCTATGCCTGCAACATGTTCATGCCAGGACATATTTGCTCCCAAACTAACGCCCAACAGATGGAGCGACGATGCTAGGGGAATGGAGTACTCCGCCATAACTATGTCGGGTTCAGCAACGTTAAGTTTTTTAGAAAAAAATGCCGCCTGGGTTTTTGTAGCGTTAAATTCCACTTAGTTACTGTCACCCCAAGATAGAATTTCTTCCAGGTCTTTGTTAAGTTGACCGACCTCCTGCTGTCTGCGGATATTCGCCTAAGCAGCCGATGTCCGAGCGTTCAAGGTGAATGAAGAGACAAGCGTACTGTCATCTGCAAAGCTGTAGATTGGATTCCCGGTTTTTTCCAGCAGATCGTTAATGTAAATGAGAAAGAGAGTAGGAGACAGTATGGAGCCCTGGGGCACACCGGCGTTGATAGTAAAGGTGTTAGAAAGAAATCCGTCGACCGCCACTCGTAAAGAACGCTCTCTGAGGAAACATGAGAGCCACAAACAGAACCTTTCAGACATACCATAAGAGCGTAACTTAGCCAATAGTCCATCGTGCCAAACACGGTCGAATGCCTTAGATATGTCCAGAGCAACAACTCGAGATTATCCAAAGTGTTCAATTGCGTTGTTCCAAACATGTGTTACATAAGTCAGAAGATCTCCTGTTGATCTATGTTTACGAAAACCATATTGGTGATCGCTAATAATATTAAATCGTTCAAGATACTTTAGAAGATGCTCATTGATAACCTTTTCCACAACTTTCGATATTATTGAAAGCAGTGCGACTGGTCGGTAGTTATTTGGCAAGGTCTTCTTGCCTTTTTTAGGTATCGGCTGAACCGTGGCACATTTCCAGCAGGACGAAAAGATTCCCTTTCTGTAGGATAGGTTAAAAAGTCTGCAGAAAACTGATGTTAGTTCCCTTGCACAGCTTTTGAAATCTATGGCAGGTATTCTGTCAGCGCCAGAAGCCTTTTTGATGTCTAGCTTCATTAAAATACGCTTTATGATGCGCTGTCTGAAGACAACATCGGGCATCTTTGACTGCAATAAGGAAATAGTAAGTGGTGTTTTTCCTTGGAAATCAGCAGTAGAATGTGAAGCAAAGAGTTCAGCCAACAAGTTCGCTCTCTCAACAGGTGTGGTTGCAGTGGAATTATCTGGCCATGTGAGTGGTGGTATGGTGGATTTGGTAAAATTTTGACTAACTGCCTTAGCGACTGCTCAAAAGGACCTAGAATTGTTGGGACAAGCGAGAAGTTTGTTTCTGATTCGTTGATTGTGCGGCTCCTTGGTTTCGTCGATAATTCCCTTGCATCTGTTCCGGGCACGAACAAAGGTGTTGCGATGTATGGATTTTCACGCCATTGTCGGTGGGCAATATGTTTAGAAGCAACAGCTTCTTTGCATTTTCGGTCAAACCAAGGCTTGCCGTTTGAGGAGCATTTCTTCGAAAAAGGGATGTAAGCTTCCATACCAGCCAAAATAACATCGGAGACCTCCCTGGCGCAGTCAGATGGGTTATCGGATAGAAAACAAACGTCCGTCCAAGGAAAAGTTCGAAAGTATTCCATGAGATCTTCCCATTTAGCTGATTTGTAGTGCCAAATCTTGCGCGGCCTAGGCGCCTCTCTGTCACTGATTGGCAGGATACTCGATGTCGAAAGCAGTTTATGGTCGGAAGAAGCTAACGGCGGATTTACGGTGACCGTGTAAATCTCCGGATTGGTGGTTAAAAACAGATCAAGAAGACTGGCGAACTCCCCGTCTCGATCAGGGATTCGTGTTGGTTCGTCAATAAGCTGTCATTTGGGGCCGTTTCTGCCTTCAAATGCACCAATAGCTTTATATAATATTCGCTATTGATGGTTTTTTTCTTCTCAGCATAGTCGATGAAAATTGTTCCATACGTGTCCCAAAATACAGATGCCAAAACCTTCCCAGCAGACTGTTGTGTCTTTGGTTACTTCGCGTGGCTTTCACCTCCTGCTGTCCACTCAGCTGACTGTCGATTTGATTCCAGTATGTAGTGATGAATCCATGTTTCTTCCATTGTCACATGTCACATGAAAAAATCATTTTTATTGTATTTAAACAGGTCCAAACAGCGCTCAGAATCATCAACACGTTGTTGCTATTGGTCCACTGTGAGCAAGCGCGGTACCCATTTCGAACAGAGCTTTCTCATGCCCAAAAATTCATACAACATATGACCAAGACGTTCTTTTGATATCTTCAGGGTGTTAGGTATCTCACGCAATTTCACTTTACGGTCATCCAAAGCAATTTTGTGGACTTTTTTGATGTTTTCTGGTGTTTTTGGTCTGACACATAGATGTCGTTCTTTTCAAAAAATTCATATGATTTTTAGAAAGTACCAACCTTCAAACGATAGGTGTCAAAATTTTATGGCATTTCGACGATTAATTTACAAGTTACAGTAGTTTTAGTGACACTAATTTTGATATGTGTGTTGATTAAACAATATTTTTTGATGGGAAAAAATACCGTTCAAGCAAAGCAATGGCTTGATAAGTGTTACCGGGACTCTGCCCCTGGAAAATGACTCATCATTTAATGGTATGCTGAGTTTAGACATGTTGATGATTCTGAGCGTTGTTTGGACCTGTTTAAGCGTAATAAAAAATATTATTTTATGCGATATGTGACAAATCGGTAGTCAGCTGAGTGGACAGCAGCCGGTGAAAGCAGCCCGAAACGACCAAAGACGCAACAGTCGGCTAGGAAGGTATTGGCCTCTGTATTTTGGGATGCGCATGGAATAATTTTCATCGACTATGCTGAGAAGAGAAAAACCGTCAATAGCGAATATTATATAAAGTTATTGGTGCGTTTGGAGGTAGAAATCGCAAAGAAACGGCCCCAAATGAACAAGAAAAAGTGCTCTTTCATCAAGAGACTGCACCGTGTCACAAGTCAATGATTACGATGGCAAAATTGCATGAAATGAAGTTCGAATTGCTTCCACATCTACTGTATTCTCCAGATTTGCCCCCCAGTGACTATTATCTATTCGTAGACCTCAAGAAAAAGTATAGAAATGTTAGAAAAGCCTTGGGTTGAGTGTATCGCTCTTGAAGGAGACTATGTTGATGACTAAATTCGAATTTTGCAAAAGAAATGTGTTTTTACTAGCTAGACCAAAAACTTTTCAGCCTATGTGTCAAATGAAAATACTGGCTCATGATTTTGTTATGTCCTGAGGATATTTTTTCAAAACAAAATGTGGCTTTTTTAATTTTTACAATAAATTCTCTGAAAATTCACCTAGCTGTTCAAATTTCTTGTGAACGGTAGGGCGGAGAGATACGCAATAGGAGAAAATTTGATTAGATTGTCTTGGAACTTGTACAAGTTCATTATATGTACATCAATTCATCAATTAGAAATAAAAGTGTATTTTTTTTGCTACTGCTTAAGCCTTTTATGCAGAATATTTTCTGAAAAAATTGTCAACTATCAAGTGCGGTATTTTTTCTTGTTATGGCTTCTAAGACTATAAGCAAAACTTAATTATTTACTTAATTACTCACTTGTAGCAATAGATACGCATCTAATTCTAAGACCTTCTAATTCGGAAGCCATTGCTTCCGTCATCCCTATGACGGCTGCTTTACTAGCAGAATAAGCACATGTAAACTTATGTCCATCTAATGCTGATAAATTGGTCATATTTATTATTATTCCTCTACCACTTTTTCTCTTCGGTGCATTTTGAGCTATAACAGGGACTATGAACCTCAAGATGTTGAATAATCCCAAGATGTTTTCCTAAAACATGAAAATATGTATGTAAATTGGGTGACTAAATTGAGTATTGTTTTCCCCATTTTAGTTCAGTTACTAAGGTAGTTACACATTTAATAACCTTAATCTCGAGCGTTGATTATTATGCCAGAAAATTTTATTCCGTACCAAGAATCCTATAGAATGTTGTTAAATATATGTCATCAGACAACACATACATTTTTAGTATTAAGGTCTGATTCGTAAAAATTGAGTGCGGCGAGTTACACATTTACAGTACTCACCGGCTTCAACATCACCAACAAAACTTAATAATGTACAGGGTGAATGAGTATTATTAATAAAAAAAGGTATAAAATTTTACGCAGAATCTAAAATTAAATTCGAAAATAGGATGCTTCATTTAAAAAAAAAAACATGTTATTTTGGCCACACTTTTTTGAAGTACCCTGTATGCTCAAAAATAATTTTAAACTGTGCACCTTAACATTCCCTAAAACTGTTGCATTTTTTCGTCATTCCAGAAACAAATGAGATAATGAACTTTACTTTGTCGTTGACTCACCCTGTACACATAAAAAGAGAATCCTTGTTTTGAAATAAAAATTTTCACCTCATGCAAATATAATAATTGTTATTTTCTGACATTATACAATTTCTGAAATTGTTCCTTATATCTTTATTTGAGAAAACATTAACCAATGAGAAAGTTTTGTTGATAATTTTTAACATAGAATTTGATAATAGTTTTTTAAAAAAATAATAACAAAGACTATATTTTATTAAAAATAAATAAATAAATAATGTTTCATTTGATGATTACCAGAGTCGAACTTCTAATATCATTACAATTAACACTGCCTTACAAAAAAAAAGAAAGTTCATTACCAGGAACCAAAATACATGGATCTAGCGTATTTTTCGACGCTGAATTCGAATCGGTTGTTAAAAAAAAAAGATTTTATCGTCTCATTTTTTTTTTGGTCAAGAACATCCTAACTATAATAATAATGTAATGGCTTTTAATGAAGTATGAAAAATGGTAGATATTTTATAGTCTAAGGAAGAAAATATGCATTTAAACCACAGCAAGCTATTTCTATTAATTAAACCAAAATCCACCCTTATAGGGGATGAAAAGTACCTCTAAAACTCAAATAACACACGTGAGTGTAAATAACAGGTACAAAGGACAAATTCTTGTAGCTTTGAGGACAAAATATCTGAATCTGGTCTAACAACCAGACATTACTCTTAAAAAGTTTAGACTCACCTCTATAAGATGTAAAAACCACCCGCACTTACGGAGGTATCACTTAAGTTTCAATAACGACGAAAAAAGTTCAGGCTTTTGTAGTTTTAGGCGGCGTGAGCAAATATGGAGTAAAGTCGCTTGAACGACCGATACACGACTATAAACTACCCTTAGAGAGTGGTAGAAACTACCCCTACTCCCTAATGATGCACATGAATGTTACTGAAATTCGATAGGGATCAGGTACTTTATCTTATTATGCCAAACATTCAAGACAACTAGATCATCTTCCTAATAAGGTCGAAAATTATCCCTAAGAGGAGGGACCTACCCCCTAGGATTGATGGATATTAGAAATTCTAGAACCTGAAAAAAAAATACAGGCTGTATTTTTTTTCTCAGATGCTAGAACTTCTAGGATCTGTCAATCCTAGGGGGTAGTCCCCCCCCCTCTCTTAGGGATGATTTTCGACCTTATTAGGAAGATGATCTAATTGCCTTGAATGTTTGGCACAATGAGATAAAAGAACTTGATTCTTTTCGAATTTCTATAACATCCATGTGCATCATTAGAACGTAGGGGTAGTTTCTACCACCCTCTAAGGGCAGTTTATAGTCTTGTATGGGTGTTCAAGCGAATTTACTCCATATTTGTTTACCCTGCCTAAAACTACAAAAGCCTGAACTTTTTTGGTCGTTACTGAAACTTATGAGATACCTTCGTAGGTGGAGGTGGTTTTTACAACCTATAGGAGTCAGCCTCAACCCTTTAAGAGTAATGTCTGGTTGTCACACTCGATTCAGATATTTTGTCCTAAGAGCTACATGTTATTTAAATTCACGTACGTTATTTCAGTTTTAGAGGTACTTTTCACCTCCTATAAGGGTGGATTTTGGTTTAGTTAATAGAAATAGTTCTCTGGACTATTAAATATCTACCATTTTTCACACTCCATTAAGAGTCATTACATTATTACTATAGTTTTAGCCCATTTCAAGGGATGATTTGGCCAAAAAAAAATGACACGGTAAATCTTTCTTTAACTCTAGATTTGAACGCAGCCTCGAAAAATACACTAGATCCATGTATTTGGGATCGTGGTAATGAGCTTTCATTTTTTTGTGGTGTTGTGTAATTGTCCCTAAATTTGGAGATAAAAAATCTTAAAACGAATCTCAAATAAAACTTTTTTGTTATTTTAAATAACATTTTTTGAATTGCTCTTGTCTTTTCCAAAAATTGGAATACTTTTAAGTAGTACCTCCAACGTCCCCATTTCTCCATAACATAGCTTAAATGTGAAGGGTACATTATAAATGGCAAATTTTAAGAGTTGCAAAAGCAAGCAACTTGGGACAACCTGTTCACAACTGTGGTAAAATTAAAAGAAAAAAATTCTATTAGGGCTTATCCCATGAAGAGTGTCAATAAGTTTTGCCCTTGCATTAAAATTACGGACTCAAAAAATAATGTGTGTGTCGTGTCACCTCCTCAAATTTGGAAACAGGTAATAATCGCTAGAGAACTGGTGAATACGGTGGGCGCGGAATATAGCCAATTAGTCCGATTTCACTATCGATTTTATGGAGTTGTGAGTCGGTGCATTATCTTGGTAAAACAACATTTTTTTCTTCGCTTCGGCGTTCTCTTGATTTCGCAATTCAAGCGGTCCAGTAAATCAACTAATAGTCTTCGGTGATTGTTCGCTTCCTTCTCAAGATAATCGATCTGTATTATTCCATTCGCATCTCAAAAAACACTTGCCAAAACCTTTAAAGCTCATGATTGTATTTGTACTCTGGTCGACTTTCATGCGGTTCCAACCACTCTACGGACCAACTGTTAGACTCAGACGTGTAGTGGTGGATTCATGTTGCGTCTATTGTTACGACGCAGTCATTCCTTTGGATTACGCTGAAATAGTGCCAAAGAGCGTACTGAATCTTCGACAGGTTGCAGCTTTTTCATATGCAAATATTCATGCAAAATACGCCTCACGCATTCTGTTGAGAACTTCAAGATGTCAGCTATCTTTCCCACTTTTACGTTGCGGTCATTAAAAACAATATGGTGGATTTTTTTGTATTTTTTGGAATGATTGCCTCATTTGGAAGTTCGGAACGTGGCGCATCATCGGTGCTTGTACGACCGCATTTAAGTTCACTAAACATTCGACGTATAGTTGCTTTCGATAGAACAGATGCGCCATAACACTTCCCAAGCTATTTTTCGGTTCTAGAGGTATTTATTCCCATCAAAAAGCCATGTTTAATTAACAAACCCTATTCTTTTTGTTCCATGGTCCATTGTTATGAAAATTTTGCACGAATCTTCTGAAAGTTGACCCTAACTAAAAATCATAAAGTTTTTTGTTTGTGCTGCGATCTCTGGGAAGGTCTCGGGACTTTTCACTCCATTGTACATATTGTACATTGCCATATTAGTAGCTAATAAAATTAAGCTCCATTTGTTGAGAATCGCCAAAGTTTTGTGATTAATAGACACTTGGGTTGTATGTACATTATACTTTTTATTTAAGGGTAGGGCTGACGGACTTTGTCCAACAAGCCACTATCTATCTTATTAAAATTAAGAAGATTTTTAGTGGCCATATGAAGTCTCAGTCTGCTAGGTGACAATTTAACAAAGTATTCAAAATATTTTGGAGAAAAAGTATTTTCATGCCATTTAGTAAAAAAAATGTTATACTTAATGACTTCTGAATTGATCTTGTATTAAAATTCCAGTATTACTTCAGGTAGTTACCATTAATTTGAAAATTAAAATTTATAAGTAACAGTTTCTTATAATTTTCAGTCTGTAGATATATTTCAGCCAACATGAGGGCTTTTCCTAGATTTTTTAAATATTAAAGATAATAAAACATACTTCTTCTTTTTAAAATTGTCAATCTTCTGGATCCAGCGTTTCTGATAATAAAAATAAATTAATTTGTCTCGAAAACTCTATAAGAAATAAACAAGGGATGATCACTTTATGACATAAAAATATTGGAACAACCGCCTCACACTAGACAGTTTACAATTATGAATATTCTTGTTATTTGTAAAGTTATGGTTACTGAAAAAATAAGATTCTTTTTGTCAATTCATATCATAATTGGTTAAAAATTTACGCCTAATGTTCCATGAACACGTGTTTTATTTTTAAAGTGCCTTATAAGATGTTATTTGAGGCTGTTATTTCATTTCCAGTTATTAAACATACGAGGGCCGCCTTTTAAGTTTTTATAAACGACCAGTAGATGGCGCTATTGAAATGTGACATTACCATTGTTGTAAAATTTGACATTTGTTATTGTTAAAACAGTGGCAACTCTTAAATTGGCCGAGTAGTTTGTTTACAACAAGCGTTTAAAAAAAAAGAGTATTGTGAACAAATAGAAATTTCACGTGAAGGTTTTCGTTGTATGATTTTTTATGATTTTAGTAAAGGCCAAACTCAACAACAATGCCTCGAACCGCTTCGTTCAACTTTTGGTAATGAATCACCATCAAAAAAAATGTTTATAATTGGTTTACAGAATTTTATCTGTTTTATATGCTTCCGTCAGCGATGAGTTTCCTAAAGATCGACCAAAATCGGTTGCTGTTCCAAAAAACATGGACACTGTGCGCAACATGATTGAAGAGGATCAGTATGTGACTTACCGTGAGATAGAGGCATCCTTAGGCATATCGAAGATTCCAGTACATTCGATTTTGCATGAAAATTTAGCTGTGAAAAGATCTGTTTCTGATAGATTCCGCTTAATTTGACCGAAACTCAAAAATAGGCTCAATTGGTGTAAGGAAGTGCTCAAAAAATTTGATTGAGAACATGTAATCCATCGTAACAGGAGACGAAACTTGGATAAATTCGTACCAGCCGGAAACTAAGCCTAAGTTAAACTGTTTGGGTGTTCCAAGATGAATCAAATCCAACAAAAGTGGTTCGTTTGCGAAGAACTTCCAAGAAAATGATCATTTATTTCTTTGGTTATACTGGACATGTTGCATCCATTGTTTTACAGGATCGAAGAATAGTTAATGCTGAATGGTTTACAACAATTTCTTTGCCAGTATTTATCCATAAAATCGAGAAAAAACAACCGAACATCATTCTTCATCATGAAAATGCCAGCTCTCTCACACCATGTCAAACAATTGATTATTTGATGGAGAAAAACAACGAATTAATGTCGCATGGCCTGTAGTCACCTGATTTATCGCCTAACGACTTCTTTTTGTTCCCGAATCTCAAAAAAAAAAATGCGTGGATAGCGATTTTCATCACCTCAAAAAGCTGTTGAATCTTTCCAGAACGATGTTTTTGGGGTACCAACTTCAGAGTGGAAAAAATGTATAAGTCTTAAAGGCGAATATTTTGAGAAACAATAAAAAGATTTGTATAAAATTTTTTTTTTCTTTCACTGTTTTTGTAAAAACTTAAAAGGTATCCCTCGTATTTAATCTACATATGGTTAAGTGCGTCCTTTCTGTCCTCATTTTGATTAGAAACCAAAGTTCGTAAACTTTGCTATTGAGACATTGTATACTTTATCTTCAATTTTACGTTCAAAATAATTATATGCAAATTTTTTCTGTGTAAAATGTCAAAAATGTATTGACGTCAAGGACTGATTAAATTGATTTTATATAAAATCTTATGATACATGTGCTATTCATTCTTAATGGGTTATAAAATTCATAAAAAATATTTATTTTATGTGTGTGGGCTTTTCTAGTTCATTAAAAATTTAGAGCTTATACCTTAGATGACGGAAATAAATCAACCGTTACTAAACCGGGTATTGCACTTGCCACTTATATAAATTCACGCTTGTCCATCTATTTATGATAAATTCAATCTTACTATTATAGTTTTCATTATAACGTGCTAAAAGTGAAAGAAGAAATAACTAAGTTCATTGACGTAAATGGAATTGAATTTGCTCGAATATATGAAACAATAATTATACGAGTATTATATTCTGCTTTTCTGACATTATATTATTTTAATACGAGTACGTATAACATATTAAAATTTACTAAAAGCCAAATCCACGTAAAAATGACACTTTTAAATTTTAGTCGATGTGAAAATTTACGTTTTAATTTTTTTAGTTAGTGTTTAGAGGTTCCTGGCGCATGACGGCAGAGGTCATTTTGCGCCCCATATAGAAAGTTTCTTAAATCATGTTATATGTATTTATTTCCTTGAAAAATGAGATAATATTATTGATGTTAGCTTTGATTTGTTTAGGTGACAGAACTTGACTTAGTTGATGAGGTATATCGTGATCGGTTCTGATTTGATGAAAGTCGGAGAGAGAAAATATATGTTTTATGGTGAGTTGGTTATTGCAAATGTCGTTCTCCCTTTAATAAGTGAATATGAGTGAGATAAGTGTGTCCTACTGCAAGCCTTCTCCAGACTGTGTTTTCCTTTCTAGTCATTGCAAAATTGTTGAATGGGGGAAACACGAGAGGTTTCACCTCCCAGAGTTTGTTTGTGTTATCCTCCAAGTCCTAGTGGAGTTGAAAAACTTTGTTAAAAATTTCTTTGAGGAGTCTGGAATAATCATTAGGATGGTTTTCACCGTTAGTAGGTTGACCAATTGTAACTGCTCGTTTAGCATGAATCGCTAATTTTTTTTTTTTTTTTTATGGGACTAGCACACGTGCTGCAGGGAAGTCCCTAAAGCGCTACAGGAGCGGCATGTGTGCGGAAAAAGCGATTCACGTTGTTCTTGAATCGCTGTAAATTGTACTCGGTGGGAACCACAGCGCTGGACAAATTATTCCAAAGGGATGATGTTCTCCATATAAAAGACTGCTTGAAAAGCGTTGTACGCGGAGTAACAAGCTGAACTTCATACGGATGTGAAGCATCAGCGCGACGTGTATTTCTAACATACACCGCTTTGGGAGGCATTAAGCGGGCTACATCCTTCGAACACTTTTTTCATGAAAATATTTGTAGAACAGACTCCAACCGTTCTTCGATGTTCCAGAGAATCAAGGCCGCCGGTCAATTCCGGGTCTCCAATCAGGCGGACAGCTCTTCTCTGAACAGAATCCAACAAATGCAGTGAATGTTTGGGAACGAAGCGCCAAACGTGAGAGCAGTATTCCATAGTTGGTCGAATTTGAGCTTTGTAAAGAATTAAGAGTTGTTGTGAGGTGTAAAGCTTTCTAGTTCGAAATAATATTCCCAACTTTTGAAGCTCTCCTTGCTAAGCCTGCAATATGTTCATGCCAGAACATATTTGCTCCCAAACTAACGCCCAACAAATTGAGCGGCAAAAACTGCCGCCTGGGTTTTTGTAGCGTTAAATTCCACTTGGTTACTGTCACCCCAAGATAGAATTTCTTCCAGGTCTTTGTTAAGTTGAACGACCTCCTGCTATCTGCGGATATTCGCCTGAGCAGCCGATGTCCGAGCATTCGAGATGAATAAAAAGGGTACTGTCATCTGCAAAGCTGTAGATTGGATTCCCGGTCTTTTCCAGCAGATCGTTAATGTAAATGAGAAAGAGAGTAGGAGATAGTATGGAGCCCTGGGGCACACCGGCGTTAATAGTGAAGGTACTCGTAAAGAACGCTCTCTGAGGAAATATGAGAGCCACAAACAGAACCTTTCAGACATACCATAAGAGCGTAACTTAGCCAACAGTCCATCGTGCCAGACACGGTCGAATGTCTTGTATATGTCAAGAGCAACCGCTCAAGATTCTACAAAGTGTTCAGTTGCGTTGTTCCAAACATGTGTTACATGAGTCAGAAGATCTCCTGTTCATCTATGTTTACGAAAACCATATTGGTGATCGCTAATAATATTGAATCGTTCAAGATATTTTAGAAGATGCTCATTGATAACCTTTTCTATGACTTTCGATATTATTGAAATCCATAGAAAAACGATTTGGATGTTTCTGATATCAGCTATGTACAATAAATCCATAATTTGTCTGGTAAAGGAATAATTCTGCTTGCTGGAGGAAATGGCGAGCAAAGCCCTTTGAGAATCAGATACGATGTTGAACTTTCTACCCAGGTTGGAATTAAGTACATGCCTGAGACATTCTTTGATAGCTAACAGCTCGGCAGCAAAAATGGAAGAGTAGGAAGGAAGTTTAAAGGTTTTGATGATGTTGCCTATAATGAAGAATGCTCCCACACCCACATCTGATTTCGATCCATCTGTGTAGGATATTGTATATCCTGAGTATCGGTCATTTGTTACGGATAGAAATTTGGTTTTAATTAGTAGGTTGTTGTGTTCGGAAGATTTAAGATATTTCAGAGAAAAGTCAATGTGAAGTGTTGGAGAACGCCAGGAAGGAAACGTAGTTTGTAAGGAGTATTCATAATTTGGGGGGTAAGATTGTGAATAAGAAGAAAAGATCTAATTCTTTGTTGAATGGAATTTGGCGGGAAAGTTCAATTGCGATAAGCATTGATTAAGTTAATTGAGGATTTGAGGTGAGGACGGTAAAGAATATATATGTAATATCTTAGCAATGATCGATGTCTAACAAGGGAGAGAGGAGGGAAAGAGGAGATGCACTGCAGACTCGTGAACGGGGTAGTTCTGAATACACCTGTAATGAATCTCAGTGCTTGGTTTTGAACTGTGTCTCGATGTTTCTTGATGGAGGGGCTGGCCGCGTCATAGATGAAGTCACCATATTTAAGTTTTGATAAAACTAATGCCTTATAGATGACGGATAAGGATAAGAAATTAGATCCCCAGGAGAGGGAGCGTATTAAATTTAGATCCCGGGAGGTTCTTGCTCTTAGATATTTTATATGTGAGGACCAATTCAATCTGGAGTCAAAGGTTAGCCTCAATATGTTAAGGGAATTCGTGTTGGGGATAGGAGAGTTATACATAGTGAGAAGATTTAATTTAGGACATGATCTGGAATGACAGAAGTGAATGGAAGAGGATTGTGTGGAAGAGAAGGAGATGTCAATTTTTTTGGCAATTTTTTTTTATGGAACATTTATGTACGGAACATTTATGGGATCATTTCGGTGTCCGTCTGTCCGTCTGTCACACCCGGTTTTCTCCGAAACTATTTAACATATAAACTTTAAATTTGGCACAAATATAGGAAATGATGGTTCAATCAGAGCCATATAGTTTTGAAAGTTAAATTTTGATTTAAGATGTTAGTTTTTGGGGACGAAATCAGACGGGAAAAAAAAATTTACCAGGTCATCGAGTGGGGTATCAAATGAAAGCTTGTGAAACCACGAGTTTAAAAATATATATGTTGTAATACTTGTGCACACTTCTCTGTGTATTATTTTTAAGAAATTGTCAAAAATCTCTTTCCTCCACCTTACATCGAAAAGTAATGATTAAAAAACCTTAAAGAAATTCTGAAGTATTCCAAATAAAGTGTAGATTAAGCGAAAATTATCACGAGTGCATTATTTGATAATTTATCTGATACACGGGGGTGAAATCGAAAGTGAAATTTATTTTTTTACCAGGTCATTGAGTAGGGTGTTAAATCAAAGCTTGTAAAAACACGAGTTCAAAAATATATATGATGTAATACCTGTGTATACTTTTCTTTCTATTACTTAAAAAAAAGGCCAAACACCCCTATCTCAAAGAGTACTATAAAAAAAAACTTTGAAAAAATTCTAAGATATTCTTCATAAGATATAGATTGAGCGAAAATTATCACGCGTTCACTAAGTTGGATAATTTAACTGGTAAAAATAAAAAGAAAGTACGGTGTAGGTTTTTGTAATATACTCTTAAGTACATTACTGTAACCGAGTGGCGAGTCGCTCTTGTGCCGAGATAATTTCATTTTATTTGTTTATTATTAAACAAATATTTAGATATTTAAGTAGTAAATATTTGTCTTCCACTTTTAGTACTAGATCCTAGATTGAGCTAGATTGATTTCTTGGCTATTAAGTAGCTAAGATGCTATGAGTATCATAAATTATTGAAAACTCATTTGGGGGGTATTTTGTGAAGTCACTGATCATTTTATACCTCCGTAACAATTTTTTTATTTTAAAGCGAATCAAGGTACGAAACACTAATGGCGCAAGTCCAACTTGCACTTGACCGGTTTTTTTAAATTTGAAATTGTGCATTTTATACACAGGCTTTTCTGCTAAAAGCAACCACTTTTAGTATTATGAAAAACAAAAGAAGCAAAAATACATCAAAGGATTGGAAGATGATTTCGACGCCACTATTGCGGAGCTACATTTTAACTATCAAGTGATATCTTGTCAACCCAAGTTTCGACACTCCTGGACGTAGGTCTCTTCTAATCTTTTCCATGCTTCCCTATCTTTTGCAACTTTTAACCACTGTTTGCCTACTACTACTCTTATATTATCGACCCACCGTTTCTGGGGACGTCCTACACCTCTTTCTTTTTCTCTGGATCTCTATACGGTGACCCTATATACCCATCTGTCTCGGGACGATCTAGTCACATGACCCTCCCATCGCCATTCCAACATTATTAGTGATCACCAATATGGCTTTCGTAAAAATAGATCAACAGGAGATCTTCTGACTTATGTAACACATGTTTGGAACAACGCAATTGAACACTTTGGAGAATCTCGAGCGGTTGCTCTTGACATATCCAAGGCATTTGACCGTGTTTGGCACGATGGGCTGTTGGCTAAGTTACGTTCTTATGGTATGTCTGAAAAGTTCTGTTTGTGCTGGCTCTCATGTTTCCTCAGAGAGCGTTCTTTACGAGTGGCAGTCGACGGATTTCTTTCTAACACCTTCACTATCAACGCCGGTGTGCCCCAAGGTTCCATACTGTCTCCTACTCTCTTCCTCATTTATATTAACGATCTGCTGGAAAAGACCGAGAATCCAATCTACAGCTTTGCAGATGACAGTACACTTATCTCTTCATTCACTTTGAACGCTCGGACATCGACTACTCAGACGAATATCCGCAGACAGCAGGAAGTCATTCAACTTAACAAAGACCTGGAAGAAATTCTATCTTGGGGTGACAGTAACCAAGTGGAATTTAACGCTACAAAAACCCAGGCGGCAGTTTGTTCTAAAAAAGTTAACGTTGCAGAACCCGACATAGTTATGTCGGGACACTCCATCCCTCTAACATCGTCACTCAATCTGTTAGGCGTTAATTTGGGAGTAAATATGTCCTGGCATGAACATATTGCAGGCATAGCAAGGAGAGCTTCTCAAAAGTTGGGAATATTGTTTCGAACCAGAAAGCTTTACACTCCACAACAACTGTTAATTCTTTACAAAGCTCAAATTCGACCAACTATGGAATACTGCTCCCATGTTTGGAGCTCCGCTCCCAAACATACACTGCATTTGTTGGATTATATCCAGAGAAGAGCTATTCGTCTGATTGGACACTCGGAACTGACCGACGGCCTTGATTCGCTGGAACATCGAAGAACGGTTGGCGACTTGAGCCTGTTCTACAAGTACTTTCATGGAAAGTGTTCGAAGGATGTAGCCCGTTTAATTCCTCCCAGAGCGGTGCATATTAGAAGTACACGTCACGCTAATACTTCACATCCGTATGAGGTTCAGCTTGTTACTCCTCGTACAACGCTTTTCAAACAGTCTTTTATATGGAGAACATCATACCTTTGGAATAGTTTGCCCAGGACTGTGTTTCCCATCGAGTACAATCTACAGCGATTCAAGAACAACGTGAATCGCTTTCTCCGCACAGGTGTCGCTCCTGTAGCGCTTTAGGGACTTCCCTGTAGCACGTGTGTTGGACCCATAAAAAAAAAAAAAAAAAAAAAAAAAAATTGCCACGTCCAGAGCTATGTCATTGACTTTGGTTCGTCTCCTTATCTGCTCGTTATGAATTCTATCTCTAACGGAGATACCAAGCATGCTTCTGTGCTCTCTGTGAAGTTACGAGCTTTTTAGTAAATGCTTTAGTGAGACACATCGTTTCGAGTCCATGTGTACTGACAGGTAGGGCACAGGTATTGTAAACTTCAGTTCTTAGTTTATGGGTATTGTAGTATTTTTTAACTCCATAGAATGCGTCGATCAATTAATATACCCTATATATTTTGTTTTTAATACATAAAGCTTTTTATATTGAATTAACGCTATGAGTATTGATAAGTCTATAAATTTTTATAGTTCTCTTAACATCAAAACTAATATGACTAAATTGATATTTTCCTTTTCTAATAAGGGCTTACATTATATTACGTAAAGGTAAAGAGGTGAATGAATTATTACCGAATTAGCAGCAACCGAATTTTTGACTGGCTAATTTTACAAATAACATTATTATTATTTTTTAGTTCCGTCAGTTGCAGATCTTATAAAAATATTATTTATATTTGTGTCTAAATAAAGATATTGTTATATTTGACGAGAATATCTTTTTTAAGCTGCCCATGCAGCAGGTAATGAATATCAAATTCAAATGTAACTGTTCATGCAAAATGTTCCATTTGATGTATCGTTTTATGCTTAATTTATATGTGTATAGTAATTTAAAAAGGATAACAGGTTAAACAACGCATGAGGACCAGAATGTATGGTTAAAACGTTTTGTCGGAAATATATACTCTGATATAAAATAAGTTTTTAAATTCATGAACATTAAACCCAAAAAAAAGTATATATACATATATATACCATATATATATATATATATATATATATATATATATATATATATATATATATATATATATATATAAATCGTCATTTACATAAATCATACATATTTGACGAAGTAACACATAAATTTGTCATTTATTCAATTATGTAAACTGTAATAGCCTACATTAGCAATAATTTATTCGGGACAGGTTTCTTTTTAACTGCAAGAATTTTCTAAAATATCTGAATAAACCTTTATTATGAAAGTGAAAACATAACAGAATTAGTGCAAACAATTAATGAAGACTTACGCAGATTACACAAATTCTCTAAACATAATGATAGTCATGTGTTCCGTACGGAACACTTATAAGATCACTTCGGTGTCTGTCTGTCTGTCTGTCCATCTGTCACACCCGATTTTCTTTGAAACTATTCGATGTAGAATGTTGAAATTTGGTACTAATATAGAATTACCCGAATTTCTCCGAAACCATTAAAAGAATTTTGTTCAATAAAGACAAATACATAGAAAGTTGAAATTTAGTACTAATATAGAAATTGGTGGCCTTACAGAGCCGTGTTGTTTTGAAAGTTAAATTTTGGCTTAAGGGGTTAGTTTTGGGGGTGAAATCGGAAGTGAAAAAAAAATCTTTTACTAGGTCATCGAGTGGGGTGTCAAATGAAAGCTAGTAAAAACACGAGTTCAAAAATATATATAATATCTTACATGCGCACACTTTCCTTTGTATTATTTTGAAAAAATCGAGAAAAATCGCTGTCCCCTCATCTATCTCGAAAAGTGCTGATCCAAAAATTTTGAAAAAATTTTGGAATATTCTTCATGGGGTGTAGATTGAACGAAAATTATCACGAGTCACCTTTAATAATTTATCTGGTCTATAAAAAAAAACAAAAATTTCATTGTAATCAGTTTTCAGTAAAGATCAGAAGTAAAGCTTGTAATAACACGAGTTCAAAAATAGATAGAATGTCTTAAATGCGCACACTTTTATTTGTATTATTTCGAAAAAAATCGCGAAAAATCGCTGTGCCCCCCTTATCTCGAAAAATACTGATCCAAAAATTTTGAAAAAAATTCTGGAATATTCTCCACGGGGTGTAAATTGAACGAAAATTGTCACCTTTAATAATTTATCTGGTATAAAAAAAAAAAAAAATTTCAAGGTCATCAGTTTTCAGTAAAGATCGGAAACAAACTTTGTTGAAAACTCGTTTGGGGTGTGTTTTGTGAAGTCACTGATCATTTTATACCTCCGTACCAAAAATTTTTATTTCAGAAGCAATCAACGAACGGAACACTGAACGAAAGTACAACTTGCACTTGACCGGTTTTTAAATTAAAAATAGAATGTACCCTGAACATATCTTAGAAAAATTACCATTTTGCGAATGAGATTCACATATATAACACCAAAACTAGATTAGACTTTTACGTCCCCACTGTAAATTCGTCATTCGCTCAAAATTGTCTATCCCATCGTAGACATATAGAATTTAAGAATCTTCCGATAAGGTTGAAAAGTGCAAGCTCTGCTGATTTAAAAAAATTGTTAAGAGATTACACGGTAGTTAACCGTAGCATTTAAGTTAGATATGAATAACGAATATTGTATTTGTTAAGCTTTGGCTAATAAAAATAAAAAGTAGGTTTTGGGTTTGTCCAAATTTATTCTGTCTCTCCTCCTTGACGTCTATTTTAAAGAGCTTGCAGATACCATCTTGTAGTCGCCACGCAATTTGAAATATTTAATATAGAGCGGCAAAAATTGCTCTGCACGAGACTAAAGTACAGGTCGTTTTTTTGTTAGCAAATATATATATATATATATATATATATATATATATATATATATATATATATATATATATATACAGTCCCTGGCCAAATTATTAGACGCACTGCAAGATTTCATGTAAAATATTAATTACCGAGTGATATTGTACCGTTTTATTATTTTAAATTGATTTGTTTTTTATTTTTATATTATCCAATCAATTACCTATTTATTTGATATAAATAAAACAGCATTAATTTAGAAAAGCATAAGTTTATTAAGTTTTAAAGAAAAGTGAAATTAATGTTAGTAAAAGTCAATATTTAGTTGAGCCACCTTTAGCCGCTATCAAAGCTTTAATTCTGCGCGGCATGCTATCAATGCAAGATTGTACTGTCTCCTGCATTTGAGGATGATGATTCCACACATGAATAATCTTTTCTAGGAGCTGGGTTTTGTTGGTAATCACATCTTTAGCCACTTCTCTTTTCATCAGCTCCCACACATTTTCAATGGGGTTCATATCAGGGCTAGCCTTAGCCAATCCAACAGAGGGATATTTTTTTCTGCCAAAAAAGCTTTAACAGACCGAGCAGTGTGGCAGGGAGCTCCATCTTGCATGAAAGTGAATGGTTCCCCATTTGAAAACCATTCTCTGAGCTGCGGAATCAACCGATTTTGTAATACTTCTTTGTACTGATCTTGCCTCATTATTCCTTTGACGACGTACAGACGTCCAGTGCCCTTGCCGCTGATGACTGACCAAATCATCACTTTGGTGGGATGTTTAACCGTCGGGACGACACAATCAGGATGAAACTTTTCTCCATGACGACGACGCACATACTGAGCTTTATTCTGCAAAATTTCGAATGTGCTTTCGTCACTGAAGCAGACCTGTCAAAAATAGGAAAAATATATAAACTTCCATGTTTATTTGCTTTATTTAACTGAAAATGATAATAATGTATCAATTATTGATTAAATTGCTGTATCTTACCGATCTCCAGAAGTCCACATCTTTGTCTTGCCATTGTTTGGCCCACTTCAGGCGCTTTGCTTTCATTGCAGCTGTTAACTTGGGCTTCCTGGCGGGGCGACAGGCCTTAAAATCTAATTCTTTCAATTTTCTTCGAACAGTGCGCTCAAAAGCATTTACGCTAGCATCCTGGAGTTGTGATTTTATTACCTTTGTGGTAGCAAATCTGTTTTCTACACAAATTTTCTTCAAACATCTCTCTGACCGTGGAGTGAAAATTGGTTTTCTACCGCTTCTTTTCTTTCTTTTCGGGCTTAATTCCTTCCCTGACTCAATTTTCTTTTTTATGCGTCGTACACTAGCTTCAGAAACCTCCAATCTTCGTGATATTTCTCGGTTTGTAAATGTTTTCGCAATCACAAGGGCCTTCACTTCAGCTTTTTTACGTGGTGAAAGATCGCCTTTTCTACCCATAATGAAAATAGTCCAATTACTTTTTTAAAACACTGCATACAAAATAAACTAATAACTGAGTAGTATAAAACTGTTAAACAAACAATCACAGTCCATAAAGCCACAGAAACACGTCCGTACCTGACTCGATTCCGATCGCGACTGATACAGGTTTGTACTTATTTACGTTCATGTATCACTTTGTCAACACAGTGTTACCATATGTTAAAAATAAATACAAATATGTAGTCTACAACAATTCTTTTAAATAAAAATCAATAATATTGTAGTTTAAATATACCATTATTGCATAAAAACTCTTAAGAAACAAAAAATACAGTGCGTCTAATAATTTGGCCAGGGACTGTATATATATATATATATATATATATATATATATATATATATATATATATATATATATATATATATATATATATATATAATTAATAATTAGTAATATTTTCTTATTTTTCCTGTATATCTAAAGCTGCTGTGTCAGCTTTCGATGTAGTATTAGGTATGTTATGTGTACTTAGTCCAGTTCGTGGTATCCTACCATCGTGTTCAGTAACTACTTGGATAAGTACCAGTCCCTCTGTCGGCTTAAAAGCTGCAATGTCAGCTTTCGATGGAGTATTAGGTATACGTACTAATTACAATTCGTTCTATCCTACCATCGTGTTCCGTAACTTCTTGGATAAACACCGGTAAATTTTGTTCTCTTGTTTGTCAACAACCGTCTGACGAGCCATGATAAGGCGAAACAGATCTCAGAATGGATTTGACGAATAAGTGAACAGTGGGTAAGTAAACTGCGGAAATACGGGCCTTTGGTATGCGTACTTAGTACAATTCGTGGTATCCTACCATCGTGTTCCGTAACTACTTGGATAAGTACCTGTAAATTATGTTCTCTTGTTTATCAATCCTAGCCTGACTGACAAGTCGTGGTACAGCGGAACGCGTCTCGGGATGGATTTGACGAATACGAGAACCGTGGCTAAACTGCTGAATACGGGCTTTGACCGTTTTCAGTTATTTTGTATTAACCTTTGTATATCTTGGTAATTCTTATATGAAACGCCGTTTCATATATTTTTATATCAAACTGCCCACCTTTAAAGCTATAGTAATTCCTTACTTCAAAAATGTATTTAGTTTTACTAACTCAACATATATCTATTTTTACTACTTTTGACTTTTAAAGCTTGAAATCGTATATTCTAGAATAACGGCGGACTCACTTACTAATACACCTGCTAATGAATAGTTCCTAAAACATGTCGAATTCATCTTCTTTCAGACAACATTATGGTTATCTGTCACTTATTTTGCCTTAGGAAGAAATTATTAATATGAGACCCAACTACGAATTTTGATATGCTATATGCTCGTGTTATTTTAATAAACCTTGTTAACAGTTCGACATGTGCTTGTAGAGAAAATAATCTATTCTGAAGTATTGTGTGTTGTCAACATAATAATAAAATATGAATCTGCAGGAACTGCGAGCGGTTATAATATTTTTTTTAGAACGAAGCTAGCATTTCACACCCTACCTTAATGCTAAAATTGGTTATTGGTAACTATAATGTCATACAGTTGTTAAGTAATTTTCTTTTAATTATCATTACAAAAAAAAATAGTATTTTTTGTTAATTCCTCTTTTATAAATATGTGAATATGTATACTTTTTTTGCGCCTTCTATATATTTCAACGATTATATTTTTTCTCTCCTCTTTGTAACAATTTAATAAAAACGAGACTAAAGTACAGGTCGTTTTTTTTTTAGCAAAAATATATTTATAATTAATAATTAGTTATAAATTAAATAGTGTCACTTTGTATATCTAAAGCTGCTGTGTGAGCTCTCGATGTAGTATTAGGTTGTATCCTACCATCGTGTTCAGTATCTGCTTGGATAAGTACCAGTCCCTCTGTCGGCTTAAAAGCTGCTATGTCAATTTTCGATAGAGTATGAGGTATGCGTACCAAGTACAATTCGTTGTATCCTACCATCGTGTTCCGTAACTTCTTGGATAAACACCAGTAAATTTTGTCCTCTTGTTTGTCAGTTCTAGTGAGTGAAAGTTAACAAGTGTTAAACTCAACAAAACATCCTATATATATAATCATTCAGACATGTAAAAGGAGTAGAGGGTTTTCCCGGCTCACAAGGAGTTTTAGTGGGTATGCCAATCCTTCAGATTGGAGAGCCCCACATAACTGGAGCACCTTGGGGCACCCTTATGGTGACGCAAGCTGCTCCGGAATCCATAAGGCGGATTTCTCCTTGACAAAAAAAAAAAAAAAAAAAAAAAAATCCTCTTGTTTGTCAATCCTAACCCGACAGACGAGCCATGATACGACCAAACGCGTCTCAGAATGGATTTGACGAATAAGAGAACAGTGGGTAAGTAAGTAAGAAATATGAGCCTTGGGTATACGTACTTAGTACAATTCGTGGTATCCTACCATCGTGTTCCGTAACTACTTGGATAAGTACCAGTAAATTATGTTCTCTTGTTTATCAATCCTAGCCCGACTGACAAGCCATGGTACAGCGAAACGCGTCTCGGGATGGATTTCACAAACACGAGAATAGTGGGTAAACTGCTGAAATATGGGCCCCGTCCGTTTTCAGTTATTTTACATTAATCACATATGCCTGAGGAGAATACCTCGAAAAGCGCTGGCTGCATTTAAATGTTGACCGGATCAACCTCTGTCGGTTTTCGATGGAGTATTAGGTATGCGTACTAAGTACAATACGTTGTATCCCACCATCGTGTTCCGTAACTACTTGTATAAGTACCAAAAAATTCTGTTCTCTTGTTTGTCAATCGTAGCCAGGGCGACGAGCCGTGATACGGCCAAACGCGTCTCGGGATGCATTTCACGAATAAGAGAACAGTGGGTAAACTGCTGAAATATGTGCCTCGTCAGTTTTCAGTTATTTTACATTAACCACATATGTCTGAGGAGGATCCCACGAAAAGCGCTGCCTGTGTTTAAGTGTTGACCGCGTCAACCACTCTGTCGGCTTAAAAGCTGCTGTGTCAGCTTTCGATGGAGTTTTAGGTATGCGTACTTAGTATAATTCGTTGTATCCTGTGATACGGCGAAACGCGTCTCCGGATGGATTTTACGAATAAGAGAACAGTGGGTAAACTGCTCAAATATGTGCCTCGCCAGTTTTCAGTTATTAATAAACCACATATGTCTGAGGGGGATGCGTTTAAGTGTTGACCCTGTCGATTACTCTATCGGCTTGAAAGCTGCTGTGTCAGCTTTCGATGGAGTATTAGGTATGAGTACTTAATACAATTCGTTGTATCCTACCAGCGTGTTCGGTAACTACTTAGATAAGTTCCAGTAAAATTTGTCCATCCTATCCCCACTGACGAGCCGTGATACGAGAAACGCTTCTCGGGATGCGTTTGACGAATAAGAGAATAGAAAGTATACTGCTGAATATGAATCTTGGATTTTCAGTTATTCTACATTAACCTTTGTATATGTTATTTTTTACTAATTAAATTTAAAATTTGTTAAATATGCAATATAATAAAAATCTAATGCTGCACTGAATTAAATAGATTATACTTTACAATTTAATTTCATTCAAATAACCCTAGTAATATTGCTTCAGATTTATTCGTTTACTAATATACCACCCAATGTCCTTCAAAAAAATAACATATTCGACTTTAAAATTCAACAATAAAGATATGGTAACAATTTTGTAATTTACTGCCAATCTTATTGACTGAACTTTTGGATTATTCAAATTGTACATAAACACAATGTGAAGCCTACATATATTAAAAAAAAGTCGAATTTGCGCTATTAGTATTCCGTACGGTAATGCGATAATTTTGGCTCAATCTACACTTTATGGAGAATATTCCAGAATTTTTTCAAAATTTTTTGATCAGTACTTTTCGAGATAGGCGGGGTGACATCGATTTTTGGCCATTTTTTTAAAATAATACATAGAAAATTGTGCACAAGTATTCATCATATATATTTTTAAACTTGGGTTTTCACAAACTCTCATTTGATACCCCACTCGATGACCTGGTGAAATTTTCTTTTAACTTTTAATTTTACCCCCAAAACTAACCTCTTAAGTCAAAATTTAACTTTCAAAACTACTCGGCTATGATTGGGCCATCAATTTCTATATTTGTGCTACATTCTTACTGTCAAATAGTTTCGGAGAAAATCGGGTGTGCCAGATGAACCAACGGACAGATAGACAGACAGACACCGAAATGATCCCATAAGTGTTCCCTAATAGTTAAAACGTTTTTTACCTACGTTAAAATAAGGCAACCAAAATGCAGATCATTAAACTTCCCTGTTACTAGAAAGCATAAATAATAAAATAACCGGTCAAGGGCAAGCTGAACTTGCACAATTACATAGTGTTCCGTACGTTAATTGCTTTTAAAATAAAAAAATTTGTTACGGTGGTATAAAATGATTAGTGACTTCACAAAACACACCCCAAATGAGTTTTCAACAAACTTTGTTTCTAATCTTTACTGAAAACTGATGACTTTGAAATTTTTGTTTTTTTTTTATATATCAGATAAATTATTATTCGTTTAATCTATACCCCGTGAAGAATATTTCAGAATTTTTTCAAAATTTTTTAATCAATACTTTTCGAGAAAAGGTAGGGGGACTGCGATTTTTCGCGATTTTTTAAAATTAATACAAGGAAAAGTGTGCGCAAGTATTACATTATATAAATATTTTTTACTCGTGTTTTCATAAGCTTTCATTTGACACCACACTCGATGACCTAGTAAAAAAATTTTTTTTCACTTCCGATTTCACCCCTCAAAACTAACCCCTTAAGTCAAAATTTAACTTTCAAAACTACACGGCTCTGATGAGGTCATTAATCATATAAGTGTTCCGTACGGAACACTAACAATATATTCTTGGTCTCAGTAAAACTGATTGTTTAATATAGGTAGCCCGAAAATATGTACAAAAAATAGTGTTTAAATATTCTTACAGACAAGGAAGATTATTTTAATTGGTATATTTTTCTCGGAGTGGAAATGTGCTACAATTAATGAGGAGTTTATAATTCAAATATATCAAAACAGTCTATATATTACCCAATCCAATATAGTATAAAAGAAAGACAAAAATAAAAAGTAGCGATTTGACGTCAATCACACGGTAGTTCCTAGCTTGCAGTGCTTTGGAAGGAATAAAGTGGACTAGATCTATCGGATACTTGCCATGAAAGTATTTATGGAAGAGACTCAAGTTATCAACCGTTCTTCAATGGTCCAACAATCAAGATTTCTGGTGAATTCCGGATCTTCTGTTATGTTAACAGAATCTAACAAATGTAGCCTATGTTTGGAAGCAGAACCACAAATTTGGGGTCAGTATACCATCTATGATCGAATTTGCCCATTATACAGTATTAAAAATTAAAGCGAAGTCTACAGGTTTTCCAGTAGAGTACTACCAGCTTTTGAAAAGTTCTCTTTGCTATATATGTAACATGATCATACCAAGGCATATTTTCTCAAAGTACTGAGAAAAAGAAATACCTGCATCAAAAAATATGTTTTATGTACAAGTTAAATAACAAGGCAATTCTAGTCGTTCAAATTTTTCTAGGTTTATTATGTCAGTTTCAATGTTTTAATGTATTATTTCCTAACAATTTTAAGTTAAATACCCCCATACGTAGTTTAGATAAGCAAGCCTGTAGTTTGTGCTCGTTTCTCAAAGTATTGAATATAATCAGATTACTTACGTATACAATTTTCGAGAACTCCTGTAGACTGTGAGCTGTTTTTTCTTTAAAATCAAATACCGGTACAGTTTTGTAGTAGTCTATACAGTTTATTACACCATCAAGTCTTCCAAACTTCTCTTTTATTATAGTAATTAATGTCTTCACATCATCTTCTGAATGTGTCTAAAAATATTAAGTCAGTAAGATATGTCCAATATTTAAAAAGGAGGTTATCCCAGTAGCCAGTGATTTTGAGCTCATATTGGATCCGTCATTTTGAATTTTTCAAATTTATCATCGGATTCTTAGTCAGCACCTCGAGAAACCTCTTAATAGCCAATTTCAAAATATTTAGCGGTATACAAAAACGTTAATTTAATCATAAATGAGGTCGGAAGCGCGATTCCTACTACATCTGAAGGGCTTAAATCATTATTTTAAATATTTTTTTTAAAAAATTACGGTAAAACTAAAAAAAAAATTATATACCATTTTTTTTTGTAAAATTGACTGTTCTTTCACGTGGTGCTATTAGTTTTTCGATATCTTTATTATTTTTCGAGATATTTGCGAAAAATCGAATTTTTCATTTTGTTTTCGATTTTGTAGACTCTTTTTATGGGTCTAGTACACGTGCTGCAGGGAAGTCCCAGAACGCTACAGGAGCGACACGTGTGCGGAAAAAGCGATTCACGTTGTTCTCGAATCGTTGTAAATTGTACTACGTGGGAAACACAGTCCTGGGCATATTATTCCAAAGGGATGATGTTCTCCATATAAAAGACTGCTTGAAAAGCGTTGTATGGGGAGTAACAAGCTGAACTTCATACGGATGTGAAGTATTAGCGCGACGTGTATTTCTAACATGCACCGCTCTGGGAGGAATTAAGCGTACTGTCATCTGCAAAGCTGTAGATTGGGTTTCCGGTGTTTTCGTTAATGTAAATGAGAAAGAGAGTAAGAGATAGTATGGAGCCTTGGAGCACACCGGCGTTGATAGTGAAGGTGTTAGAAAGAAATCCGTCCACTGCCACTCGTAAAGAACGCTCTCTGGGGCAACATGAGAACCACAAACAAAATTTTGGTGATAGCTAATAATGTTGAATCCTTCAAGATATTTTAGAAAATAATGATTGATAGCCTTCTCCATGACTGGCAAAGTGTGCTGTTTTAGAGCAGCTAACTTTTTTAATTGTATTCTACATCCAAAAAACTACCTGTAACATTTAATGAGACCTTTTCGTCAAAAGTTTCCTCTGACGACTGGGCTAGTTATAAATCTGATATATGTAATTATAGACAGGTCTCATTAGTTTGTAATTTTTCAAAAATTTTTAAAATGTTATTATAAGACTACTAAGTTTTTCTTACTCTTAAATAACAGGGTTTTTGGAGGAGAGCGTTAACTACCACCAGTCTGGTATATTTTGTGCAATTTTTATCAAGTACTATATTATTAACAATAAGGGTCAGCTTGATGTAGTTTTTACTGATTTCTTTAAAGCTTTGGAGAAAATGCACCATAGGATTATTCTGGCTGAGTTTAGAGCTCTTGATTTATCTGACAGATTGGTGCAATTTCTCCAGATATATCTGATACAACAGTCTCAATATGTTCAATACCAAGGGTTAAGTCTTCTTCTTTTGGAGTGTTATCTGGAGTACGTCAGCATTCCAACCAGGGGCTCCTACTTTTTAAAATACTTATAAACGATATCTTCCTTCAGACATTTAAACAAGGAGTCATAAGGCACATAATCATGACAATAAATCCGGGCGTTTTTCTCTAATGGCCTACTTCAGGTCTTGATATGTCCTTTCTTAAATATCTCCATTCATTGTGTATAGCTTTTTAAAAATATTCAGTAAACAAAATTCCTTTGTAGTCTGAAAACACGGTCGCAATCAACCTTCTAATACACGACTGAGTTTCCGCATTTTTTTACGATGGAGAGGCGGAAGGATCCCAAGCGAACACCCAGGAATTGTGATCTGTGATAGTTCGCGCCATAATTCTTTTTATTTTTTGAAGCAATAAAATAGTTTTGAGAACTATCTTTATCTAGCCAGTTTCTGCTAAAACTGCCGTAATCTCTGTGTACTTGGGACATTATTTCGTGAATAACTGCTGGTCCATTGTCATCATTACGCGTTATTCTAAACTACTCATTTTATTTATTTTTCGGGAGAAAAAAAAAATCGGAACAACTGCAAAACGCAATGAACTCGTTCAAAATTTCGTCAAAGTATTTACAATAGTGATAAAATTTTGATAACCAAGCAATTTTTTTTTATATGACGACATTTTTAGCGCTACGGAACTTAAGGAGACGCTCTCGTATAATTAGACAAAAATAATGCCATAACACTTTGTATAACAAAATTAATTTCACGTACGTTTATGGGTAGGAATATGGCTTTATCATCTCCATAAATATGAAGAGTTTTGGTTGGTTGATCGGATATAATAACTCTAGCTCCTTCCTTCAATAATTTCTCCACTGTGGCTCTACCAAAATCGTCGGAGGCACCCCCAGTGACCAAAAATACAGAGTTCTAAAAAAAATAGATATTTAAAACAATTTTAACCATCTTAAAAAAAAATGCTTAAACAGCTTAGAAATCCGAGTGAACTACACTGCTTAAAAGTTAGTAAACACTGCTCGATATAAAAATGAAACAAAATGTAAATTATAATGAGAAAACAGTAACATAACATGATCTCTCAATTGACCGGAAATATATTACTTTCAGGAAAAAATACTAGCAGAAAACACAGTTTTCCGCATGATTTTATGAGGGTTTAGCAATTTAGGATATATATTTATTACAGTTAATTAATTGTTACCCTAAATTTGACAAATAAAATATTATTTATTAATTTATACGAATATTGTAGTTTTCTTAAGTTTATAGGACTCAACCTATTACATCGTCCTAAAACTTATTTACTCAATCAACAGAAAACATCATTTTATAAACTTGAGGCCTCAATAAATGTTAATTTGAGGGAAAACGGTCTAAAGGTCTTGTGACAATAAAGTAACTTAATACGATTATTTGCTGCAACTTTATGTTACCTCTGCATACGTACAAATAATTGTTACCTCAGAGCTGTGTTGGCTGCCCCGTAGCCAAGAGGGTGGGCCTATGCCCTACGTGTTTATGGTTATAGAAAATTGCGCCTTCTTAGAAACAAGACCTATTTTATAGGAAGTTTTTTTTTGAGAAAAATCTTTAGCATACTATTATAGATTTTTAAATGGGATGTAATTTTTAAAGTTCTACTGTATAAAATGTATGAAGAAGGGCCTAAGCTTTTAGAATTCCAGTGTAATCAGGTTTCTTTTATCAAGGGACTTTGCTCCTCCCCCATCGTGACCCTTTCCTTCCTTAAAAAAACGCTCCTTGAATCCATACATCCGCTCGTCTATTGATTCTGTCCACGCCACTATTTGTAAGTGTACGTAAGTAAAAAAGATGTACATGGCAACAGTGTGAACACGCAACTTACTTAAAAAACGATGCGTTACGAGACGCGATTAAACTCTCGCGGCTTATCGCATGAAAAAGTTGCGTTAATGTCCCAAAACCTTAAGAATAATATATTAGATGAGATCATATATATAGATAACTTTTACATTTCTGTAAATTCGATATACAATATCTATTCTATTCTAGTAATCATATCTTAGTATATATCTTTAAATATATATATATATATATATATATATATATATATATATATATATATATATATATATATATATATATATATGTATATATATTTATATATATATATATATATATATATATATATATATATATATATATATATATATATATATATATATATTATATATCTGTTGCGCCCTATGCCGAGATTCCTAACTAATTTCATATTTAAGAATTTTGTTAGATACAGCAACTTTTGCTTTCTTTCTTTATTTGTTATAGTAATGGGGTTGTTTCAAGATTTGTATATTAGATATGGAGCGAAAACAACAAACCTTTTCCGAAATTGGACAAAATATAACCAAAAATTAGCAAAAATGGCCAGTAGAAGAAATTTCTTATTGAAATGCCGTTCAACGGTACTTGTCCCTAGACACATTGTGCAAAACTTTAGAAGCATGAATAACCTAATGTCAGATAGACCAGGGGATAATGGTAGGATCCAGCGCTTTCAGAGTAAGGTATCTTCCAGGATTCTTTCTTATGAGATTTCCTTTACTATCAAAGAGATCACTAATTTAAACTCTCTTCTTAACCGAGTTAGTTATTCGCTCTGCCGAAGACAGAGTCCCTGCCCACATTGTACATCGCTTCCGTGTTACCCAACAAAAATTGTTTCAATCCAACATTAGATCCCTCTCATACAATTTGTTAAATAAATTTAATAACTTAATGACATATAGGGCCAGTAAACTAAACGTATGCCCCCACTGTTTCGCTAATCTCTCGCAAGTCAACTTTCCACCTGAGGTCAATACAATTCTTTCTTTGGGTCCAAAATTCGTTTTTGATTCTATACCAGTTAAGGATATTCCTGTAAAGACAGTCTTATCTGATGTTGAATCCTTTATTAAACTTGTTCCTACTTCCAACCAAGATATCCTTAGAACTAAATGCACTAATGCAGTTACTAATTCCGTTCTGCAGAACCGCAACACCGCTGTATCCTTTGAGAAGACTTTGCACAGGAAGACACAGAAGTTCCTCAAACAACATAGAGATATCTTGATCATCCTTCAGATAAAGGCTCAGTTACCGTAGCACTAGAGAGACAGCACTATGAAACAAAAATGTCTGAATTAATAGACGATGAACAGGTCTATAAGAGACTTTCATATGACCCCACTTCCGCCAGGTATTGTCGCATCGATGCAGCAGCATGTGGCCTCGCATTGTCGTGCATTAGCAGGAAGCTATCGCCAACAAACCCAGCGTAAGGAACTACGTTTTCTGGCAGGATCTCCTCGATGTACCGGTGAATAGTTACACCGCTAAGAGCCTCAGTCACGAAAACCAAATTGCTCTCGCATCCAGTGAGAGCCCTCCCCACACCATAATGGAACCTCCTCTGTAGGCGACCGTTTCAGTAATGCAGCACTGCGCATAGCGCTCCCCAGGCCTCCTATAGACTCGTCTTCTTCCATCATTGCCACCACCACCATCACCACCACCTTTGAGACTCGTCGAAGAATAAAACGGAGCGCCATTCCTCTAAGGTTCAGTCGATATGTTCTCGGACAAATTTAAGTCGCGCTTGTCGATGGGCTGCTGTCAATTTGGGTCCGTTAGCTAGTCTCTTCGAAGTTAGGTCAGCTTCTTTACGTTTTCTTCTGACTGTCCAATGATCTCGACCACGAACTTGTCGGAGCTCCTGCTGGACTTCAACGCGGGTCAAGTTACGATTTCTTAGAGTTGTGTTGACAATGAAGCAGTCGTCTCGCTCTGAGGTACACCCTCTTCTTCCTGATTCTGGTTTCCGTGTAAAGGCGCCAGTCTCTTGATAACTTCTGTATGCTCAGGAGTAGTTGCGCAACGACTACACCGTTGGCTATGCCCAAGTTTCGCTAAAGGAATGATAGGAAAATGCAGTCGCATATGTTTTTATAGAGATAAATAGCTCGCAGCGAGTACGTTGCTGAACGAGCAAAAACGGTTCTATTGAGGAAAACTGTTTTAATCAGCAAACCTTTTTGGAAATTTAAATTTTTTTGATATTATCGGAAAGAGTAGAAAATCAGCAATCTAATGATACCAAAAATAACACCACTGTTTGAAAATTAAATTTAAGGATCGGTGGTAAATGAAGCAAAATCGTAGTAGTAGATTTTTTTGCTCACAAGTGTAGAGGCAAACAAAGAGTCTAGGCAAAAATATTTATTTAGTCAACTAGTGCAAAAAGTAACCCGTGTGCAATATTTAATTTTGGCACCAATTCCATACCTAATTTTTTCATAACGAGAAATATCATAAACGGATTCAAGAATAATCAAAATTTGTTTTAATTGGTAGAGAATGACTGAAATATTTATTATTTGTAAATAATTGTTCCCTTTACCATAATTTGGTTATCTTCTTTGTACAAAACTTTTTTTAAGCATAAGATATATTTAATTAAAATACATCCGAAAAAAAAAATACACATATTACAGTATTAGAATATAAAACGAAAATGTTTTTTAGATATAATCATAATAGATATATCCCAATATTACCACAAAAAATATGTATCAGTGCTGGTTTTCATTTAGGATTTCCCTGTGACATAGGGAAAAGAAATATAGACCAGGGTCATTGAAGTATTTACTTTATGGACTTATCTAGTATGTCATAAATGGGAAAAAGTCATAAGAATTACGTGATTAAAAAAGTAAAATTGTACACGCTTTTATTATAATTTTAATACAATAAAATCTACTAAAAAGTCTGGTAGGATAAAATAGCAATTTAGGTAATTGATGTAAAGGCTTTGGAGTTCCAAAACTTCGAGGTTATGTGGTTCAAAATAACAGCTCAACAAACCACAAGGTTTACCTTTATCGACCACCAAGTGATACTAACTTTAGAACACTTTTCGCTTCTCTTGCACATACCATCAATCACTTACATATCCAAATGCAGAAATTGCCATCCTGGGCGACTTTATTGTCCACAACATCAACTGGCTTAAGTATTCAAATACTACCGATGAACAAGGTGGTGACGCTGAATCATTCTCAATCAGTTGTGGCTTAACTCAGCTTATCAACGAACCAACACGGATCCCTGATCGAGACGGAGAGTTCGCCAGTCTCCTTAATCCGTTTTTAACCATCAATCCAGAGATTTACACTGTCACTGTAAATCTGCCGCCGTTAGGTTCTTCTGACCATAAACTGCTTTCGACATCGAGTATCCTACCAACCAATGACAGAATGGCGCCTAAACCGTGCAACATTTGGCACTACAAATCTGCTAAATGGGAAGAACTCATGAAATATTTTCGAACTTTTCCTTGATTAGACGTTTGTTTTTGATCTGATGACACACCTGACTGCGCTAAGAAGGTTTCCTATATTATTTTGGCTGGTAGAGACACTTACATCCCTTTTTCGAAGAAATGACTTTCCAACGACAAGCCTTGGTTTGACCGAAAATACAAATAAGCTGTTGCTTCTAAACATCTTGCCTACCGACAATGGCGTGAAAATCCTAACATCACAAATCGTAACATCTTTGTTCGTGCCCGAAACAGATGCAAAGAAATTAAGGACGAAACCAAGGAGGCAGACAATCAACGAATTAGAAATAAACTTCTTGCTTGCCCCTTCAATTCCAGGTCCGTTTGGTCAGTTGCTAAGGCAGTTAGCCAGAACTTCACTAAATCCACTATATCATTACTCACATGGCCAAATAAATCTATTGCAACAACACCTGTTTAGAAACCGAACTCTTTGCTTCACGTTCTACTGTTGATTTCCAACCTACTATTCCCATAGTTCAGTTAAGGATGCCTGATATTGTCTTCAGAGCTTGTACCATAAAACATATCTTAATGAAACTAGACACCAAAAAAGCTTCTGGCGCTGACGGAGTACCTGCCATAGTACTCAAAAACTGCGCGAGAGAACTAACACTAGTTTTTTGTAGGCTTTTCGATCTACCCGATGGAAACGGAATATTTACTTTCTGCTGGAAATGCATCACAGTTCAGCTGATAACCAAAAAAGGCAAGAAGACCTTGCCAAACAACTACCGGCCAGTCGCATTGCTTTCAATGATATCGAAAGTCACGGAAAAAGCTATCGATTAGCAACTTCTGAAATACTTTGAAGGATTTAATATTATTAGCCACCATCAGTATGGCTTTCGTAAACACAGATCAACAGGAGATCTTCTAAATTATATAACACATATTTGGAACAACGCAATTAAACACTGTGGAAAATCTCGAGTAGTTCCTGATATACCCAAGACATTCGACCGTGTTTGGCACGATGAATTGTTGGCTAAACTACGTTCTTCTTGTATGTCTGAAAAGTTCTGTTTACGGCTCTCAAGTTTCCTCAAAGAGCGTTCTTTACGAGTGGTACTCGATGGGATTCTTTCTAACACCTTCACTATCAACGCTGGTGTGTCCTAGAGCTCCATACTGTCTCCTAGTTTCTTTCCCATTTACATTAACGATCTGCTGGAAAGGACTAGGAATCCAATATACAGCTTTGCAGATGACAATATGCTTATCTCATAATTCACTTTAAATGCTCGAACATCGGCTACTCATGCAAATATCCGCAGACAGCAGGAGGTCGTTTAACTTAAAAATGAATTGGAAGGAATTCTGTCTTGGGGTGACAGTAGCCAAGTAGAATTTAATGCTACAAAATACCAGACGGCAGTTTTTTCTAAAAAAGTTAACGTTGTTAAGCCCGACATAGTTATGTCGGGGCATTCCATTCCTCTCGCATCGACACTCAATTTGCTGTTGCAAGCATAGTGCATGCTAGAAATACTTCACATCCGTATGAGGTTCAGCTTGTTACTCTGTGTACAACCCTTTTCAGGCAGTTTTTTATGTGGAAAACCTCACCCCTTTGGAATAATTTGTCCAGGACCGTGTTTCCGACCGAGTACAATTTACAGCGATTCAAGATCAAGGTGAATCGCTTTTTCTGCACACGTGTCGCTCTGTAGTGCTTTAGGGATTTCCTTGCAGCAGGTGTCCTAGGCCCATAAAAAATCTCAAATAATGCATTAGTATTGTAATTTCTACAGAAAGCAAATGAAGATATAAACAAAATAATATTGTAAGTCGTGCTTTTATTAGAAATATTAATGACTGATGTCACAAAATTATTACTTCCGGTTCAGCCCAAAGAGTAACAAAAACAAGTTTTTGGAGTTAAATAACTTCAATATTTTAATGAAATGATATAAAATTTGCTAAGTATTTATATTCTACATATTCTACAGGGAAATTTTAAAACAATTTTATATACTTAAGATTAACAGTTTCTGAGATATAGCACATAAAAAAAACTTTTCCTACAAAAGTTGTAGGTTTTTTTGGGGCAGAATAAGATTATAAGAGAAAATTTTTGGTTATATTAAGAAATTATATTTTTACTTTAGTTTTTCTGGAATTTTTTGAAATCCATTTTCAGATTTGGTTGGTATTAAGCCCAAATGAGCACAATTTCTTAATATGCCATTCAAAATTCTAAACTACATATCATAAACTTTCATCTGGACCAGATTTTATCCTCGTAAATTGCGTCAGTTTATAAATTAATGGGGGGGTCCGGTTGACGAAGAATGACCCATATATATATATACGAGGCTGGTTTGAAAAGTCCGTGCAAAGTCCGAGAGATGGCACCACCGGCGCGTATCGAGGTCATGTTTAGTTAGTAGCATCTCTTGAATGAACGCACACCAAGTTTCAGCCATATTGGTCTATTTCTTTGTGTTTGGCATTCGTGTGAATCAAGGAAGTCGAGTGATTTTTAAGAAATGGACGAAAAAGAATTTCGTGTGGTGATTAAACATTACTTTATGAAAGGCAACACGCCTCAGGAGACTAAAGAGAAGCTTGATAAACATTATGGTGACTGCACCTTCGATTAGAACAGTTTATAAGTGGTTTCAAAATTTTCGGACTGGCCATATGGGCACAAGTGACGCTGAACGTTCTGGACGGCCTGTGGAGGTTACGACTCCAGAAATCATTGATCAAATCCATGGTATGGTGATGGATGACAGAAGAGTTAAGGTGCGTGAGATTGCTAGTGCTGTGGGCATCTCGACTGAACGGGTACATAATATTTTGCATAAACATTTGGACATGAGAAAGCTATCCGCAAGATGGGTGCCGCGATTGCTCACGCTTGACCAAAAACGGAATCGTGTGAAGTGTTGCAAGGATGGTTTGCAGCTGTTCCAGAAGAATCCGGAGGACTTTAAGCGTCGTTTCGTCACTGTGGATGAAACATGGATACATTACTATACTCCTGAGACCAAACAACAATCTAAACAATGAGTTACCAAGGGGGAATCTGCACCAAAAAAGGCAAAGACCGTTCCTTCGGCCGGAAAGGTTATGGCGACTGTCTTTTGGGATTCGCAAGGGATAATCCTCATCCACTATCTGGAAAAGGGTAAAACTATTACAGGTGAATATTATTCATCGTTATTGGACCGTTTGAAAACCGAGCTGCAAAGAAAAACGCCCGCGATTGGCCCACAAGAAAGTCCTTTTCCATCACGACAACGCACCAGCACACACCTCAGCAGTTGTGGTCGCAAAAGTAATGGAAATAGGATTCCAACTCGTTTCACATCCCCCCTATTCTCCAGACTTGGCTCCCTCGGACTACTATTTGTTCCCCAATTTGAAGAAATGGCTGGCGGGACAAAGATTTTATTCAAACGAGGAGGTGATTGCAGACACTAATGGATATTTTGCAGACTTGGACAAATCCTATTATTCGGAAGGGATCAACAAACTAGAATATCGCTGGACGAAGTGTATAAGCCTAAAAGGAGAATATGTCAAAAAATAAAAAAGGTTGACCCCAAACACATAAGTAATTTTTATTTTTGCACGGACTTTTCAAACCAGCCTCGTATATATATATATATATATATATATATATATATATATATATATATATATATATATATATATTTATATTATATACCTTTACTAGATATTATTTCCTTAAAATTGGTAATATTAAACTCAAACCTTTGAAATCTAATAAACCAATATCCACGTATGAGTGCTCGATGTAAACTCGAATAATATTATTAATTACTTAACTAACTACTAATATTTTTGTATAAAAATAATAAGCAAAAATATCTGAGCACTCACCACATGGTTATCAATAATAAAATTTCCTTATGTATATAATATAATCACACCTTTATCAACATTTTCACTTAAACAACTAAATTGTTGTTAAACAGTTTATTTCAAGATCATGTGACGCGCCATTACTGATATCTAGATCTGAAAACATTATCGATTTATGTATATAGCCAACTGGAACCAGGTTGCTCAGAATAGGGCGACGTGGAAAAGCATGGAGGAGGCCTCCGTCCAGGAATGGACGGCGAACAGCTAAAGAAGACGAAGTATATAGTATATACATAGCAGGAGTCATAAGCTAATATAAGATGACATATTTTTCTAAAATATTTTATATAATACCTTTGTTTGTTACTATTATTATTAGGTATTATCGATATAACTTATCAGCCTCGGTAACATAGTGCAATGAAACCGATGGTCGCTGGTTCGTTTCTGGCAATCTGGTGTCTGTGTATTTTTAGGTAGCAGTTAATGCAGAAATGCAATAACATCTATGGCAGCACTACTGCGTTGTCTTAAAGTACCGTGAAATACAAATGTATATGTTTTGGTACCTGGGGACGTGGACAGATATTATAATATCCCCGTCAATATATCTCCTTAGAGATATAGTGAGAAAAAAGATAAAAATCCTTATAGTGGCGGGAAGGTGGTGACTATAAAAAAAGAAAAAAAATAATATTAGTTATCGATAGTTGCCCATCTCCATTTTATTGCACTATTGTTTCTAATATAGCAAAACAAATAATGAGTAACATTAATTAAAAGATAAAAATATTTTATTCTTTAGTTGATATAATAGTCAAATGACGTTAGGAATTATTTCATTATTAAAAAGATAACGCATACCTTTTTGATAAAATGAGAAATATACATTGACATAAAAAGGAAACTGTCGATACTATTTCTATAAGGAATAAATGGTATTTGAAACCTACATATATATATATATATATATATATATATATATATATATATATATATATATATATATATATTATTTATTTACATAATATATATATATATATATATATATATATATATATATATATATATATATATATATATATATATATATATATACTCCTGGACATAAATTACCGCAACAATATATTAAATCATACAAATCTCTATAATGAATTAATTTTAATAATTTTTTATGAACATTGGTTACACTAAAAGTTAGAAAAAACTTATTCGAATACTTTAAAAGTGAATTAGCTACCAAATTTCTCTATAAGATTCGAATTAAAATTATTCTTAAGACCTAATAACAAAATCGTTGAAATTATGTAATAATAAAAAAATACACTGGGACACTAGTAGCAAAATTAATGATGTAACTGGGACACTAGTAGCGTGTGTTGCCTCCTCTACTTCGGATGACAGCGTTTATGCGCCTAGGTATGCTTCTAATTGAATTTTGGATAAAATTTTGAGGAATTTGCTCCCATTCTGTGATAACTGCATTTTTAAGTTCCCTCAGGTTTCTAGGTGCAGGTATATGACGTTTCACATTTTTCTTAAGGTGATCCCATACATGTTCTATCGGATTCAGATCCGGGCTTTTTGGTGGCCATTGCATAATCGGTATATCAACTTGATTAAGATAATCGAGTACCTCCCTAGCCACGTGAGGTCAAGCGTTGTCTTGCATAAACAGGAAATTGGGCCCCACAAAATGACCGAAAGGCATCACATGTTCTATTACAATATTCTCAAGATAGTAGTCAGCATTCATGGATCTCGTACGGACAGGAACTAACTCTGTGCGAGCATCAAAGCAGATGCCACCCCAGAACATAACAGAGCCACCGCCGAATGGAATACTTGCAGAGATATTGCAAGGAGCAAACCTCTCTCCTGGTCTTCGCCATACTCGTTCACGATCATCTGGATGTTTTAGACTAACCCTAGTTTCATCTGTGAAGAAAACTTGTTTCCAATCATCCACAGACCAGTTTTCGTGATTTCGAGCAAAACGTAACCTGGCAACTCTGTTCTCTCTAGTAAGCAAGGGCGCAGTGGCTGGTCTCCTACTGTTTAATCCAGCTTCATTTAACCGTCTTCTAACTGCTTTAGAAGAAATTGTGACATTGCGAACAGCTTCGAGTTCGTTTCTTGTTATAGAACTAGTTACAGTCCTGTTTCTTAAAGCATATTGTCTTATAAAACGTTCATCTACGTCGCTAGGGCATCGTTTTCGCCCTTGCCCTAGCCTTCAAGCGTCTTACCATACGACTTATTGTGGAGCGATGTTTGCCTAACAAATTGGCAACATAACTCTGACAATATCCCTCGTCCAATAAAACTGAGACTCGCACTACCTTGTGTTCAGTTAAATTCCTTGTTCGATTCATTTTTCTAATTTTTCGGGGTCAAAAATAAAACGGTCTACCACAAAAACGTATTACTTTGAAAAAGGAAACAATTTATAAGCTTACTTTTAAAGAAAATCTATCGCATTATTACAGAAAATTGTTTATCTTCTAAAATTCTTTAAAACTGTAAATCTAAACGAATTGTTTTCATTTCTGTCATGAACAACAAAACAAAATATGCATAGCCTTCTATTCAAATACTCGATAAACTTTAAAACTGACATAAGAAAAAGATAAATTAATTTTCCTATTGTTGCGTTAATTTTGTCCAGGAGTTTTTATATATATATATATATATATATATATATATATATATATATATATATATATATATATATAATATATATATATATATATATATATATATATATATATATATATATATATATATATGGTATATATAATTTCTGAAACTACCAATCCGATTTAAAAAAAAATTTCTAGTATTTAGCCTGAAATTTTGGGGTGAACATAGGCTAGATTTTGTGAGGTGGTGATAAAAGGGAGCTGACACGGTGTGAGAAAAAGGGACAAGAGCGATCGGTCCTGCGGGAGGAAGGCGGTGTCTCACGCTGGGAGGCCGACAGACCAGCCAATGCCCTCTAGCAGTGTTGTGTTTAGGTTCAATTTTGTCAATATTCCTGTAACATATAATTTGATTTTTTCGCTTTTGAGTTAACTCTTCTCCTGATAAATTTACGTGACACGAACTAGATATAATTTGTTGATTTGGTAAATAATATTTTGTTTGTGAATAATTATTCTTCCGCTTGTGAAGATAAAAAGGTTTGTTGTTATAGTTTTTGTTATTCGTATCTTTAAGATTCTTTCATTTTTTTGTAGACACATTGTGGTATGGTATCAATAGGGACTAAATAACAATAAAAACATTTATTTACATTTTTTTTTATTAGTATAGTATATTTTCGTTCAATAAGTACCTAATAGTGTGAGACTCATTTAGACAACAAATATTATTTTAGTAATCTTCCTTAATTTGGATATAGTGGTTTCACTGCCACTTAGGTACCTACTACATTTAGTTTTGAGTTCTCTACTATTTAGTAAGCGTGTTCTAAAATATCTACTAAAAATTGTGTGCAATTATGACATTTCCTTTCACAATTATTACGTAGTTAGTTAGTTAATTACGTACATAAGTGGCAGATGTTAAAGATTAAGCAGTATCTAAAGACAACATTACGCCTAAAAGAAAATTGCAACCTTCTAGAAATATGTCTAAGGCAAGGGTGGCTAGAATACGTCTAATTGGAGAGTCTAGTGCTGAATGCTCACAGCGGCTTGACAGGCTAAATATAAAAACAATAGCGTCTATTACTTAGGAGTTTCCGATGAAAGTATCGTTTGCTTTCACAATAGTCCAAACTTTTAAACCCGTGGAAATCGATTTGCGGCAGAAATGTTGTTCCCATGGCGAATTTTATGTCGGGATATCAAGAGTCGAAACTCCAGGAAACCCATATATTTTGTTAACAGAAAATAATAAAACTTCAAAAATAGTATACAGAGAGGTCCTAATCAATTAACATAAGTGTCTATATATATATATATATATATATATATATATATATATATATATATATATATATATATATATATATATGTATATATATATACATATATATACATATATATATATATATATATATATATATATATATATATATATATATATATATAAATTATTTTTTTTTTCTATTATTAGCTATTTAGGTTCGGTAATGAAACGATTATTTTTTTTTTTTTTTTGGTTGACGTTTCACACCCAATTTTTTAGGCATTTTGAAAGCTTCTATTTTACATATCTAAAAACAAACAGAACTCTATTACATATTAAAATTTTACTTATTCCTATATACCTTACTTTCTAAAAACACATAATATAACATTTTAAATAAACCTTATTTTTAGGATTCACGAAGTACGCACGTCAGTGTGTTACTAAAATTAGTATTTTGATGGTTCTTATCAAGATGCTTTTTATTTTCTGTTTTTGCATCAAATATTGACGGATTAAGAAAACTACAAATAGTGAAACAATAAAGAAAATGCCATTTTATGAAGAAATCAGAAAATTACATGGTCAACAAGTGGTGAGAACATTGAAAGAAATTTTAAAAAAGGATACCAAATTAGCCAAACAGAAAAACCGAAGAATATTCTTAATAAGATGCAAACATCTTGGTGTTGTGCCTACTTTCTTGAATTTTAACTTGACCCATCTGGGGACAATTTACAAATATAAAAAAATTAAAAAGAGTTTATTAAACTTGTCGTTGAAAAGAAAACTAAAACTATTATGAATGACCCAAAAAGAAGAATATGTACGAAAAAAATTACCAGACGCAACAGATGAAAAAAATACCATTAAAGCTAATTTAAGAAACATAATCACAAACTACAAAACAAAAATAAAACACAAAAATATAAAAATTAACACCATATAAAAAAACATCAAAAAATACTTAAACCGAACAAAAAAATTCATTAAGGACAAGCTACAAATAACAATCCTCAAACTAGACAAAACAAACGAAACTGTTATAATGAACACATCCGATTACGAAAAAAAAAATGAATAGTCTTTTAATGGATATCAATACACACAATAAAATAAACAGTGACCCAACCAATGTTTACCAAAAAAAACTACTCAACGAAAAACAATTAAATGAAAAAGATGCTAAAACACAGATGATACACACTGTAATACCACCAAAAATTTACGGCCTACCTAAACTGCATATTTTTTTTTTTTTTTTTTTTATTGGTCTAGCACACGTGCTGCAGGGAAGTCCCTAAAGCGCTCCAGGAGCGGCACGAGCGCGGAAAAAGCGATTCACGTTGTTCTTGAATCGCTGCAAATTGTACTCGGTGGGAAACACAGCGCTGGGCAAATTATTCCAAAGGGATGACGTTCTACATATAAAAGATTGCTTGAAAAGCGTTGTACGCGGAGTAACAAGCTGAACCTCATACGGATGCGAAGCACCAGCGTGACGTGTATTTCTAACATGCACCGCTTTGGGAGGAATCAAGCGGGCTACATCCTTCGAACACTTTCCATGAAAATACTTGTAGAACAGACTCAAGTCGCCAACCGTTCTTCGATGTTCCAGCGAATCAAGGCCGCCGGTCAATTCCGGGTCCCCAATCAGACGGACCGCTCTTCTCTGAATAGAATCCAACAAATGCAGTGTATGTTTGGGAGCGGAGCCCCAAACGTGGGAGCAGTATTCCATAGTTGGTCGAATTTGGGCTTTGTAAAGAATTAACAGTTGCTGTGGGTGTAAAGCTTTCTGGTTCTAAATAATATTCCCAACTTTTGAGAAGCTCTCCTTGCTATGCCTGCAACATGTTCATGCCAAGACATATTTGCTCCCAAACTAACGCCCAACAAATTGAGCGACGATGCTAGGGGAATGGAGTGCCCCGACATAACTATGTCGGGTTCAGCAACGTTAACTTTTTTAGAAAAAACTGCCGCTTGGGTTTTTGTAGCGTTAAATTCCACTTGGTTACTGTCACCCCAAGATAGAATTTCTTCCAGGTCTTTGTTAAGTTATTATTGGGTAGTTTGGGTTCTGACCAGATACTTTTCCAATGATCTGTGAGTTCTTGTTTGTTTGGTGGTTCGGTCACTGCTGTCTGTTTGCTGTGCATAGTTTTCCGGTAGAACTGTGTTTGGCTTCTTCGGAAGAGGTTGTTGGTATCTTTCCTCTCGTTTGGTTCTTTGTATCTACGAAGTCTTGCGGCATATACGGATAATTTTTAAATATAAAATTAAAAAAATAAAAAGGATATCCCACCCAGATCAATCGTATCATGTAGACAATCACCATTATACAACTTATCCAAACATCTAGCGAACTGTCTATCAAATATGACAGGAGAAAATGATCATTTTATCAAAGATTCTTTCAGTTTCACAAAATTTGATCGACAGAATACCAATTCCCGAACTAACCTGAACTACACACTTCTCTCTCTCGATGTTACATCACTGTACACAAATATTCCAAAAAAACTAATTCAAAAAGTCTTAGAAGAAAGGTGGGATAAATTAAAAGAATACACAACACTGTCTAAAAGCAATTTTTTTGAAGCAGTAGAGCTCACTATAAACATAAAATATTTCCACTAAAAAGATACATTTTATAATCAAATTAATGTATGCGCAATGGGCTCATCAATATCATCCGTCATGGCACAATTAGTGATGGAACACCTAGAGAAAAATGTCAAAAAAATGAACTTGAACATTCTATTTTTTAAAATTATTATATATTATTTGCTTGCAGTAAGCAACGAAAAAATCGATGAGATCTAACATAAATTGAATAGTTTTCACAAAAAAACACAATTGACATCAGAAATAGAGAAACATGGTAAAGAATTTTTTTAGATCCAACACTCATAAGAAAAAACAGTATCATCCTGACACAATGGTACACAAAACAGACATGGTCAGGATGATACTTAAACTTTCATTCGAGCCATGCAATGGCACAAAAGATCACTGTTACTGTAGGTTTAATAGACAGAGCAACAAACTTAACTACCCCAGAACTGAGACCAGCTACACTGAAAAAACTGTCTTGATATAAAATGGTTTTCAAGAAAGAGACATCAGTGGTACAATAAAAAAAGAACCTACAAATTTTATAAGAATTCAAAAACCAACATAGCCACAAAAGAACAAAAAAATATACCACTACCATACACCAAGGAACTATAAGAAAAACTAACAGATAAATTAACAAATCACAACATTAAAGTGTGTCACAAAACCCATAATAAATTAAGTTCATTGTTTACAAATTTAAAAAGTCCTACTCCCATCATAAACTAGGCAAATATAGTGTACTCAATTCCAAGTATGGATTGTCCTAATAGATATATCGGAATGATTAGCCAATTACTTAAAAATAGACTAAACGGACATAAATATACCAACAATACATATTGAAGAGTAAGGAGGACATACAGCATCCTTGTCTTAAACCCTTTGTAATTTTAAAAGTATGACGGAAGTTTTTACCTAACTTTACTTGAGATTTTGCTCCTTTATATAAATCTTGAATGGCTTTTACTATAGTGGCATTGATGTTGGTTCGCTGCAGTATTTCAAATAATCTATTATTTAAAACCATAAGGGAGAAACTCTCCATAATTGGAGTATCAGCAGTTTAAAATTTCTTCAAATGCTGCATAAATATTACTGATTCATTCACTTTGAACGCTCGGACATCAGTTGCCCAGGCGAGTGTCCGCAGACAGCGGGAAGTTGTTCAACTTAACAGGGACCTAGAAGAAATTCTGTCTTGGGGTGACAGTAACCAAGTGGAATTTAACGCTACAAAAACACAGGCGGCAGTTTTTTTCTAAAAAAGTTAACGTTGCTGAACCCGACATAGTTATGGCGGGGCACTCCATTCCTCTAACATCGTCACCCAATTTGTTGGGCGTTAATTTGGGAGCAAATATATCCTGGCAAGAGCATATTGCAGGCATAGCAAGGCGAGCTTCTCAAAAGTTGGGAATATTATTTCGAACCAGAAAGCTTTACACCCCACAACAACTGTTAATTCTTTACAAAGCTCAAATTCGACCAACTATGGAATACTGCTTCCATGTTTGGGGCTCCGCTCCCAAACATACACTGCATTTTTTGGATTCTGTTCAGAGAAGAGCTGTTCGTCTGATTGGAGACCCGGAACTGACCGGCGGCCTTGATTCGGTGGAACATCGAAGAACGTTTGGCAACTTGAGCTTATTCTACAAGAATTCTCATGGAAAGTGTTCGGAGGATGTGGTTCATTTAATTCCTCCTGGTGCATGTTAGAAATACACGTCGCGCTGATACTTCACATCCGTATGACGTTCAGCTTGTTACTCCTCGTACAACGCTTTTCAAGCAGTCTTTTATACGGAGAACATCATCCCTTTGGAATAATTTACCCAGGACTGTGTTTGCCACCGAGTACAATTTACAGCGATTCAAGAATAACGTAAATCGCTTTTTGCGTACACGTGTCGCTCCTGTAGAGTTTGAGGGGCCTCCCTGCAGCACGTGTGTTAGACACATAAAAAAAATATTACTGAGCGATGAAAAATAAAAATGTTCTCTTTTGTTAGACGTAAAACTCAAATTCAACGACCGACTACGGTTGACTTCAAGAAAAAGATAAACAGCAACACAATTTTTTTATGGACATAGCTCAGGTGCTGCAGGGAAATACCTAAAGTGCTACAGAAGGGATTCACGTTGGTCTTAAATCGCTGTAAGTTGCTTCCGGTGGGAAACGCAGTTCTGGACAAATCATTCTAAAGGGATGATGTTCTCCATGTAAAAGTCTGCTTGAAAAGTGTAACAAGGGGAGTAACAAGCTGAGCCTTATACAGATGTGATGTATTGCAGCGACGTGTATTAATAGTATGCACCGTTCTGGGAGAAATTAAGCGGGCCACATTACTTCATTTTACAAATACTTGTAGAATAGACTTAAGTCGTCAACCCTTTTTCGATGTTTCAAGGTATCAAGGCTGAGTACTGGGTCTCCAATAGGGTGAACCACTTCTGAATAAAATCCAACAAATGCAGTGGATGTCTGGGAGCAAATGCAAAACCAAAAAGCTTTTTTTAGTAACCGTTAAAAACATAAAAAATTTGTTCTATACAACAGTTTACATACAGGGTGCCCCATATGTATGGAGTAATGATTCCACAGCATGTATTAATCAGGGTATCAAAAAAATGCTTAAATAATAGGGTGTTATACGGCACACATGCCGATGTTGACAATAAAATGTTTTGAGCAGTCATTTCGAAGAAATTACGTCATCTTAAAATGGAAAGCCCTATATATTATTATATTTTTGAGTCCTAGTAAAAATTATAGATATTATTTGTCTAACATACCATATGTCTAAATTGAATTGTTTTGGAATTATTGATATTTGAAATTAAAAAAAAAAAAAATTACCAGGTCATCGAGTGGGGGTGTCAAATGTAAGCTTGAAAAACACGAGTTTAAAAATATATATAATGTAATACTTGCGCGTACTTTTTTTGTATTATTTTAAAAAAATCTCTGCCCCCCCCTTATTATCTGGAAAAGTACTGATCAAAAAATGTTGAAAAAATACCTGGAATATTCTCCACAGGGTGTAGATTGAACGAAAATTATCACGAGTGCATTACCTTTAATAATTCATCTGGTATATAAGAAAAAATAAAAATTTCAAGGTAATCAGTTTTCAGTAAAGATCGAAAAAAACTTTGTTCAAAACTCATTTGGGATGTGTTTTGTGAAGTCATTAATAATTTTATACTTCGATAACAAAAATTTTTATTTTAAAAGCAATCAACGTACCGAATACTAATTGCGCAAGTCCAACTTGCAATTGACCGGTTATGGTTACTCATTATCATTTGTTTATTCAGCCTGATATCTATTGTTCTATGTGGTCAAACAAAGAAAACAAAATTTATAAAATAACAACCACAAAAACATATCTTTTAATAATAAGACCATCGATATAACTATATATATATATATATATATATATATATATATATATATATATATATATATATATATATATATATATATACAGGGTGCCCCATATGTATGGAACAATGATTCCACTGCCTTTATTAATCAGCGTATCAAAAAAATGTTTAAATAAAAGTTATAGGGTGTTATAAGGCGCACATGCTGACGTTGACAATAGAATGTTTTAAACAGTCGGTTCGAAGAAATTACGCCATCTTAAATTTTGTTAAAGGGAAAGCCCTGTATATTATTTTATTTTTGAGTCCTACTAGAAATTTTAAATATTATTTGTCTAACATACGATATGTCTGAATTGAACTATTTTGGAATTATTGATATTTGAAATTAAGGAGATCAAATTAAAAAAAAATGTAAGCTGGCTTGTGTCAAATATTTACTGTCAGGTAACGATTTAATGCGTCAAAAATTGATTTATTGACGAAAACGTTTATTGCTGCATTTTGTGAAACTGCAATTTGAGCGTAATATCATAATGGTACATTTAACAGAAACTGAAAGTATCACTTTTTTAATGATGGTTGATTATGGAGAGCGTAGGAGAATACAACAGGAGGTGTGAGATCTTTTTAACGCAGAATATCCGGATCGAGAACCTATTACCCAATCCGTAGTTAGCAAAGCATTAAAACGATTTAGACAATCAAGTCATGTTAATGATAGTTCTAAATCTGAACCTCCAAAAGTTAAAACAAGCGATGATAATAAGTTAGATATTTTATTGGAAATTACAGAAAATCCCCATACAGCTACTAGTCAGCTTTGCCTACCCTACAACATAAGTAGAGGTACCTTAAGTCGTATAATGAATGGAGAAAAATTGCATCCATATAAGCCCATCTTATTACAAGAATTTTCTGAAGATGACTACGATAGACGCGTTGAATTTTGCGAGGTCATGATGGAACGAATCAATAATGATCCTAACTTCTGACGAGGCCACATTTTGTCTTAACGGAAGAGTTAACAGGCATAACTGTCGGTACTGGTCTACTGAAAACCCCTACTGGATAATTGACAGTTATTCTCAAAGACCACAAAAGATAAACGTATGCGCAGGGATTTGTGGACGTCATATCATTGATCCCTTTTTTATCGATGGAAATCTTACAGGAGAACGGTATTTACAGTTACTCCAAGAGCAAGTTATTCCAATTTATGCAGGTCTTTTTCCCGATGAAAATAATTTGAATACCCCTAACAGGAATCTGTGATATGAACAGGACGGAACACCTCCTCACTATGAAATTAATGTTAGTAGATATTTGGATGCGATTTTTCCTAATCGATGGAAAGGCAGAAGAGCAATTTTACCCAAGTCGACTTGATACTATAGAAGATTTACAACAAAGTATTCAATATGAAGTTCTACAGATCACCCCGGATTTTCTGCAAAACTCTGTTCTGGCTATTTATGACAGATTGCCTCGCTGTTAATGCTGGACCTTTTGAGCAATTGTTACCTTAAAAAGAATCCTAGAGTATTTATTAATAGTTTTTTTTTGCCTTTTTTTTATTCTAAATTTCAAAAGACAATAATTTCAAAACAGTCCAATTTAGACATATATGGTATGTTAAACAATAATATCTATAATTTTTGGTAGGACTCAAAAATAAAATAATATACGTCAGCATGTGCGCCATATAACACCCTATAACTTTTATTTAACCATTCTTTTGACACACTAATTAATAAATGCAGTGGAATCATTATTCCATACATATGGAGCACCCTATATATATATATATATATATATATATATATATATATATATATATATATATATATATATATATATATATATATATATATATATATATATATATATATATATATATATATATATATATATATATATATATATATATATATATATATATATATATATATATATATATATATATATATATATATATATATTGTATTAAAATATAAAAAACTTTTATAACACAACTCTACAAAAAAATTTGTTGTTTTTGTCCTAAAATTTATTTTATGATTTTTCTATTCATTATGCTCCAAAATAAAGGAAAAGCATTCCATATAAAGTTTGCTTTTGTGGTAGTTATGATAATACTCGTAATACATTTTTTTGAGTTATCGTAGAAATATTAAATAGTTCTGGTATATTTAAAAATACCGCGAAAAAATAAACGAATCGTAACTTTCACACAGTGTCTACAGATGTCACTTAAGTGATAAACAACAATTGACCATTTTGTAGAAAACTTAAAGAGGTTAAAATATCGTCGAGAAAGTGTAAATATGATGCTGATGTATTTTGTTATATATGTGGTATATTTATTAAAGTACGAGATATAAAGTTTTATTTAAAAGCATGTGAAAAGCTTTGTGAAACCTACAAAGCCTATTTCAACTAGGAATCTAGACAAGCCCTGGGCTCCACATGCTGCTTGTAGTAATTGCAAAAGATGTTTAGAAGGTAAACAATTTTTAGTAAATTAAATATAAATATGTTTATTTTTATCTTTATTTATTTCAGGTTGGTATCGAGGTGAGAAACGGAGTATGAAATTCGCAGTAACGAGAATTTGGCGAGAGCCAAGAGACCACGTTAATGACTGTTATTTTTGCGGAATAAATCCAACTAAAAGACGTAGAGGCAAAAATGCGAAATCCATCGAATATCCTGACCTTGCTTCATCTTCTGCTTCAATCTCACATAGCCCACAACTTCCAGTACCTGAATCTCCTAAAAAATTGTCTCAGTCAAGCTCATCTCAGAGTTCAAATAAAAATATCGAAGATGAAGAATTTGTACTATCACAGGAACCACCGAAACCCCATTTTCTTAGCTCAGAAGACTTTAATGACTTAATAAGAGTTTTGAATTTGCTGAAGAGTAAGGCAGAGCTTTTGAGTTCTCGTTTGAAGCAATGGAAATTGCTTATTGATGTCAAAATAACAGATCAACGAAGTCGGCATGACACATTTGCTACGTTCTTCACCAAAGAAGATGGACTTTGTTATTGTAACCATATAAGAGGTTTGTTTGAAGCAGTTGGGATGCCCTGTGTTCCCAGTGAATGGCGTTTATTTATTGACAGCTCGACGAAAAGCTTGAAAGCCGTTTTATTACATAACGGAAATAAATTTCCATCTCTTCCAGTCGCTCATTCTGTACATCTAAAAGAAAACTATGAAAGTGTTCAAATTTTACTCGAAGCTTTAAAATACCAAGAGTATAAGTGGCAGTTCATTGGAGATTTTAAGATGGTAGGATTTTTAATGGGACTACAGGGTGGATATACAAAATACTCGTATCCGTGTTATCTGTGTTTGTGGGATAGTAGAGCGGATGCTCAACACTATGTTCAACGATCATGGCCACTAAGAATGGAATTTTGTGTTGGAAAACAAAATGTTAAATGTGAACCTATTGCTGAATCTGAAAATGTATTAATGCCGCCTTTACACATCAAGTTAGGGCTTATGAAACAATTCGTAAAAAAGCTTACATTTTTAAAAAACTTTTTTCCAAAGTTGTCAGAAGCAAAGGATAAACCTGGAATTTTTGTTGGTCCACAAATTAAAAAAAAAATTGCGAGTGAAGAGTTTCCAAAATTACTTACTAGTGCTCAAAAAAAAAAGTTGGAATAGTTTTAAAGCAGTAGTCTCTGGATTTTTAGGGAATAATAAAGTTGAAAATTACCAAGAGCTAGTTGAAAACATATTAGAAAACTTTAAAACCATGGGTTGCAGAATGTCTCTAAAAGTACATATGCTGCATGCTCATTTAGACGAATTTGAAAACAACATGGGGGCGTACTCAGAAGAACAAGGAGGACGTTTTCATCAAGATATTATGAACTTCGAACAACGTTATCAGGGCCAGGGGTTTAGTGAGAGAAAGTACTTATGAACATGAAAGAAAAAGTAATAGGGTTCACTTTTAAACTTTTTTCCACTATTTTGTAATTTGATATGATAGTAAAAGTTGATAAAAATCATATATAAATATATTTGTGTCGATTTATCAATAAATAAAAATTTAAACTATGGATTTTCTAAAATACTGTTCAACCGTTCTCCTGGATACAAAAGCAAACTTTTTCAGGCCATATATATTTTTTTCGTCTAACTGTCGATATCGAAATTTCATACCCTCTTATCAAAGTCAAAATTCATGCTGACCTGTGTAATTAATGAGTTCCAGAAGTAAAATAGTTATACAAAGAGCATGGAATGAATTGAAAACTGATCATTATAGTATTATTTTGTAACAACATATAAATAAAAAAATAAGTCAGCGGATGGGTATAAAAATCATTTACGTTTACTCATTATTAAAGCTCATAAAAGATGAAACTTTATACCTTGGGGACATGGGATTAAGCAAAACGACCTAACCACTAAAACACTTTGAAGAACTTGATTAGATTGAAAAATTATGTAGTAAATTAAGTCGATTTAAAAGCTGTCAATTAAATTAAAATGTATATTTTAGTATTATCTAAATTTAAATTTTATTTCCTTTTGACACGCATATACGCAATAAAATTTCCCATTTAGTATGAAACAATATTCTACACCGCATAATTTCAGATTGTATCTGGAAAAATTACATATTTAAAAACTACACCGTGCTAAACTTTTGGGATCAAGCACGGAGTAATTTTTGACGTGTATGTACTCTACGGCTAAAGCATACCTAATTTATTTTTATAGGTTTTTCAGTTGGTAACTTCAGGATCTTAATTGTTATTTATTTGAATTTTGACGCTATATTTAAAACATTTAAGAAAAGCTTTATATACAGGGTTACAGGGAAAGTCGTCCTAGATAATTAAGGACATTATAGCTTAGGTCGTTTCTGACCGATTTGACCCTATGACATGATGTCCTAAACTTAACCGTTTTCGAGATATTGAAGTTTAAAGATTTTCTAAAAAAAAAAAACATGTTTTTTTTTGTTTTTATATCGATTTTTTTTTATTAGAGGTTCTCGAGTGCGATTTTTTGGTTATTTTTAGTTAGTCTGTATGTCAAGTATCAAAAATCATCAAAAAAATTTGAACTCGTTACTAACAGTTTCAAATGGCGGCTTGTTAATATTTCTAAATTACGAATTTTTACCAAGTGTTTCCTACTTTAAATCAATAAAGTGAAAAAAAAGATGTATGGAAGTTATTCTGCAAATTATTTTAAAAACTTTTACGTCTTTTTAGCTATCAAAAAAGGTATAATACTAGGAGTTTAATAGGAAAACTGTACACAGAATGACACCTAAAGCGGGCTCGGGTAGCAAAAGGTAAATTTTTAGTTCTGGGTGAAAATACGAAAAATACACAAATAAAACAAAAAACCTTGCAATTTAATATTTTTTATTAATTATAATTCATGTTCTATAGGGTCGCCCCTATTTCTAACACAAATTCTCATTCTTTTTCTTAACTTACTTTTCACAACGCTGGTTGTGAGGTGCCGCCTCATTTCGTCAGCCGCATCAATTATTTTTTGTCTTAGGACATCCACGTTTTCGATAGGAGTCATCTGGTCGTATACGAGACTTTTCATGTGACCCCACACATAAAAATCCATCGGTGTTAGGTCTGGGCTTCTCGCCGGCCAAGGTATGGGTCCGCCTCTTCCAATCCATTTGTTGGGATAATTGTCATTGAGCCATGCACGAACACTTCCTCTGTAGTGAACTGGACAGCCATCGTGTTGAAAGTACATGTTTTGTCTCAAACCAATAGGTAGGTCTTCCATCAAATTAGGTAAATCGTTCCGCAAAAAATTGTCGTATTCCTCGCCATTCAAATTATCTGGCAGGAAGAATGGCCCAACCAAATAATTTGAAATTATACCCATCCACACATTTAAGCTGAATCTTGTTTGTGATCCTTTCGTTCTTTTTTTGTTTGGGTTGCCTTCCTCTTTAGAAGCCCAATAGTGGGCATTGTGGTAGTTTGTAAGACCGTCTTTGTCGAATTTCGACTCGTCAGTATTTTCTTCAAAAAAGATGCATCTTCGACATCGGTTTTTTTTTTTATTTTTATTTTTTTTATGGGTCTAGCACACGTGCTGCAGGGAAGTCCCTAAAGCGCTCCAGGAGCGGCACGAGTGCGGAAAAAGCGATTCACGTTGTTCTTGAATTGCTGTAAATTGTACTCGGTGGGAAATACAGCGCTGGGCAAATTATTCCAAAGGGATGACGTTCTCCATATAAAAATTGCTTGAAAAGCGTTGTACGCGGAGTAACAAGCTGAACCTCATACGGATGCGAAGCACCAGCGCGACGTGTATTTCTAACATGCACCGCTTTGGGAGGAATTAAACGGGCTACATCCTTCGAACACTTTCCATAAAAATACTTGTAGAACAGACTCAAGTCGCCAACCGTTCTTCGATGTTCCAGCGAATCAAGGCCGCCGGTCAATTCCGGGTCCCCAATCAGACGGACCGCTCTTCTCTGAACAGAATCCAACAAATGCTGTGTATGTTTGGGAGCGGAGCCCCAAACGTGGGAGCAGTATTCCATAGTTGGTCGAATTTGGGCTTTGTAAAGAATTAACAGTTGCTGTGGGGTGTAAAGCTTTCTGGTTCTAAATAATATTCCCAACTTTTGAGAAGCTCTCCTTGCTATGCCTGCAACATGTTCATGCCAAGACATATTTGCTCCCAAACTAACGCCCAACAAATTGAGCGACGATGCTAGGGGAATGGAGTGCCCCGACATAACTATGTCGGGTTCAGCAACGTTAACTTTTTTAGAAAAAACTGCCGCTTGGGTTTTTGTAGCGTTAAATTCCACTTGGTTACTGTCACCCCAAGATAGAATTTCTTCCAGGTCTTTGTTAAGTTGAACGACCTCCTGCTGTCTGCGGATATTCGCCTGAGCAGCCGATGTCCGAGCGTTCAAGGTAAATGAAGAGACAAGCGTACTGTCATCTGCAAAGCTATAGATTGGATTCCCGGTCTTTTCCAGCAGATCGTCAATGTAATGAGAAAGAGAGTAGGAGACAGTATGGAGCCCTGGGGCACACCGGCGTTGATAGTGAGGGTGTTAGAAAGAAATCCGTCGACCGCCACTCGTAAAGAACGCTCTCTGAGGAAACATGAGAGCCACAAACAGAACCTTTCAGTTATACCATAAGAGCGTAACTTAGCCAACAGTCCATCGTGCCAAACACGGTCGAATGCCTTGGATATGTCAAGAGCAACCGCTCGAGATTCTTCAAAGTGTTCAATTGCGTTGTTCCAAACATGTGTTACATAAGTCAGAAGATCTCCTGTTGATCTATGTTTACGAAAACCATATTGGTGATCGCTAATAATATTGAATCGTTCAAGATATTTTAGAAGATGCTCATTGATACCCTTTTCCACGACTTTCGATATTATTGAAAGCAGTTCAACTGGTCGGTAGTTATTTGGCAAGGTCTTCTTACCTTTCCAGCAGGACGGAAATATTCCCTTTCTGTAGGATAGGTTAAAAAGTCTACAGAAAACTGGTGTTAGTTCCCTTGCACAGTTTTTGAGAACTATGGCAGGTATTCCGTCAGCTCCAGAAGCCTTCTTGGTGTCTAGCTTCATTAAAATACGCTTTATGATGCGCTGTCTGAAGACTACATCGGGCATCCTTGACTGCAATATGGGAATAGTAGGTGGTGTTTTTTTCCTTGGAAGTCGACAGTAGAATGTGAAGCAAAGAGTTCAGCCGACAAGTTCGCTCTCTCAACAGGTGTGGTTGCAATGGAATTATCTGGCCGTGTGAGTGGTGGTATGGTGGATTTGGTAAAATTTTGACTAACTGCCTTAGCGACTGCCCAAAAGGACCTGGAATTGTTGGGACAAGCGAGAAGTTTGTTTCTAATTCGTTGATTGTGTGCCTCCTTGGTTTCGTCGATAATTCCCTTGCATTTGTTCCGGGCATGAACAAAGATGTTACGATTTACGGTGTTAGGATTTTCACGCCATTGTCGGTAGGCAATATGTTTAGAAGCAACAGCTTCTTTGCATTTTCGGTCGAACCAAGGCTTGCCGTTGGAGGAGCATTTCTTCGAAAAAGGGATGTAAGCTTCCGTACTAGCCAAAATAACATCGGAGACCGCCCTGGTGCAGTCAGATGGGTTATCGGATCGAAAACAAATGTCCATCCAAGGGAAAGTTCGAAAGTATTCCATGAGATCTTCCCATTTAGCAGATTTGTAGTGCCAAATCTTGCGCGGCCTAGGCGCCTGTCTGTCACTGATTGGCAGGATACTCGATGTCGAAAGCAGTTTATGGTCGGAAGAACCTAACGGCGGATTTACGGTGACCGTGTATATCTCCGGATTGGTGGTTAAAAACAGATCAAGAAGACTGGCGAACTCCCCGTCTCGATCAGGGATCCGTGTTGGTTCGTCAATAAGCTGAGTTAAGCCATAACTGATTGAGAATGATTCAGCTTCACGACCTTGTCGTCGGTAGTATTTGAATATTTAAGCCAGTTGATATTGTGGACATTAAAGTCGCCCAGGATGGCAATTTCGGCACTTGGATAGTTACTTTGTAAATGATCGATGGTGTCTGCAAGAGAAGCGAAAAGAGTTCGAAAATTGGTATCACTTGGTGGTCGATACAGGATACAGATGAACCTTGTGGTTGGTTGAGTCGTTATTTTTAACCACATAACATCAAAGTTTGGGGGCTCCAGAGCTTCTTCTCGTTGACAAGAGAGGTCGCTTCTGACAAAAAGACAGATTCCAAAGTTACGCCTAAATCGGGAATAGAAGTCGTACCCAGGATAAAGATAGTTGACCGTGCTGGTCGATGGACTGACCTTGGTTTCACATAGAGCGAGTACATGAGGTTTATTTGATTGCAGGTGTTGATGCACTGAATTTATGTTCGAGTTTATACCTCGTATGTTGCAAAAATTACATTGAGCATAAATCTGCAGAATTCTAATATTCGCAACGGATCCCCTTCTTTAATGACTTGCACGGGCGTATAGTGGTAAGGGTGTTGCGCAACAGTATGCATTACAAACCATACCTTCCACTGCGAAATACCAAGCTGTTGTGCGACAACAGTCCACCTCAAAGAGACGTCGTATTTCGTTTTCTTCGTCTTTGTCAAAGATACGTGGTCGTCCCATGTCAGTCCGCCGTCTTTGTACGGAACCAGTTTCTCGTAGTCTTCGATAAGTTTCATCAAATACGCTAACATCAGGTACACGACGAGTAGGATAACGCAGCATGTATTCATCACGTGCACGCGACGACACTCCTTCGCAAAATCCGTAACACATTAAGATGTCAGCATATTGCTCGTTGGTATACGTTGCCATATTCACAAGCAGAAATCAAAATCCAGTTACGAGCGAATTCACACAGTCAGAAGATGAAACACAGATATTTTTGAAAAGCACGGTATAGCACATCTACCACGGACGAATCGCATGAGCAGACCAAAAATCATTCAATAATGTTTAGTGAACAGAAAATTTTACTGGCACAGAGAGTACCCCGACCGGAAAAAATGCTTACCCAACCCTTTTTATTGTTTGTATGTGCAGGTAGTAAACCGGTAATTGGTAGTATCTAAATTCTATTATTATGTTACTCTACATTTGGGCCTATTGAAATCTCATTTTCTTAGAATTTTCAATAGATCCAGTAAATATTATACCGTTGTAGATAGCTAAAAGACTTAAAAGTTTTTAAAATAATTTGCAGAATAACTTCCATAATTTTTTTTTTCTCTTTATTGATTTAAAGTAGGAAACACTTGGTAAAAATTCGTAATTTAGAAACATTAACAAGCCGCCATTTGAAACTGTTAGTAACTAGTTCAAATTTTTTTGATGATTTTTGATACTTGACATACAGACTAACTAAAAATAACCAAAAAATCGCACTCGAGAACCTCTAATAAAAAAAAATCGATATAAAAGCAAAAAAAAACATGTTTTTTTTAGAAAATCTTTAAACTTCAATATTTCAAAAACGATTAAGTTTAGGACATCATGTCATAGAGTCAATCGGTCAGAAACGACCTAAACTATAACGTTATCTAGGACGACTTTCCCTGTAACCCTGTATGAATTTCTATAGCGCAAAAAATCTGGAAGTTCTTGTTATAAAAAAAAATCGCTGGTAAACACAATAAACACGGGCGCTTAAAGTGCGATACTATCCATCGTTTGAAGTCACAAAAATATTGAGGAACATAAAGCAATTCTCAACAACACGCTATATGATATAGTTCTAGATTGGCTGGAAGATGACATGCAATATATTTACTGAAGTAATAAAAGTTTTTTGCCAGTGCTATGAAAAGCATATAAAACTTCACACTTTCATATGCCTGAAAATAAGTGATGTCACATGCTGTGTTGAAAGTTCCTTAGCGCAAGCTAAAAATGTACGCAAATGGTACACAGGCTGCCTACCCATATTGCAGATGCATAAACGGAAGATTTATTCCTATCAGACTATGTCACTTCGTGTAAATTTTTGGACAACTCAAAATGTTAGGTAAAAGAAGAAAGAAACCCTATACAACAACAAAGGGGGTCCAGACACAAACTGGAAGCTCATTTATCAATAGTATGTACCATACATCAAAAGATGTGATAATAGTATCTTGCGTTTGAAATTCGAGGCCTTCCAGGGATTTTTAATTCCTGCAGTTTGAAGTTTATATCACTTCGTTCATATATGGCAGAAGGTTGAGCAACCAGATATATCATTGTGCAGAAGCTTTGTATATGCTTTTCTATAAACGATGTTAGACAACAAGATATACGTAAGATATGAAACTAGCATATTGTAATGTAATTTGGATGTAGTCGGAAAAAATAGAGTCTGTGAAGTAAGAACGCGACCGCTCATATTCTTGAAAAAATGTGTTTCGAGAACATTTTTTGTTGTCAATGTATTCTTTGGTATCCTAATAATGGCGCAATTACCTTAGTAAGTTGTCCAATCGGTTCCTGCATCAATAATCGCTTGGTATCTTCGAGGCATGGTGATGACGAGAATTTCTACATACTCTGCAAATTTTTCGAATCTCGCGAGACAACTGAGTCAAAGTCCTCAGAGTCTTTCCTCTGAGCTTTCACTTTACAAGAGACCAAACTTTTTCAATAGGGTTGACGTCCGGTGATTGTGAGGATCACTCTAGTATCTTATCGTGGGCCCAAGCGAGCCCCTTCGCGACTTGATTTTCGCTCAGCAAAGGATTCTTCAACGTGTTTCGGAATATGACATCATGAACATGGAGATGTTATCGAATGGTGTCATGGGACACATTCAAACCCGATTTTCTTAATTTTGCCGCCTCTTGAAGCAGTGTCAATTTCAGGTCGCGTGAAAACAAAGACACGATTCGTTTTTCGACGTTCGAAGGGACTTTGCCAACCAAGCCACGTTTTGGCAAATCGTCCGGTTAAAATAATTTATCCACTTCTTCACAAACGATACCGACTTTTTAATATTTTTAGCGGCGTCGGAATGTGTCATTTAGGACAGAAAAGGACTGCCTCGAACCGACGCGCAAACAAGTTACTCATTTTGGATTTTAGATGATTTCGACGAAAGTTCGGAATCGACTAATACTTTTGCTAAACTGCGTCGTAGACAAAAGTTCCCTATGCCGATTTTTTGTTAAACCAATAAAATCGCATCTACCAAGAATGAATTATTGCGTACACGTTTTTACTTGACAGACTATACAGTCTGTAATAAGTGTAAAATACACAGTGTAATGTTTTTATGCAATAGACTATTGTCGAATAACTAATTATATATTTTTAGTGTTCCGTACGGAACACTTATAAGATCACTTCGGTGTCTGTCCGTCTGTCCGTCTGTCTATCCGTCTGTCACACCCGATTTTCTCCGAAACTATTTGTCATAGAAAGTTGAAATTTGGCACTAATATAGGAATTGATGGCCTCATCAGAGCCGTGTAGTTTTGAAAGTTAAATTTTGACTTAAGGGGTTAGTTTTGGGGGTGTGAAATCGGAAGTGAAAAAAATTTTTTTAACTAGGTAATCGAGTGTGGTGTCAAATGAAAGCTTGTGAAAACACGAGTAAAAAATATATATATAATGTAATACTTGCGCGCACTTTTCTTTGTGTTATTTTAAAAAATATCGCGAAAAATCGCTGTCCACCCGCCTTATCTCGAAAAGTACTTATCAAAAAATTTCGAAAAAATTCTGGAATATTCTCCACGGAGTGTTGATTGAACGAAAATTATCATGAGTGCATTACCTTTAATAATTTATCTGGTATATAAAAAAAAAAAAAAAATTTCAAGGTCATCAGATTTCAGTAAAGATTGGAAACAAACTTTGTTGAAAACTCATTTGGGGTGTGTTTTGTTAAGTCACTGATCATTTTATACCTCTGTAACAAAATTTTTTATTTGAAAAGCAATCAACGTACGGGACACTAATTGCGCAATTTCAACTTGCACTTGACCGGTTATTTTTTTTGAAACAGAAGTTTTTCGCATAAGTATTATTGGAAAAAAATATCTTGAAATAATATTCCTCGAAGTAAAATCCTAGAATCTTATTAATTTGCCACAGGCTTAACCAAAACTATTTATCAAACTCTACAAATAATTATGTTGTAATGTATTTGCGAGTCTTCTGAAACGAAATTCATCAAAACAGTATAGGCAGTACTGGACAATATAGAGTAGTGAAACATGCTGACTTACATCTTTCCATTAATTGCTTCTGTAACTTTGGAAAAACTAACTAAGTACATTAAAAAAAAAAACCGGTCAAGTGCAAGTTGAACTTGCACAATTAGTGTTCCGTATGATTGTTTTTAAAATAGAAAATTTTGTTAGGGTGGTATAAAATGATCAGTGACTTCACAAAATACACTCCAAATCAGTTTTCAATAAAGTTTGCTTCCAATCTTTACTGAAAACTGGTGACCTTGAAATTTTTTGTTTTTTTTTCTATACCAGATAAATTATTAAAGGTAATGATAATTTTCGTTCAATCTATACCCCGTGGAGAATATTCCAGGATTTTTTCAAAATTTTTTGATCAGTACTTTTCGAGATAAGGTAGGGGACAGCAATTTTTCACGATTTTTTAAAAGTAATACGAAGAAACGTGTGCGCAAGTATTACATTATATATATATTTTTTGCTCGTGTTTTCACAAGCTTTCATTTGACACCACACTCGATGACCTAGTAAAAAATTTTTTTTCACTTCCGATTTCATCCCTCAAAACGAATCCCTTAAGTCAAAATTTATGTTACGGTGATATAAAATGATCAGTGACTTCACAAAACACACCCCAAATAAGTTTTCAACAAAGTTTATTTCCAATCTTTACTGAAAATTGATGACCTTGAAATTTCTGTTTTTTTTTTTTATATACCAGATAAATTATTACAGATATGCACTCGTGATAATTTTCGTTCAATCTACACCCCGTGGCGAATATTCCAGAATTTTTTCAAAATTTTTTGATAAGTACTTTCCGAGATAAGGCGGGTTGGACAGCGATTTTTCGCGATTTTTTAAAAAATAATGCAAAGAAAAGTGCGTGCAAGTATTACATCATATATATATTTTTTACTCGTGTTTTCACAAGCTTTCATTTGACACCACACTCGTTTACCTAGTAAAAAAATTTTTTTTTCACTTCCGATTTCACCCCCCAAAACTAATCCCTTAAGTCAAAATTTAACTTTCAAAACTACATGGCTCTGATGAGGCCATCAATTCCTATATTACTACCAAATTTCAACTTTCTAAGACAAATAGTTTCATAGAAAATCGGGTGTGACAGACGGACAGACAGACGGACAGACGGACAGACAGGCAGACAGACGGACAGACACCGAAGTGATCTTATAAGTGTTCCGTACGGAACACTAAAAATTAGTGAGAATAATTTTATTGCTATTAAATATACTTTTGAGAAAATCAGTGAAAAAATATCGAGCATGTCAGCTAGACCATAATTGTGTTAGAAGTGATGGGGGATTTGTTTATCGCTTCTCTCCATTTTGCCTAAGATTTTTTTTTCTTTTGGCTAAGACCAAAGTATTCTAAAAAAAAGTGAACAATTTTTCTAAAATTGGTACTTTTTTGCTATAATTTAATAAGTGGTCTAAAAAAATACATTAATAATTATTCTCTATTTTTTCTAAACTAAATATGCCAAGTACCTTTTTCTATAAATAATTACTTATAATAATCTTTTACAGTATCAGTTATCTATCTAGAATAATGCGGTCATTTTTCGGAAAACAATTTAGCTCTCTTGCAAACGCTGTTGATATTTAGTTTTCATTGTTAATGATATTTGTAACTGAATCTTACATCTAAACTATACACTTATTGGACAGTATCAGGACTAAACCTAATGGAAATTCTAGTTACAGCAAGATGTGCTAATGATAGTAAACAAAGATGGAGGAAACCTAGAAAAAATAACCGGTCAAGTGCAAGTTGAACTTGCGCAATTAGTGTTCCGTACGTTGATTGCTTTTAAGATAAAAATTTTTGATTACGGAGGTATAAAATGATCAGTGACTTCACAAAAACACCTCAAATAAGTTTTCAACAAAGTTTGTTTCTGATCTTTACTCAAAACTGTTTATCTTGAAAAAACCTGTGGAGAATATTCCAGAATTTTTTCAAAATTTTTTGACCTGTACTTTTCGAGATAAGAGGGGACAGCGATTTTTCGCGATTTTTTAAAAATAATACAAAGAAAAGTGTGCACAAGTATTACATTATATATATTTTTGAACTCAGGTTTTTACAAGCTTTCATTTGACACCACACTCGATGACCTAGTAAACAATTTTTTTTTCACTTCCGATTTCACCACCCAAAACTAACCCCGTAAGTCAAAATTTAACATTCAAAACTACACGGCTTTGATGAGGCCCTCAATTCCTACATCAGTGACAAATTTTAACTTTCTATGTCGAATAGTTTCGGAGAAAATCGGGTGTGACAGATGGACGGACTGACAGATGGACACCGAAGTGATCTAATAAGTGTTCCGTATGGAACACTAAAAAGGTATGGTCAATTAGTAATTCCATAATTCTACATATGTTTGACGATTTTTGTTATCACACCGTTGTTTAAAACATATCTAATTATTTTATTTGTGTTTTGGCACAATAATAAATTATAAAATTGCAAAGGGACAATGATCATTGTTGTTCTATTGGTTGAAAGTTAAGACTGTATAATATATTTTAGTGTTTTTTTTTTACAGTTTTCTTTCAGTTTTAAACTTATTTAGGTTTTTATGAGTTAAAACTATAAGAAGATTAATAAAATTTCACAAAATATAAATTATAACGAAAAACTAACCTCAAATGTAAACAAATGAACAAGCCAATATCAAGCTTTTTAGGTTTAAATTCAGACCGTCCATGCTCCATGCTAATTTAGATCTAGCTGATCGTATATGGAAATAGTAACTGAACTCAAATTTTATAGGAAAATGGTAATGGTATACAAATTATTGTGTAGCTAAAGTATAATTTATGAAATTGTGGTAATCAAAAGTAACTTTTTCCAATATAATGTAAATATTTTAATAACAAACTTAATATTAAATAAATTGTTGTATAATTCTCTACATAACTACAGACAACACATCTCTCTAAGTTAATAGAAACAGTAAAGTGATTTTTTAACAATTTTTGAATAACATTTCTTCAAATGTGGTATATAATATTTTGCAAATTTTTATAATGGCATTTTTTCTTTTAGCGTGACAAATCCACATTAATGATTAGTGGATACCGATTAAGGATGCCTGATATTTTTTTCAGACAATGTATCATAAAACGTATTTTAATGAAGTTAAACACCAAAAAAACTTCTGGCGCTGACGGAATACCTACCATAGTATTCAAAAACTGCGAGAGAGAACTAACACCAGTTTTCTATAGGCTCCTCAACCTATTGTACAGAAAGGAAGTATTTCCTTCCAGCTGGAAATGCGCCACAGTTCAGCCGTTAACCAAAAAGGGTAAGCAACAACTACCGACCAGTCGCACTGCTTTCAATAATATCGAAAGTCATGGAAAATGCTATTAATCAGCATCTTCTAAAATATCTTGAACGATTCAATATTATTAGCGACCATCAATATGGCTTGTGTAAAGATAGATCAACAGATAATCTTCTAACTTATGTAACACATGTTTGGAACGACGCAATCGAATACTTTGGAGAATCTAGAGCGGTTGCTCTTGATATATCCAAGGCATTAGACCGTGTTTGGCACGATTGATTGTTGGCTAAGCTTCGCTTCTGGTATATCTGCGAAGTTCTTTTTATGGCTCCCATGTTTCCTCAAAGAGTGTTCTTTACGAATGGCAGTCGACGGATTTCTGTCTAACACCTTCACTATCAACACCGGTGTACCCAAGGGCTCCATACTGTCTTCTATTCTGTTTTTCATTTACATTAACGATCGGCTACAAAAGATCAGGAATCCAATCTACAGCTTGGCAGATGACAGTACGCTTATCTCTTTATTCACTTTGAATGCTCGAACATCGGCTACTTATGCAAATATCCGCAAACAACAGGAAGTCGTTCAACTTAACAAAGATCAGGAATAAATTTTATCTTGAGGAGACAGTATCCAAGTAGAATTTAACCCTACAAAAACCCAGGCAGTAGTTTGTTCTAAAAAAGTTAATGTTGCTGAACCCGACATAGTTATGTCGGGGCACTCCATTCCTTTAGCATCGTCGCCCAATTTGATGGGCGTTATGTTGGGAGCAAATATGTCTTGGCATGAACATGTTGCAAGCATAGCATAGGGAGCTTCTCAAAAGCTGGGAATGCTATTGCGAACTAGAAAGCTTTATATTCCACAATAACTGTTAATTCTGTACAAAGCTCAAGTTGGCCCAATGATGTAATACTGCTCCTGCGTTTGGGGCTCTGCTATCAAACATACACTGCTTTTGTTGGATTTTATGAAAATAGACACAGTGATTAACACCATACTTTTAGTTACTATAATAAAAAGCAAAACATAATAGTAAAGACTTCAAAATTCGACAGGATTCTTGTGAAAGATTATATTTACGAAAAATGTTATTTTTACATAGTAGTAATGCCATCTCTGGCCAGAGCCATACAACCCTCGTATCACATATGTTTTCTTTAATCGCCTATACTCCGTAGTCATTTCGTAGCAGCCTCTATGGAGATTCCTTGTCGAGACTGCTTTCTTCTATAATATTTATAAAATGCAACGTCTCTCTGTCTGTCTGCCCGTCCGTTAGTGCGCTTATCACTGGAGAAGCACTTATCCGATTTACGTGCCCTTTTTTTTAAATATACATATGTTCTTGGGCCAGGTTATAGGCTATATTTTATTACGTTAGGTAACATAATGAATATAAGCAGTAACGACCATAGTGAGTCAAGTCGGAAAAAAGTTTTTGCCTCTAGCTCGTTCTCTTACAATACACTGCCCAAACCATTAAATATGGAACAATATCATCTAACAAAGAATATTTATATTATATATAAAATGAAAACGTCTCTCTGACTGTCTGTCTCTCCGTTAGTGCGCTTATCACTCGAGAACCACTTATCCGATTTATGTGGTTTTTTTAATTCATACATATGTTCTCTGGCCAGGTTATCTATAATCTTCTATAATATATATAAAAGGCAACTGTTCTCTGTCTGTTTGTTCGTTAGTACGCTTATCACTGGAGAACCACGTATCCGATTTACGTGCTTTTTTTAAAAAACATACATATGTTCTCTGGCTAGGCTATCTTCAATAATATACATAAAATGCAACGTCTCTCTGTCTGTCTGTTAGTTTGTGCGTTAGTGCGCTTATCACTGGAGAACCACGTATCCGATTTACGTGCTTTTTTCTTAAAAACATAGATATATTCTCTGGCCAAGTTATAAGATATATTTTATTACGTTAGATAACATAAGGAATAAGCAGTGACGATAACAATAAATCAAGTCGGAGAAAAGTTTGCCGCTAGCGCGTTCTCTTGCAATACACTGCCTAAACCATTAAATATGGAACAATATCATGTAGTAAAAATATAATCCAAATAAAATGCAATGTGTCTCTGTCTGTCTGTCTCTCCGTTAGTGCGCTTATCACTCGAGAGCCACTTATCCGATTTGCGTATTTTTTTTTTAATTCGTACATTTGTTCTCTGGCCATGTTGTCTATAATCTTCTATAATATATATAAAATACAACGTTTCTCTGTCTGTTTGTCTGTCTGTCCGTTAGTCCGCTTATCACTGGAGAACCACTAAATTCATACATTTGTTCTCTGGCCAGGTTATCTATAATCTTCTATCTATAATACATATAAAATGCCACTCCTCTTTGTCTATCTATCTGTCCATTAGTGCACTGATTACTCGAGAACCACTTATCCGATTTACGTGCATTTTTTTAAAACATACATATGTTCTTTGGCCAGGTTATAGGATATATTTTATTACGTTAAGTAACATAAGGAACAAGCAGTGTCGATAGTGGATCAAGACGGAAAAAAGTTTGCCGCTAGCGCGTTCTCTCGCAATACACTGCCTAAAACCATTAAATGAGGAGCAATATCATATAGCAAAGAATACAATATATGCACCATCTCTTTGTTTGTATGTCTGTCCGTTAGTGCGCTTATGACTTGAGAACCACTTATCCGACTTACATGTTTTTTTTTAGCTCATACATTTGTTCCCTGGTTATCTATAACATATATATATATATATATATATATATATATATATATATATATATATATATATATATATATACATATATATATATATATATATATATATATATATATATATATATATATATATATATATATATATATATATATATCCGATTTACGTGTTTTTTTTAATAAAATACATATGTTCTCTGGCCAGGTTATAGGATACATTTTGTTGCGTCAGGTAACATAAGGAATAAGCAGTGACGATAATAGCTGAATCAGTATTTAAATAAACTGTTACTGTCTCAGTAGATGTTAGTTTAAATGGATCGAAGATGCTTCTATGTAAAGCATCTCGTTGATCTATAGTAAAAGGGTTAGTCTGATCGTATTACTCAATCGCCTTATATGTTATGTTATGTTATTATTAACCCCGAGTTACAAATGTTAGATACACCTTGTATAAAGAAAAATATATTTTTATTTTATTAAAAATATTTGATTATTCAGATAATTATCTGAAATAACGAAAAAATTAAGTGTATATCTAGTTTTATCTAGAGTAGCATGTACCACGCAACACTCGATATCTACTGGCAAAAATGTAATAAGCCAACGCCAAGAGTTCATCATATTTTTAGTAGTAATAATAATTATAGAGAAGAGATCTTCTCGGTTAAAAAAGTTGTCTAGTTAATGATGGTGTCTGACGCTTTAAATTCTGTTGCCAAGATAATAAAATCAGCATATTAAAATTTATAAGCAGTTCCCAATAACATCATTATACTCTAAACACTTATTAGTATGTATATGAGATATTAAAATTTATTTTTGTTTTATTAAATATTTTGCTTGAGTCACGACCTGACCTACAATTTTGAAATCCCATTTGAATATGTGATTCACTATCCGACAAGACATATTTTTACAATTTATTTAAATTTATTTGTAATATTACAATTTAATATTTTGTACATGTATAAATCATATGACCTGAAAATATAACATTTCTTATCTTGATTAAAATATGTACTGACAATACTGAGTAAAATCCGATATCCTGGTTATTTTAGATAATCAAAAAATAAAATGTTTGGGTATATTCAATGCGCTAATTTTAATTTATCTTTCTTCCTACTGTCAAAACACTACTGACTAACGGATGTACTGCTGGACTTACAAGGAATATATATATATATATATATATATATATATATATATATATATATATATATATATATATATATATATATATATATACACGAGGCTGGTTTGAAAAGTCCGTGCAAAAATAAAAACTACTTATGTGTTTGGGGTAAACCTTTTTTATTTTTCGACATAGTCTCCTTTTAGGCTTATACACTTCGTCCAACGATGTTCTAGTTTGTTGATCCCTTCCGAATAATAGGATTTGTCCAAGTCTGCAAAATATCTATTAGTGTCTGCAATCACCTCCTCGTTTGAATAAAATCTTTGTCCCGCCAGCCATTTCTTCAAATTGGGGAACAAATAGTAGTCCGAGGGAGCCAAGTCTGGAGAATAGGGGGGATGTGAAACGAGTTGGAATCCTATTTCCATTAATTTTGCGACCACAACTGCTGAGGTGTGTGCTGGTGCGTTGTCGTGATGGAAAAGGACTTTCTTGTGGGCCAATCGCGGGCGTTTTTCTTGCAGCTCGGTTTTCAAACGGTCCAATAACGATGAATAATATTCACCTGTAATAGTTTTACCCTTTTCCAGATAGTCGATGAGGATTATCCCTTGCGAATCCCAAAAGACAGTCGCCATAACCTTTCCGGCCGAAGGAACGGTCTTCGCCTTTTTTGGTGCAGATTCCCCCTTGGTAACCCATTGTTTAGATTGTTGTTTGATCTTAGGAGTATAGTAGTGTATCCATGTTTCATCCACAGTGACGAAACGACGCTTAAAGTCCTCCGGATTCTTCTGGAACAGCTGCAAACCATCCTTGCAACACTTCACACGATTCCGTTTTTGGTCAAGCGTGAGCAATCGCGGCACCCATCTTGCGGATAGCTTTCTCATGTTCAAATGTTTATGCAAAATATTATGTACCCGTTCAGTCGAGATGCCCACAGCACTAGCAATCTCACGCACCTTAACTCTTCTGTCATCCATCACCATATCATGGATTTGATCAATGATTTCTGGAGTCGTAACCTCCACAGGCCGTCCAGAACGTTCAGCGTCACTTGTGCCTATATGACCAGTCCGAAAATTTTGAAACCACTTATAAACGGTTCTAATCGAAGGTGCAGAGTCACCATAATGTTTATCAAGCTTCTCTTTAGACTCCTGAGGCGTTTTGCCTTTCATAAAGTAATGTTTAATCACCACGCGAAATTCTTTTTCGTCCATTTCTTGAAAATCACTCGACTTCCTTGATTCACACGAATGCCAAATACAAAGAAATAGATCAATATGGCTGAAACTTGGTGTGCGTTCATTCAAGAGATGCTACTAACTAAACATGACCTCGATACGCGCCGGTGGTGCCATCTCTCGGACTTTGCACGGACTTTTCAAACCAGCCTCGTATGTATATATATATATATATATATATATATATATATATATATATATATATATATATATATATATATATATATATATATATATACATTACAGTAGATTATCAGTCTTTTGAGATTAAAAGTAAAGAACAACCCTATTTTATATGTAACATTTAAGTACTTACCGCTAAGTGGTATGTTCAAAAAAATTGTTGTTTGTGGGGGCACTTTATTACACTTATTCATCAGAATAAATAGAAAATACATGAGAAAAACTCGACATACTCATCTCTGGGAAATATAATAAATTTTTACTTCATTTTGTTAGAATAGTACGAAAAATTGTGTGGTTGTAAAGTAATTTTAATTTATAAAGGAATTTTTTGTTATGTTTTCTTGTCATTTTGCTTAGGGCAGTGTGTTTCTATCTCTTAGTTAAGACAACTAAACTTTTTAACCAATTACCTAATTTAAAAATTGCTTTTAAACACAAAAAAACTATCAACAATATTTTCACTTGTCTAAAAGACAAAGATGAAATCACAAATTTTCAGAAGTAGTTTACAGCATCCCTTGCTTTCAGCGTGAAAAAATCTATATAGGAAAAACATCAAGAGTCCTAAAAGACAGAATCACTTCCCACAAAAGTGATTGCAGATCAAGGAAAAACTCTTGTCAGCATAGTAGCCAATTTTCACATGAATTTAATTTTGCTGAAACCAAAATCCTATGCAAAGAGAGAAATCTCTGCAGGAGAATCTTTACGGAGATGGCGGAAATCCATCTTGAACCGAACTCGATCAATAAAAAAACTGACATTGAAGATCTGACTTTAATTTTCTCCAATCTATTACAAATAGGCAGTCAAAATAAAAACTCTTACAATATGTCTGACATATCTCATTGATAATAATCCCACTGATTTTTACTAACTTTTCAACTTTAAAACGATCAAACAAAATGTCAAGGTCATTCTACTTTCAAATATATATTAACCACAACTTAACTAAGGGATAGAAACACACTGCCCTTAGCAAAATGACAAGAAAACATAACAAAAAAATCTGTCTTACACAAGTCTTCGTACCATTCTAACAAAATGAAGTAAAAGTTTATTATGTTTCCCAGAGATGAGTATGTCGAGTTTTTTCGATGTTTTTTCTGATGAATAAGTGTAATAAAGTGCTCTCAGAAACAACAGCCCTGATGAAGAAAGTGAAATATTTTCGAAAGCTTGGCGTAGCTAAAAAGGTGTCCAAAACTTTTTAGTTCTTTTCCAAATACCCCAAGAACATAATACTGCTATATATATATATATATATATATATATATATATATATATATATATATATATATATATATATATATATGTATTACAGAGTGAACAAAAAGGTCTTAAAGTTCTTAGTAACTGTAGTTTTATTCTAATATCGAACTTTCGATGCCATATCGTACATCATCTTCAGAACCTAGGAGATACAGAAACAAAAATCTGTCCAAGTAACCTTTAGAAATAGCCACCAGCTGCTAAGGCGAGACGAAGCTAAATATCTTGGGACGCATTTAGACAGACGTTTGACATGGAGAAAATATATTTTTACAAAAAGGAAGCAACTTGGTCTGAAGTTTAGACAGCTGTACTGGATGATCGCCAATCTGTGCTTTCAATAAACAAGTTTTTGGTCTACAAAGCGATTCTCAAACCAATTTGGACCTACGGCATTCAACTCTGGGGGATATTGAAGTGTTGGAAAGTTTTCAGTCAGTCAGAGCACCCTTAGAAAGATAGTAGAAAACACTATTTGTGAGGTTTGGCCGATAACCTACACATATACACAGCTCGACAACGATGAACATTTTCCGCCGAAAAAATACTACTTCACATAAAGTTAGCAACACTGTCTCATAATACCCTTTTGACATCTAACCTAACTCCATTACACACTAACAATACCCGAGACTGCCGAAAAAACTACTTCTTCACGCAGAGTTAGCAACATTGTCTCAGCCCTGCGCACGTGCACACACACCGGGGTGGGTTCAAGAAAGGCATAAAAAATGCAGATTTGGCGGCCATAAGAAAATATATGGGGTTTCTGCGGCAAAACATCATAATTTTGGTGGATTTAAATTACCTACCAATATTAAAGCAGCCCCTACTTTCAGTCAGTTTCTGGGCGGCACGAGTTGAGAAACACCCTTGTAAAATCTAACGATTCATCCAAATGTACCCGACATAACTATGTCCAACCCGACATAGTTATGTTGGGGCACTCCATTCCCCTAGCATCGTCACTGAATTTGTTGGGCGTTAATTTGGGAGCAAATATGTGGCATGAACATGTTGCAGGCATAGCAAGAAGAGCTTCTCAAAAGTTAGGAATATTACTTCGAACCAGAAGGCTTTATACTCCAGAAATAACTGTTAATTCTCTACAAAGCTCAAATTCGACCAACTATGGAATACTGCTCCCATGTTTGGGGCTCGGGGCTCCGCTCCCAAACATACACTGCATTTGTTGAATTCTGTCCAGAGAAGAGCTGTTAGTCTGATTGGAGACCCGGAACTGACCGGCGGCCTTGACTCGCTGGAACATCGAAGAACGGTTGGCGACTATTCTACAAGTATTTTCATGGAAAGTGTTCGAAGGATGTAGCCCGCTTAATTCCTCCCAGACCGGTGCATGTTAGAAATACACGTCGCGCTAATACTTCACATCCGTATGAGGTTCAGCTTGTTACTCCACGTACAACGCTTTTCAAGCAGTCTTATATATGGAGAACATCCTCCTTTTGGAATAATTTTCCCAGCGCCGTGTTTCCCACCGAGTACAATTTACAGCGATTCAAGAACAGCGTGAATTGTTTTTGCCGTACACGTGCCGCTCCTGGAGCGCTTTAGGAACTTCCCTGTAGCACGTGTGCTAGACCCATAAAAAAAAATATACAATTTCAATACAGTTACAAATAACACATTTAAATTAATAAAGATTTATATTTTCCTACATAAATTATTCTCTTTAGTTCATATTATTTTAACACGTCTATTTTTAATATCTTTACTTTCATAATTTGGGTTAACCTTTGTAAATAGACATACTGTCTCAAATTTTTTTGTAAAACTTTTTGAGGTGAACAATATTGCTTTAAATTGTTTTCACGTATCTACGCAGCGTACGCGAAAATATCTCTCCGACGATTGATTTTTTTCCGACTTCAGTCGACATTCATCGTCATAGGTCGGTTCATTTAGAAAAAATATCCACAAATTATACACCCAAGCCTTTCTCATGAAACATTTTGTCCATTAGTGGAAACCAAAATAAAATCCGATGAGTAGTTACTGAGAAAATCGCGTACAGACAGACGCGGAGAGGGACTTTATAATATGTATTGACTTACTCCCAGTTCTTGCGTCATTTTCAACATGAAGAATAACAGTGTGTAAAGATTATTGTTGTGAGGTGGATTGTTTCGGCTAATTTTTTTTATACAGAACATTTTCAGAATATTTAAGCTACTATCTGCACATTAATAATAAAATATGTGCTATTTTACATATATGGAATATCTCCTAAAATTCAGATGACTTTAAAGGAACCCTTAAAATGTTTCGTTTAATACTCATCTAAAATTTCACTGGCTCCAATTATATTCATGTTGCGAATTAAATCAGTTGACGAACTGTCTTGTTAAGACGCTCTCGATGTCTGCCTTTTTGTGTTCTCAGATCATCCTAAATTACCTCGATAATATAACGAGCGGAAAAAAAAGCACGCATTTACTTAAGAATAAAGTTTTCTTAGAGATATGCTGTAAAAAAATTAAATAAACTAAACTAGTTATCAAACATTTTGTGGGTTAATATCGAGGAAAAATTTTTCGTTTTTTTGTGTTTCAAGCAAATTTCTACCTAACTTTAGAATATAATTAAGTATTGTAAATAAATACACATTTTTTTGTTATCTTTATTTATAAATTTTTACGACAAAATAGAAGGTTCATTAATAAAATAATACCGGTATAGCGCGAGCGCAAGCTACTACGTGTTTCCCACGACCACACACTGGTGTCCCACTGGGCGAGGATATAATTTAAGTTTGACCGCATGCCACATATTTTATAGGCTAATCCTCACACAACCGATTAGGCTCTTACCAATGATTATTACAAATTTTATTAACTATTTGTATTAGTGATAGGATAATACCTCAAAAGCAGGATTAATTAGATTTAATGCGTATTAGGCCTAGATACATTATTAAATAAGACTTGTATGTTTTCTCTTAGTATTTTTTTAGAGTTTCCTATCATAGCAATATTTTAAAAGCTTAATAAAAACAATTTTTTTTGTTTCAATTTTTTTGGATATATGAATCTATCGGCCCCTAATCTGGCGACGTAATAAAAAGCACTACTTCTGATATTGGCTGTCATCTATATATTATACAGGAGGCCTATGGTGGAAACTCTAATTATTTCACGGGAATTCAGTAACAAAGTAATCCTTCCTTTGATTCTACACTGGTGGGCAAAAGAATCGACTAAAACTGTTTGGCATCATGTAACACGGAACCTAGAATTTAGTGTTTATATATTTTTTACGGATTTTAGCATCACTTGAAAGCCCATTCTATTCTCTTTCTAATGATACCCAATTCCATAACATACCTCATCCTTTTTTCTGATTAAATGGGGAAACAAGGAGAACAAGGATTGAAAACGGATAAGAGAAAGGAAAAATTACGCAAATTTTAAGTTTAACAATTACATTTATTGATAAAAACTAAAATGAATATTTTGTATTACCTCCTCTAGCCCTTATTACTGCTTCCAGCCGGTTTTTCATGGAGCGGGTGAGTTTTTTCACCACTGTCTATAGAACTCTTCCCACTCTTCCGGCATCGCAACCTTTAAGTCCCTCAGCGATGCAGGGGCTGGATTTCTGGCTTGAACCCTTCTTTTGAGCTCATCCCACATGTACTCGATTGTATTCTTGCTTCCGCCAGGTATTGCCGCACCGATGCAGCAGTATGTGGCCTCGCATTGTCGTGCATTAGCACGAAACTATCGCCAACAAACCCAACGTAAGGAACGACGTGTTTCTGTAGGATCTCCTCGATGTACCAGCGAGCAGTTAATCCACCGCTACGAGTTTCTTCAGTCACGAAAACTGTTTTCGAATCCACTGAGATGCCTCCCCACACCATGACAGAACCTCCTCCGTAGACGACCGTTTCAGTAATGCAGCACTACGCATAGCGCTCACCAGGCCTCCTATAGACTCATCTTCTTCAATCATTGCCATGTAGGCACATTCGGGACTCGTCCGAGAATAAAACGGAGCGCCATTGCTCTAAGGTCCAGTCGACATGTTCTCGGGCAAGTCTGAGTCGCGCTTGTCGATGGGCTATTATTGTCAATCTAGGGCCGCCAGCTGATCATTTCGGAGTAAGTTAGCTTCTTTATGTCTTTTTCTGACTGTCCAGTGACTGACAGCCCTACCATGAACTTCTCGTAGCTCCTGCTGGACCTGAACGCCGGTCAAGTGACGATTTCTTACAGTTATGTTGACAATGAAGCAGTTGTCTTGCTCTGAGGTACACGTTCTTCTTCCTGATCCTGGTCTCCGTGTAAAGGCACTCAGTCTCTTAGTAACGTCTGTAGACTCTAGAGAGAACTGACTGACTCAGGTGCAGTTGCGTAGCGACTACACTTCTTGCTATAGGGCAATTACTTGTGCCGTTTCTTCCAGGGTGGTATCCATTTTCCGATGAGGTAATTAGTGAGTAGGTATAGCAGAGATGTTGACAGTTCAAGTACCGATAAAGGAATGATGGGAAATTGCATTTGCATGTGCATAGGGATTAATAGTGAGCAACGGGTACGTTGCTGAGCGAGCAAAAACGGTTCTATTAAATAAAACCGTTTTAATCAGCTTTGGAAATTCAAACGTTTTTGATATTATTAGAGAGAGTAGAAAATCAGCATTCTAATGATACCAAAAATAATACCACTGTTTGAAAATTAAATTCAAGGATCGATGTTAAATGAAGCCAAATCATTTGAGTCGATTTTTTGCTCACTAGAGTATTATTGTAGAATTTTGAAATCAGACCACGTCCGTTTAAAAATAGAACTTTTGTATGTTATAAAGTTATGAACATGTGATTAAAGCTTGCTGTCGGTTAAAACTAGCTATAACTATTTCAGAATTTGCTTCAGCAACGTTCTGTTTACCCATAAATATTTCTTCAATTTTTTTGTCTTATTTTATATAATTTGCGCAATCAGCTATTAAAATTAATATTTTTATTGTTCGATGTTTTTATTTAATTCACAAATTTATTTTGGCAAGGAACATGAATCTCTACATTAGTCAATTTTTTAAGCTAATATAGTTTTTATGATTTTTAGTAACTTTATGCATATACGTTTTGTATAAATTGTTATATAGAACAATGAGAGATTAGTATTGTTCGAAAAACTATGGTAATAATGAGAGGAAATTACTTGAATGAATAAACTCCTCAACTGTTGTTATATTTTAAAAAATGTATTTCCTCTTCTATCAGAAACACCTGGAAAGATTTCATGAGCTTTTTTGTCTAAATATTTTTATGCTAGAGGCTGGGAGTTGCCACGTTCCAGTCGAAAGTCTGACAAAGGAAACGGGCACCTGATGGTCTCAGGGATGGACAAAATACCCAACGCGACGATCGATAAACAATATGCGTCCTGACCTCAGTCTGGATGCTGGTGGCAAAATAAGAGAGGAAGAAAATGGAATTGTCAACAGGATCTCTGCGAAGAAAGAAGAAACAAAAGGGGTATCACCCAAGTAACCAAAGATGGACTAAATTGAGATTGTGGGAAAATCAATTCAAGGCAATTGTGGGATTGACCAGTGAGTAGGAGACGACTCTCACTGCATTCGAAAACACAAGAAAAATGGAAGACATGGCTAGAAATGTAGCATCTTTAGGAACTAGGTCGAGAGATGGTAGACGAGGAAACTCGAACAATGAAGGACTTATGAATTTAGTAAGTCAGGACGAGAGGCTTGTTTCCTACCTCTATATTTTAATCATAACTACTCATACTAAGGTACCCTTAGGTATCTTCTGAGCATAATAAATACATATTTATAAGCATTAAAACAAACATTAATATAAATATAGCCTCTATTCGAGATTCCACAAAAAGAGAAATAGAGTTAAGAATTCAATGAGAGAATCAATTTGTACCAAAATTGTGTTTTTGACTACAGAGCATCTGTACAGTAATCCATAAAAAATTTTGGTGATTTTAAAAACTTCTAATTATTTACCTTAAGTTCAATTAATAATAATGTAGTTCATATAGATGGTATAAATTATATAAGTGACTATATGTTATAAATCAGAACTCCTTATTTCAAAATTTGATCAAATACCGACAAATAACTAAAGAGAAATTCGAAAAAGGATATAGAAATATAAAATATGCAAATTTGGAAAAAAATGGAGTATTTTCAAGAATATAGTCCTGGACAGGGCTACCAAAATATGCGGAGTGTGCAACGCAAACAACAATAAAAGACAAACAGCTTAGTGGAATAGTAATATCCAAGAAGAAATTATTGCGAAGAAGAAAGGATGGAAAAAATATCTCAAAATAAAAACACCTGAACAATATGAACTATATAAAGGAAAGAGGAAAAGAGTTAAAGAGTTGGTAAAAGAAGCAAAAAGACAGTCATGGAAAGAATTCGGAGATAAAATAGAAGAAAATAGTAAAGAAAATCAAAAGCTATTCTACAGAGTTCTTAAATCATTCAGGAAGGAGCAACCTATAACCGAATTATATGTGAAAAACAAAAATCAAGAAATCCCAACAACAGAGAAAGCAATAAAGGAAAGATGGAAAGAATACTTTGAAGAACTATTGGGAGGTAATGAAGAAAAAGAGAATACAAATTATGAAGAATTGGAACAACAAATATGGAAGAAACAGAAAATAGGGAACAAATAGAATGGAAAGAGTTGGAGGAAGTTATAAGAAAATTGAAAAATGGGAAAGTCTCAGGCAGTGATAAGGTAACGTTTGAAATGATTAAATACATGGGGAAGAAAGGGAAAGCAATATTGCTAGAAATAATTAATAGTGCATGGGAAGAAGAAAAATGGAATATATACAACAAAGACAGCTGGGTTGGTGGGGATATATACAGAGAATGAAGGAGCATAGACAGGTGAAAACAGGGAAAACAGAGGCGAGGAAGTCCTAGATAGGCCTGGAATAGTATTGGAGGTATACTTAATAACTAATGAAATGGCAAAGAATAGAGACAGATGGAAGAAGTTTATATGTGGAAATTTAGGGAAAAAAAAAGGAGAATGTATAACTGCACTACACCATATTGTAGATGGGATATACGATTATATATATATATATATATATATATATATATATATATATATATTATATATATATATATATATATATATATATATATATATATATATATATATATATATATATATATATATATATATATATATATATAATCGTATATCCCTTCTACCATATGGTGTGGTGCAGTTATACATTCTCCTTTATATATAAATATATATATATATATATATATATATATATATATATATATATATATATACGAGGCGGGTTTGAAAAGTCCGTGCAAAGTCCGAGAGATGGCACCACCGGCGCGTATCGAGGTCATGTTTAGTTAGTAGCATCTCTTGAATGAACGCACACCAAGTTTCAGCCATATTGGTCTATTTCTTTGTGTTTGGCATTCGTGTGAATCAAGGAAGTCGAGTGATTTTCAAGAAATGGACGAAAAAGAATTTCGTGTGTGTGGATTAAACATTACTTTATGAAAGGCAAAACGCCTCAGGAGACTAAAGAGAAGCCTGATAAACATTATGGTGACTCTGCACCTTCGATTAGAACAGTTTATAAGTGGTTTCAAAATTTTCGGACTGGCCATATGGGCACAAGTGACGCTGAACGTTCTGGACGGCCTGTGGAGGTTGCGACTCCAGAAATCACTGATCAAATCCATGATATGGTGATGGATGACAGAAGAGTTAAGGTGCGTGAGATTACTAGTGCTGTGGGCATCTCGACTGAACGGGTACATAATATTTTGCATAAACATTTGGACATGAGAAAGCTATCCGCAAGATGGGTGCCGCGATTGCTCACGCTTGACCAAAAACGGAATCGTGTGAAGTGTTGCAAGGATGGTTTGCAGCTGTTCCAGAAGAATCCGGAGGACTTTAAGCGTCGTTTCGTCACTGTGGATGAAACATGGATACATTACTATACTCCTGAGACGAAACAACAATCTGAACAATGGGTTACCAAGGGGGAATCTGCACCAAAAAAGGCGAAGACCGTTCCTTCGGCCGGAAAGGTTATGGCGACTGTCTTTTGGGATTCGCAAGGGATAATCCTCATCGACTATCTGGAAAAGGGTAAAACTATTACAGGTGAATATTATTCATCGTTATTGGACCGTTTGAAAACCGAGCTGCAAGAAAAACGCCCGCGATTGGCCCACAAGAAAGTCCTTTTCCATCACGACAACGCACCAGCACACACCTCAGCAGTTGTGGTCGCAAAATTATTGGAAATAGGATTCCAGCTCGTTTCACATCCCCTCTATTCTCCAGACTTGGCTCCCTCGGACTACTATTTGTTCCCCAATTTGAAGAAATGGCTGGCGGGACAAAGATTTTATTCAAACGAGGAGGTGATTGCAGACACTAATGGATATTTTGCAGACTTGGACAAATCCTATTATTCGGAAGGGATCAACAAACTAGAACATCGTTGGACGAAGTGTATAAGCCTAAAAGGAGACTATGTCGAAAAATAAAAAAGGTTTACCCCAAACACATAAGTAGTTTTTTATTTTTGCACGGACTTTTCAAACCAGCCTCGTATAATCGTATATATCCCTTCTACCATATGGTGTAGTGCAGTTATACATTCTCCTTTATACATAAATATATATATATATATATATATATATATATATATATATAAATATATAAAACAAACATTAATATAAATGTAGCCTCCATTCGAGATTCCACAAAAAAAGAATTAGAGTTAAGAATTCAATGAGAGAATCAATTTGTTACTAAACATTTGTACGAACATTGTATTTTTAATTGCAGAGCATCTATATGTTACAGTAATAGATAAAAAAATTTGCTGGCCAGATTTTAAAAACTCCTAATTATTTACCTTAAAGTTTAATTAATAATAATGTAGTTCATATAGATGGTAAAAATGTTAAACCAGGGATGTCAAAGATACGGCCCGCGGGCCGCATCCGGCCCCCGGGACGTATCAATAAGGCCCCGCGATCGCAATGAAGAATCATAATTTTTAACAACCGTATATTATATACTATATAATTTAAATAAATAAAATGTTATAATAATTCAGTATATTTTTTTTTAAATGAATCTGGCCCGCCTACACATTCTAAATTTAATATATGGCCCTCTGCAAAATTGAGTTTGACAGCTCTGTGTTAAACAATACTTTTAAATTATATAAGTGACTATATGTTATAAATCAGAGGTCCTTGTTTCAAAATTCTAATGGAAAAATGTCACAACTAAAAAATATTTACACTAAGCAGCTAACACTCGAAGTTCTTGATAAAACTTGCTCATGGTGTACGACGTATCTTGATATTTCTTCAAAACCTTTCAAGAGCGAAGTATCCTAAGGCATCACCAGTTAATTAGTAAGTTACTAATAACCTTCTTTAAATGAAATAATTCCAATTATTAAGTTTATCTCCCTTGTTGTCGACGCAATTTTTGATTTGCATAATAAAAAATAACAAGATATGTCTGTTTTTCCAACACAACGTAGAGAGAAAACGCGATGATATCTTTACACCAAGTGATTATTATCTAATAATGCGGCATAAAGATAGTGTTTAGTTAATAACCTCGTTCGAAGAGGCTTCGGCAAGAAAAGACCAGAGATTATAGAAGATACGTGCACACGTTCGACTCAAAGTCCATATCAGGCGCAGGCAAAGCGTGATATGTATAACACAACCCAAATAATTGGTTATAATAGTCCAGGTTCAAGTCGTGTGAACAAAACCTTGCAATCGGTGCAACAATCATCATTTTGCTTTTTGCACTTATGCGAGATCCCCACGCCGGACCGACACGTAATAAGGGTTCATTAGATAGTGTTGAAGAAAATTAGATGCGCTCTTTTTGATTTGATAACTATTTTGATTCCGTATTTTATTCTTTAATCAAATCTTTCACTAATAAAATAGTACGTTCACGTTATAAGAGAGCACACGAAAAGCAATTTTGTAGTAATTCAGATCTTTGATCATTTTAAAACTATGGTTTAGCTACAACATGACTCTAAAATGTGTCGTTAATTTGATTTACAGTTATGTTATGCTGAATGAATTAAATTTAGTTTTAGTATGGATGCTGAGGCATATTTATGTATTTTACCAAGCAGTTATCAATATTTTTTATTGATGAGAAAAGAGGAAAGATATTCCCACCAAATTATATAAAATTACTGAATTGTTCTGTACCGAGAAGGTTCTAATAAAACGGTAAGTCCTAAATCCCAAATACAATTTTCCCTTACTAACAACGTTTGTTTAGTTTACCTAAACTTCCTCGCTAGCTGCCTGTCAGAAGACTGCTACAGATACTGGGTATATAACCAATTACTGTCATGATAGTAATCAACCCCTCTCTGCGCTTGGCCTCCCTGCCAGAAACCCTTCGCGAAGCTAATAAGTAGTTCAAACCCCAATTTAGAAAATTGCTCAAAAATTCAAGAACTATCGGAACGGACCAATGCCCAGGCACCCCATTAGGTTCTGTAGGTTATCTTAGTCAAATGCTTATGACCTAAAATTGCTAGCTCTATCGCAGGTTTAAGGTTCGGTCTTTTGTTGCTCTGTTAATTTGATCTGTAGTTTTACATAAGCCGAAGGAAGGAGCCACCGAAGTTTTATTGCTAATGAAAGCGGTCCTATAGGTGTGTTATGAGGACAGAGATAAAAAACATGCAAAAGAAAATAAAAACGTTTATTGACTGATAGTTTATTTTAAAAGAAAGATGATTAAATTTGATACAAAACAAAGTATCTATTATAAATGAAAGCAAATGGTACAATTCAAAGTATCTTAGAATGAATGAAAATGAAATACAAAACAATTTATGCCTTACAAAATAAAAATTAATTAAATGGTTAAATTGAAGTTTTGAAATAAAAAGTAGCATTAAATAGTCGACTTGAATAGTTGAATTGAATAGTTAAATTGAATAATTAAATCGAAAAATTGGCGTATATATACGAGTATATATATATATATATATATATATATATATATATATATATATATATATATATATATGTATATATATATACGAGTATATATATATATATATATATATATATATATATATATATATATATATATATATATATATACTATCATCAGAAAGTATTTGCCCACTTAGTTATTTCAGTCCCAAGACAACAAAAACCCAGATAATATATATTTTTTTTAATTTTAATGAATTATTATTTACTTTCACATTATTTACAGTCTAGAAAATCAGAAAAATATTCATGATTTTCCAGGATTTTTCTCACCTATGTGACCTTTATTTTTAATTACTGCTTTACAGAGTTTCGGCATTCTGTCCAGTAGTTTCTTCAGAGTTTCTTCGGTTATTTTAACCCATTCTGTTTGTAAAAGTTCCCACGAGTGATTTTCTGATGTTGGATTGAGTTTTCAAACAGACCAAATGGTCCCACAGCAATTCAATGGGGTTCAAGTCGGGTGATTGTGGAGGCCAAGTCATCACTTCAGGACGTCATCGCATTTTCCATTGGTCTATCTATCTATCTATCCTAACGATTTTTTCCAACTTTACCGTTGCCAAAACAACCCAAAACCATTACTACACCTCCACCATGTTGTACTGTAGGCAACTGACAGGCTTCCAACATCCTCTCTCTAGCTAACCGCCGCACGTAAACTCGCCAATTTGAACCGAAAATGTCAAATTTAGATTCGTCGCTCCAATTTTCATGTTCTCGGACCTATTCTAATCGTTTACGTTTATTGACTTGCCTAAGAAGTGGTTTCCTTACTGCAACTCTCCAGTGTAGTCCACCTTCTGCTAACCTGTTCTTCACGGTTATCACGCTGATGAGGATGGGCCGTTCCAGGTTTTACTTCACCCGTGATTTCTGGTGCGGTTAGGCGGCGATTACGTCTGCTGGACATTGTTATAGCTCTGTCTCCAGCGGGAGTCGTTTTTTTCGAGACCTTCCTGAACGTTTTTTTGGTTTCAAATTCCATGTCCGGAAGAAATTTTTTTTACGATGTGGCCCACCGTTCTCCTTGGCATCCGCATATCACTCGCGATTCGTCGACTCGAGTGACCATTTTGATGTCTCGCAATTATCAGAGCCCGATTTTCAACGGAAACTTCTTTCGTTTTTGGCATTTTCACAAAACAATTGAGCCTGTATCAATGAAAAAGTACTGTTTGCGAATGGTTAATTTCCAAAAGGGCAATGATATTTATAGCATACTTTTTATCATAAAATGTCACTAGGAATTTCTATAATCCCTAGAAACTTGAGATGAGTTCTTACTTCAACTGGAATTCTCAGAAACCGCCTCAAAACGATTATCTTGCAAAACTTGGAAATTTGTTCTAATTGGTTTTTAATTCGTGATTTCACCAAAAAGGCTTATCTAAACAATTTTATGATGGACATTTGTTAAGAACGATTAAATTTACCTAATATAATAAAAAGGTTTGATTAGGTAATAAATTTTGGCATCGAAATTTCTAGGTGGGCTAATACTTTCTGACGGTAGTATATATATATATATATATATATATATATATATATATATATATATATATATATATATATTATATATATATATATATATATATATATGTATGTATGTATATTTATATATTTGACTAAAATGGCGATGAAAATTAAATTTGCAAGTACTTCGAACCACGGGTAATCTGGTACTTCTGACTGAAGTTAAGGGTATAATATTTTCCTTGAGGATTGTAGCTTTACGAGTAATAAAACCTTAAATTTTACCGTATAACTTATGTGATATTATTCCCGTCTGTCCTTAAGTGAATAATACAGGTGGGGAGTACTAATGGAGATAGCAAAAACATTGGCTGGGACAAGGTTATGACCTGTTCAATAGACGTTGTAAGGACAGATGGCTCTAACTTGACTCCAGCACGTGGTGAATTTCCCTGTAGAGACCGGAATGTTCAGTTGGCATGTGGATTGCACGAAACCAAAAGTTTTCTGGTATTCAGTCTAGAATTACCTTCAGACCATAAAGTAAGCAAAAGGAAAAATCAAAATAGACAAAACGTAAAATAAGAAAAACCCTGGAACAAAGAAATATCCTGATTTAGGACATTATATTACAGCATCTGTGTGAAAATTCTCGAAGAGAATCTGATTGACTCCGCCAGACAAAAAAAAATTAAATTCCGTTAGATGGTTACTCAGCTCGAGTATTTACAACGCTTTCCTGCAACTTTGGGAAGGAAAATTTATCATTTCTAAATAGTTAGCTCGCGGTATCTTAATGATACCGTAACCAGAACTTCAGTTTTCCATCAATCGGCACTTCGCCCTTTTCAAAAAACTTTATCGGAAATACTGAATACTTCACCGATAGTCTAGCAGAGAGAGAGATGAATAACTAGTGTAGCTTTTCTTTGAATTGCTTTGAGTTATCCCACTACGGAAATTTATTTCCGCTTCCTGGAGACAAAACATATGCACTTTTTAAAACTAATAACTAAAAATTACTCAATTTCGAACGCTAGCTTGTCTCGAAAATTACAAGGCAAGAAAGATAACTCGAGAGTTTTAAACCCACTTCATACCAACCCATTGGTATGAGTGCGACAAAATGAACACATTACTACGCTGACACCAGATTGGCTGAGGAAGCGTTTGCAGCAACAGGGACTTCCAAACAGTCATACGTTTGACTTTTCTCTGCCTTCAGTATATCAAGTTACCATTGTATATTCAAATAGAATATATCGGTAAAATTTTATTTAAGAAATTGAAATTTTCCTAATTAATTGCACTGGAAAAATCACGAAGGAAATCATATAATAGTTCCTTACCTTTTACTAGCAATCAAAAGGTAAGGAAAAATTATACTTTATTTAGTAAAAAAGAAGAAAGGTTATGTTATCAATGTAAACTACATATATAACAAAGTGACTGGAAATTGAATTGATTTCTATTTGGAAAAATGTTTCAAACCAACCAATCAGGTATTTATGTTTATAATTAATTAAATGGCCATTTATCTTTATCAGGATTTTGTAAGTTTTTGTGGAATTGATTAACAAACAGCATGAAGAGTTTTATTAAATATTAAAATTTTAACAGAAAAAAAAATTAGTGCCCCAAAGATTTTCAGACACTAAGTAACGATCGTATAGAAGGCTTTTCTTGACGGCCAATCTAAACAATAACAAAGCTATTCTCATTTTCGATGATTTTAGTTCTTAAATTTTATGTATGTGGTGGCTCTGCTCGTCAAAATAAAGTACCAGAGATTAAAGCTAACAAATCAGTGATGCCAGATTAGATTCTCAGTTGTTTAGCCAACCATTTGAAAGAAACTTGAGTTTTTAATAGAAGAATGGTGGATAACTGGTTGATAACAATACATGATTGTATCTTCTTCATATAATTACCTTGATGACATAAATGATAGACGGTGTATCTAATAAAGCAGCTAGAAAACAATAATTATAGTTGATAAGCAATATGTTCTTCAAATATCAACAATATTGGTTAATTTAGAGCTGCTTACAGCTTGGCTCTAAAACTTATTCGTAGAAAATATGAGTATGTTTATCTAAATATACATTTTCAAAAAAATTTTCAACTGACTATTGTCATAAATTTATTTTTTACCTATCAGAGTTGAAAAAATAACAATAACCAATTTAAACTTCATTTAACGTAATAATACCTATTTGTATTTACTTTATATATTTTTAGCGCCTATATATGATTATTACGTGCATATTACAAAAAAAATGTAATAAATTAAAAATATGAAATATGACAAGCTTAAAAAAATTATTGCTGCTGGGTAAAAATGGAATTATATTTCAATAATTTGAAATATCACCTGCAATCGCACGGAAATTCTTAAATATCTTTTTAAAACGTATACGTATACTCAGAGTAGTTCTACATCACGGAAATGGTAGTCTTTTTTAACAGAGTGACCTAGACAGATCATAATTAGAGATGAAATTCTATTATATTATAGTATACCAGGTGTATAAGTATGAAATGCGGATTTCAGACAACAGATGGTGCACCAATGCAGTTTGTGCTATAAAGATTTGACTCTACGCCATTTTGTTGTGTCATAAATAAGTGTCAGACGCGCACGAGTGATAAATTGGAAAAGTGTGTTGTGTTGTTGTGTTCAATATGTCGAAATTTATACCGAACAAAGAGCATTCTCGGACAGCATTAATTTTTTGCTTTCATTTGAAGAAAACTGCTGTTGAATCATACCGATTACTTCCAGAAGCTTATGGTAAACATGCTCCATCGCAAGATACTTCTGAACGATGGTTTCGGCGTTTCAAAAGTGGTGACTTCGATGTTGCAGACAAGGAACGTGGAAAACCGCCAAAAAAATACGAGGATGTGGAATTGCAAGCATTGTTGGAGGAAGATGATTCACAAACACAAAAAACAACTCGCCGAGCAATTGGGCGTTAGTCAACAAGCGCTGTTTTCAATCGGCTACGAGAGATGGGAAAAATTCAGAAGATCGGTAGATGGGTACGACATGAGTTGAACGACCGGCAAATGGAAAAGCGCAAAAACACATGTGACATTTTGCTCGCTCGGTACAAAAGGAAGTCGTTTTTGCATCGTATAGTTACAGGGGATGAAAAGTGGATTTATTTTGAGAATCTCAAGTGCAAAAAATCATGGGTAGACCCAGGCGCACCATCCACATCGACCGTAAGACCGAATCGCTTTGGCAGAATACGATGCTATGTGTTTGGTGGGACCTGAGGGACGTGGTCTATTATGAGCTGTTAAAACCTGGGGAAACGGTTAATACTAAACGTTACCAACAACAATTGACCGATTTGAACCGTTCGCTGCTTGAAAAAAGGCCAGAATACCAAAAGAGGCAACACAAAGTTATTTTTCTTCATGACAATGCTCCATCATATACGGCAAAACCAGTTCGCGACACGTTGGAAGCACTCAGCTGGGAAGTTCTACCCCATACGGCTTACTCACCAGACTTGGCTCCTTCCGATTACCACTTGTTTGCATCGATGGGTCACGCACTTGCTGAGCAGCTCTTTTCATACTTGTACACCTGGTAAGTAATTCGATATACACACTATAAGAACGTACAATGTAATGCCGACTCGGAGATGGTCACTACAAAAAAAATAAACTAGTGTAATCAGAAAGACATGCAGCCTACTACCCGTTTTTTCCTTTATAAATAAGACGGTTAATAAATCTAGGTGAAGATGACAGAAGAGAGACTACTCGTGCTTTAATTTTCAAACATTTGTTTAAGCAGATAATAAAAAAAAAAACTAGACCACCTAATGCAATAATGGAGGGAATGAAAACTAGGTATGGAAGAAAAATGTACAATTGACTATTGCAGGAAAGTAGTTCCCATAAGTATAATTATGCAGGGATAACTTATAATGAGCGGTTGTAGATTATGTTGATAATCACAGTAATTTTAGAAGTATCTTTCTCACTCGTTATTCACACACATCACAATGTGTCGACTAGTACAAGTTAGCTAGACAAAATTATTTTTTAACTCATTTCAATTGATTATGTATATTCTAGGCATATTAAGTTATTTTAAGAAAAAAATCATCGCGTTGGATTTTTTTATGGGCGTGGCTAATTTTTTTCCCCTAAATTAGTCAGCTACGCAGACATATTTAACGATAACTCGGGAATAACTTGTCAAATTTTTATAAATAAAACATTAAAAAATGCGTAACAAAATTTTATTAAAGTAGATTGAATATTATTTTATTCTATCTTTTATCGTTTTGGAGTTATTTAGAAATAAATGGAGAGAAAAAAAAAATTTCGTGTAAAATTCATTATTTTTTTCGGTAAAAAAGCGCAATAACAAAAGAAAAACAAAAAATTTTATACATTTTTCTGACAGCTGCGTATCTGGAAAATAAAATAAGGTATTAATCATGAAAATCGGTTAATAAATAAATGTGGGTTTTATTCACAATTTACCGCTGGTACTCAATATCGATAAAATTTGTGTAATACAGCCACCCTTGCATATCGCGGTAGGATTGCATCAGCTTAGCAGGTAGATAACGGAACTAAAGGGCAAGGGTATTTTGTATGGTTATTAGAATTAAAAATTATAATACAGTGTCTTTCATTTAGCTGCATTTCGCTTACCTGTATTTTTTTTGTCCAGCTGCACAAAACATTGTATAACAAAAACAAAATATTCTGCGTATGTGCACGAATTTTTCTACAAACTTGAATTTGCAACTAAATGAAAGACACTGTATTATTATTTTTAATAATAACCAGATGAAAAATCATTTATTGTATTTGTCAATTAAAAATAAAATAATTAATCCATTACTTAGTTTTATTGACACAAAAAGGATAAACTCAAATAATACCTGCCTTTCAGGTAGGTAACTTGTGCATTATACATACATAAGTAGTTGGTATTTTAAAATGTTTTTGATTTTTTTAAGGGACATATTTCTTGCTGTTCGGTTCAAAAAAAAAATTGTTTTTGAAAATTCCAGTCAAAAATTGTTTTTGTTTAATTTTAAAATAAATGTTATAAATGCTCTGTAATAAATTTAGCATAATGACACTGACTGTAATTATATGTAAAATAAAAATACTCATTTATTGATAAAGAAAAATTTACAAGTCAAGGTTTACATGCTTAGTACAAGCACTACATAACTAAAAATAGTAGCTGAACCTAATAATCATCATCAGAGTCTTCTGATGAGTCATTTACTGTATAATCGTCATCATTTTGTGGCATTGTGCGACAATATGATGACGATTCCAATCTTGACTCTTCTATACTAGGGCTTACAATTAACTTTAATACATCTGTACATATTTTTTTTCCGGCTTTTTTTTTGGGAATCTCTCGAAGGCTATTGATCAAACGATCAGATGTTATAATTAACATGCACAATAAGTCTCTATTCGTGGCAACACGCGAGCACTTGCGGGTGTTGTACTCCTTAAATCTGCGGCAATCTTTGTTCCGTGCTTCTTGAGCCTCTTCGGAAAGCTGCCCAATTGGAAGCAATGCCGCTTTGATGACTTCTGTGCTGCGAATTAATATTTTATGCACAGTAGCAGGCATACAGTACCACGAATAGAGACTAAGATAATGTTTTCTGGTTTCAAGACAAAATTTTTTGAATTCAACTAAGTTTATCTCGAATCCAGAAGACAATGTTCTCAAAATAACATCAAACTTTTTTATAATTGTAACATCCAACCCTGTGATCTGAGCACTCATCTCAGCATTCTTAAAAAAACGACGGGCTGTATTTCCATCATTTGAAGAACCAAATCCTGGCTTTGGTTTATCTCCAATGAGTCCCATCTCGTTTTTAAATTTCAATTTGATTTCCTCGAAACGAACCTTGATATCTGCTTTGTCTTCGTTGCTTCTAGCCTGCCTTTTCTTAATATTCAACTTGTAACTGATATGTAAACGACATTCGAAGCAACGAATCCAAGCATGAAGTGTAGATAAACCAAAGCCAAAATGTTCTTGATTGCTGTTAAACATCGCGGGGTCATCGTTCATCGTCTTGGGGGTGGCGCCACAGATGAAACACTTTTGGGATGAACTAGTTTCCGTTAAGGCGTTACACACCTTTCCGTCTGTCATTGTCAGGAAAAGGTCGTGTTTTACAGAGATTTGAGAATCACCAAAGTTGATAAATGTTGGAAGAAGAGCATTAACTTCTTCCCACAATCTATTTGTCTCCACTAACGTGAAGTCGTTCGTTTCTTTGGCAAATATAAATTTGATTGGGCGACAATACAAAGTTGATGAAGGCCGAGGATTTTGCCAAATAATTTTGGACCCATCATATAACTTAAGGGGAACTAAAGAAAATGCGAAAAGAAACTCGTCCGTATATTCAGTGTTCTCAAATCTCTGTTTGTATGTGCTGTGCCCAGAACTTCCATCATATCCTCATTTACTAACAAGTGTAAACGATGAACTTGTTGGGAGCACACTGCTGATAACTACATTCTGTGCTAATACTAGACGTTCCACTGTTTTATTTAATAAGGCTTGCAAATTTATTTCAGCACGAGTTTCTGTTATAGCAATGTGCTCCTCTGCAGGGTAACAGGCCTGTTTGGACTTTTTTAAACTAAAATATGACGGAAACACATTATGCCCCGCCTTCATGGACCACTTCCTAGTTTGTTTGTAAGAATGCGTTGTTGACTTAGAATCTATATAGTAAGCTAAGGCTTCGTCACTACTTAATTGCCTAGAATTAACGGAACTGGTATTTTTAGACTTAATAATATTATCTGGGCTCTCACTAATGTCTCTAATCACATTGGCAATTTTCTTTTGCCCTGCTGAACGCACAGCAATTTCGGCAGCAGTCACCTATTCACTGACACTTCGGGATTCTACGAGATCCACGACGCGACGTTTCTTCGTCTTAAACGACGATTCCTCGAAATCTTTGCGAGGTCTTCCTGCAGGACTCACATTCTCACTTGATGTTGAAGGTTGTGGTGCAAAAGAACTCGCAGTAAACTGTATGTCTGCTTCATCCAACCAATTCTTATTTTTAATTAAAAAACGCTCCTTCGACTTTCCTGAAGCCAACCATTTGGCACCAAACTTATTAGACAAGTTGGATATCTTCAACTTTATTTCTTTTTGGCTGCTTTCAGTAATGTCACCAAAGTGAAATTTTGAAGAAAGAAAGTCATATACACGCGAGTTTTTTTCATTCTTCGTGTGTTTCAACCACTTCTCAAAAAAGGCTACCCTTGAAATAGAGTAAACGTGCTCTGGAAAAAAAAAAAAAAAAACATGTTATACTGAAGTCTGCTAAACAATATGTGTATTTTTACGAAGAATAAAGTTATTTCTGTGTAATATCTAAAAACTAGCCCGGATAGAGGTGAATGTCTGTATATTCTGAACTTTCAAAGTTTTTTTTTAAAAAAAAAACACGCTAAAATATATAGGCTATTTAAAAAAAATACTAAAAATTCAAATTAATAGATTCTGATTAAAAAAATACATTAAAAAATAGTACTTACCCTCAGTATTAATATTCATCACAAAAACTTTCACAATATTACAATATGTCACTATAAGATGTGCACGAAAGTGTCGCTAAATTGCCAATGATTGATTGAAAGAGCTGCATTAAACTCATTACCTGACTTCTGACGCTTATGACTCGCCACTTGCAAATTTGTTAAACAACCTTTTCTCGGAATTCGGGGTTGGTGGTGTTGTTTACGTTTTGCAAATAAGATTTCCTGGAAATCATAACATGAATTTTGTCCACCTAGCATGTTCTACGCGACACACTGTGACATAGCTTGAATAGTAAAACTATTTGTCCATAAAAAGTAAACTTATGTTCTCTATGCGTTAGTCAAATGCTCATTGCCATTCAAGCATAGCTCTACGTAATAAACTATATTTTAGAACAAACTTCTAGGCAATAGAAGTTCAGAAATAGTACGAGGATGGATTGAAAAGTTCGCCTAGTCAAGAAAACAAAATAAAATACGTACAAAAATATTTTTATTTTTCGACGTAATCTCCACCTAGCTCTGTTTACTTCTTCCACCTGCTTTCCAAAGCTTCCACACGTTTGAAAAAAAAAGATTCCTCAAGGTCTTCAAAATACTGGTTAACTGCAGCTTCGACTTCTTCATTTGATGAAAATTTTTTTTTAGGTTTGGAAACAGATGAAAGTCCGAAGGTGCCAAATCAGGAGAATAAGCCGGGTGGGGTAGCAATTCGAAACCACAGTCACGAATTTGAACTATAGATTTAACAGATGTGTGAACGCGAGCGTTGTCCTGATTGAACAAAACTTTTTTCTCAGTAATTCTAGGCGTTTCTCTTTAATTTCTTGACGTAAACGACGCAGAAGGGTTTATTGTTTCGCCTTTCGCCACCATAATAATACCTTTAGTATCCCAAAAAACTGACGCCATCACTTTTCCAGCCGACAGAATTGCCTTCGCTTTCTTTGGGGTCGGTTTTACCAGATTTTTCCCACTGCTTGGTTTGTTGTTTTAACTCTGGAGTACAGTGGTGAATCGAGGTGTCGTCCATTGTCACAAACCTGTTAAGAAAATCTTGCGTATCAACCACAAACATCTCCAAAGAGTCGCGAGAAATCGTCACTCGCATTCGTTTTTGTTCAACTGAAAGCAATCTGGGGACCCACCTAGCGGTAACCTTAGAAAATCCGAGTTCGTTGGCAATGATGTTTTGTGTACGTTCGTACGACATGCCTATAGTGTCTGCAATCTCCCTGATAGTTAATCTACGGTCTTTCAATATGAGATCACACACTTTGCCGATACTGTCTTCAGTCGTAGACGTCCTGGCCGGCCGGAGCGAGGGTTATCTTCGATGCTCTCTCATCCACGTTTAAATTCTGCAACCCATTTTGTTATAGTGGTATATGACGGAACAGATTTCCCTAGTGTTGTTTTCATATCATCGTGGATCTCCTTTGGTGTTAATCTTTTTTTAAACAGGTACTTTATGAACTCGCGTTGTTCAATTTTTTCCATTTTTCCAAAAACGCTACACTTGGTCTCACTAAACTTGTTCTAACCTAAAAACCACAAATTCTACAACAACAAAATTTTACACTGTGACCAAAGAAAGTATAAACTTATTGAGGGTACTATAATAAAAATATTATGATCATTTTTTGGCGAGGCCGCGAACTTTTTAATTCATCCTAGTATTTAATAGATAAGTATCTAGGAAAGCAAAAAGGACATATTTTGAGAAGAATGACCAAGACAATATGTTCCAAGTGAGTGAGAAAATACTTACGGCATTGATTATGGTTTTGAAAAAAACTAAATGAGCTATTTTATTTTAAACAAATGTTTCAAGAATAAAATACGCTCACGCTATATGAAAATTCAAGCAAAGCGCCTTTGCGGTAATTCAGATCATCGACATTTTGAAAGTATTTTTTACCAACAGTTCGGCTTTAAAATCTTTCATACAGTTGATTTATTGCCATGTTATGCTGAAAAATTTAGATTTAATCGATGAAATTCAACTATTACTAAATGACTATATCAATAAAATTAAAGTGAGTGGATGATTGACCTTACGTGAGTTTGTCTTCTTGATGTTAGTTATAAAGATAATCATAACACGAACAAGAGTTAAAGTTTTTAATTAAGCAGAACAGACGTATAGATATGCCTAGAATTTTATATGACATGTAGCCTGGAATACATTTTTTTTATATTATTAGAGTAATAGACCAACTGAAGAAGGAACTAAGGTATGCGTGACTATACAAGGCGAGAAAATAGGAATTTCATTCAATTTGTAGGCAATATTGATGTTGTTGAAGCTAACTGTAATAAAAAACTGCAGATAATATTAACCCAAATGCCTTAGTACAGAGGGTGTTCTGCATACAAAATGAAGATAAATGTTGCGAAAGTAAATATGATCGTATTTCTCAAATTCCGGAAGAAAAAAAATTATCATAAATTGAAGAGACGAATAGATGAAATTAAAAAACTTCTTTATTTAGAATGTATAGTATTTTTCAAGATCTAAGCAAGTGTTTTGGGAAGTTGATGCAGTAAAAACACTAAACGACCGTTAGGATCTTCGCGCGTATCTGGCCGTAGCAAGGTCGTAATTGATACATATATATATATATATATATATATATATATATATATATATATATATATATATATATATATACATCATCCTGCTTGCTTCTACACAGCTTCTTCAGAATCTCATACAAAACTGAATTATTTCGGCTTGTACACCCTTTTTTCATTAGTAGATGAGGGTATAGGGTGGGCGGAGCTTCATGGATAATCTCTTCCTTGATTGGTAAGGATATAGACCAGTGTCACGATTAAGGTTGTTAGGATATTTAGATTTTCGAACTTTTCTGGAATAGAAAAAGGATTGGTTAAAAAGAACCTGGTGTACTCTTTCATGCTGGTGTTCTAGAAGTCCTAAAGTGGAAATACTATAAAGGCGTACCGCCATTTGATTTCTTTGATTCTAGTACATATTTTTACATATTGGTTTTACAACAGCTATGCATGCATGGGATACGATAGCCGCCTGAGCGATTGTGGCTAAGAGAGCAATACAGCGTACAGTAATTGATCATCCATGGAGCCCCGCTGACCACTCATCCTGGTCCGCTAATATAAAAGACATGTGCAAGTCGAATTAACTCAGTTTGGTGTTAAATTCCGAGGAAGGATGATCGACGAAACGTTAGCATCACTTTATTATTCGACGAAGGGGAAATCCAGAAAAATTATACCAAAGATTTTAATCTGTTCATATGTTACTATATAGAATCAAAATATTTGTTATAGTTTTAGGATTTTTCCCCTTCTGGACATATTTTCTGAATACGTAATCAAATAGAGTTATTAGATATATTACAGATGTGATCCTTAAAAAAAATACAAAGAAATTATAATCGGGGAAGGGTTATAAATGACAGTGATTCATCGCTCAATCATTTACAGATCAACTATCCAAATGCCGAAATTGCCATCATGGGCGAGGTTAATATCCATAACATCAACTGGCATAAGTATTCAAATACTACCGACGAGCAAGGTCGTAAAGCTGAATCATTCGCAATCAGTTATGGCTTAACTCAGCTTATTGACGAGCCAATACGGATCCCTGATTGGGACGGAGAGTTCGACAATCTTCTTGACAGTTTTAACCACCAATCCAGAGATTTATACTGTCACCGTAAATCCTCCGTTAGGTTTTTCCCACCATCAACTGCTTTCGACATCGAGTATCATACTAATCAGTGACAGAAAGACGCCTAAATCGCGCAAGATTTGGCAGTACAAATCTGCTAAATAGAAGAAATGGAATATTTTCGACGTTTCCCTTGGGTTAGGCGTTTGTTTTCTATCGATAACCCATCTGACTGCTGTTTCCGATGTTATTTTGGCTGGTAGGGATGCTTGCATTCCTTTTTCGGAGAAATGCCCTTCTAACGGCAAGCCTTGGTTTGACCGAAAATACAAAGAAACTGTTGCTTCTAAACATCTTGCTTACCAACAATGGCGTGAAAATCCTAACGTCATAAATCGTAATATCTTCGTTCGTGCCCGGAACAGATGCAAAGAAATTATCGACGAAACCAAGGAGGCACACAATCAACGAATTAGAAACAAACTTCTTGCTTGCCCCAACAATTCCAGGTCCTTTTGTTCAGTCGCTAAGGCAGTTAGTCAAAATTTCACCAAATCCACTATACTACCACTTATACGGCCAGATAATTCTATCGCAACAACACCTGTCGAGAAAGCGAACTTATTAACTGAACTCTTTGCTTCACATTCTACTGTCGATTTCCAAGGAAAAAAAACCACCTACTATTCCCATACTGCAGTCAAGGATGCCCAATATTGTCTTTAGATAGCGTGTCATAAAACGTCTTTTAATGCAGTCACCAAAAAAGCTTCTGGCGATGACGGAGTATCTGCCATAGTACTCAAAAACTGCGGGAGAGAACCAACACCAGTTTTCTGTAGACTTTTCAACCTATCCCACAGAAAGGGAATATTTCCTTCCTGCTGGAAATGCGGCACAGTTCAGCCGATAACCAAAAACGGCAAGAAGACCTTACCAAATTTCAATAATAGCGAAATTCGCCGAAAAGGCTATCAATCAGCATCTTCTAAAATATCTTGAAGGATTCAGTATTATAAGCGACCATCAATATCAACAGGAGAACATATGTAACACATGTTTGGAACAAGGCAATTGAACACTGTGGAGAATCTCGAGCCGTTGCTCTTGATATATCCAAGGCATTCGACCGTGTCTTGTACGAAGGATTGTTGGCTAAGCTATGCCTTCTGGTATGTCTAAAATGTTCTGTTTACGGCTCTCAAGTTTCCTCAAAAAGCGTTCTTTACGAGTGGCAATCGACACCTTAGCTATCAACACTGGTGTGCCCTAGGGCTCCAAACTGTCTCCTCCTCTCTTTCTGATTTACATTAACGATCTGCTGGAAAAGACCAGGGATCCAATCTACAGCTTTGCAGATGACAGTAAAGTTGCTGAAACCGACATAGTTATGTCGGGGGGCACTCTATTCCTCTAGCATCGTCACTCAATTTGCTGGGTGTTAATTTGGGAGCAAATATATCTTGGCATAAACATGTTGCACGCATAGCAAAGATAACTTCTCAAAAATAGGGAATATTATTTCGAACTAGAAAGCCTTATACTCCGCAACAACTGTTAATTCTCTACATAGCTCAAATTCGACCAACGATGGAACACTGCTCCCATGTTTGGGGCTCTGCTCCCAAACAAACGCTGTATTTATTGGATTCTATACAGAAGCTTGATTGGAGACCCGGAACTGGCGAGCAACTTTAATTCATTGGAACATCGAAGAAAAGTTGGCGACTTGAGTCTCTTCTACAAGTTTTTTCATAGAAACTGTTCGATGCATGTAGCACGCTTAATTCCTTCCAAAGCGGTGCATGCTAGAAATACACGACGCGCTAATACTTGACATCCGTATGAGGTTCAGCTTGTTACTCCTCGTATAACACTTTTCAAGCAGTCTTTTGTATGGAGAACCTCATCCATTTAAAATAATTTGCTCAGCTTTTTTCGCACACGTGTCGCTCCTGTAGCGCTTTAGCGATTTCCCCTCAGCACGTGTGCTAGGCTCATAAAAAAAATGAAAAAGTGCTTACTGAAGTGTACTACTGGTTCATGAGAATATTGCACAGATGAAAACTAAATGTCATTCGATTGATTTGATAACTGTCGCCGAGTAATAACTATCTATTTTAGAAGTTAACCTTTATTTTACATATTTAAGGAAAATGGAGTGTACGCCGATGTTTAATTGAATCTATCTTACTTCAAAATTTACGAGAACATTTATCTATTTCAAAGCCATAAATCCTTAATGAACCTATGTGTTGTAAATGTTTTGCTGAACAAACTGATTTAATAGCACTGTGGTAATTAAGTCATCGCAATAATAAAAACAAATTAAATGTTACAAGCCCATAAAAACTGTATTAAATGTAAATTAAATGTCTTAAATAATTATGCATGCGGAACTAGTTCGTACTATGTTTATCTACAATTTTATTTATTTAATATATATTGATAAATTGTGCTTATTTTTCTCTACAGTGAATAGGATTCCAAAAAGTCTAGAACTATAACTAACATATAAAATAATTATACAGACCCACAAAATTGGACGAAATTCCAGACCCTGAGACTGTCTCAAAGGTTTTTGGTATGCTAAATCCGAATCCGACTTCAGAATTGCTGCATCATATCGGGTTTTCGAAATATCCTAACCTAAAAATGCAAAAAAAAAACGGTTGTGAAAGTAAAGTAAATCCCAAGATCCTGCTTTTTTTGCTTTTTCAGTGGGGCAATAAACGACCCTATTACGGTTTTGTGCATAGCTGCCAGGTATTACAATATTTATTTTATTTTACCTGTTTTGTATACCGCCCTCACTTACACCTGCAATCATATTGGATCTATTTTTACCTATATATTTACTACCTGGCAACCCGGTTTAGAGCCCTTTAAGTATTTGATAATGATTAAGATTCGAGAGATACTTTTTTTTATTTTTAGTTTTACTTACAACTTACAACGTAATGGTTCTATTTTAATTATGTGGCGTCCGTGGGATATCGCAAGAGAAGACATTTATCACTTGACGCTAAACAAATAGTGAAAAATGTTTACGACAGTTTGGTAAAAAGAAATTTAAATAATCAAAGTGCTTTGCAAAAAAGTGAACAAACAAAAACCCCAACTTCTACGATTAAGGGTATTGTAGGAAAACCACCGCTCAGGAACAGGAAAAAACGGAAAGATTTTCAAATGCATTATGTAGACGATTGTGAAAAATATATTCTGTGTATGAAGAGCAGTTGGTGCAGACACTAGACAAAATAAAATTAACACTGGTGTGGCATGAGACCAATATACATTGTGGCCTATTAACCCTTCACAGCAGTCTCTTAAGAATGGGATTCACGTTCCGAAAAATCAACAAAAGGCAAGTAGTGATGCAGTCATAAAAATTACGAATCTTACGACATACTTACTTACAAGAAATTATAAAGTATCAATCAGAGAATTGGCCAATAATTTACCTTGACGAAACATGGTTCGATACCCATGACACGAATAACCATTTTACATACTGGATCTGAAAAGAGCTCGGTTTCAAATTGTCTACTATTATCTCCAAAAAACATTAAAAAATTCTAGTTTGGACTATCAGGAAGATACGACCGCAGAACTTTTTGAAAATTGGTTTCAAAATTCCCTTTTACCAAATGTTCCCGAACAGAGTGTTATAGTTATGGACAATGCAAGTTACCATAGTCGCCTACCGAATAAGGCTAATGCAGCCAACACCAAATCGGAAATACAGCATATATATTAGAAAATGACATTTATTTTGACTTTAGTTATAAAAAAGTGATCTCTTGGAAGTTTTGAAAGACTATAAATTGAAAAAAAAAATATGTTTGTGATAGTATGGCTGAGAAAATGGGACACACTGTTTTGCGGCTTCCCCCGTATTATTGTGTGTTTAATCCAATTTGGCATCAAGTTAAATCAAAAATAAGGACACAAAATGTTTCTCCTATTTTAAGCGTGTCAGTGGTTGAATTAGTAAAAAAAGTTATAAATGATATACCTTGTGAAACCTGAAAGAATTCCATTCAGCACGTTGTTAAAATTGAAGATTCATATATTTATGTAAATAATATAAAACCACTGATAATTACCTAAGCTAATGACAGTGATAGTGAAACCGAATTAGGCTTAAGTTAAAACATATTTTTATTTATACAATATGTCCCCTCTTATAAACCTCATTCATTCAAACTGTATATTTGTACTTCTTATTCATTTGTTTTTACATGCATCTATAAGTAAACATCTCCAAAAACACTTATAATTTTATTTATTTGCATTAATGAATAAGTCCATCTCTGCAACCTATCATAAACAAAAGGTCAGAATTTTTATACTGCCTACTTAAAACCGCAAAAATCAGGGTCTTATATTTTGAGACAGGCTATACTACTCTTCTCGATCAAAATGCACTTTGAATTTTTCAGATATCTTATTTCTTCTCAAAGAAATCATCTTTCTAGTAGCAACATTGTTTGTTTGTTATCATACATGGTGTCCCATTTTAATGTACCAGAACTCTTAATTTTTTATTGTCAAATTTTAGTAAAATAAGTTGCAAACAAAAGTTGAAGGGTTTTGAAGGGGCAATAAAATGATATAATTTTGATAACCTTGGAAGATCATTTTGAAGGTTATTTCTAGGTCAACTTTGATTGTTTAAGTGGGAACCCATATTTTTTATGACGGCGTCATATTTCTCTAGCAAAAATACACAACTTTATTTCGAAATTTTTTTCTCGATAATACTCCTTTCTTCAGTACTTCGTTGATAAAAGACATTACATTCTTAATCTCCAAACAAGCATAAAGGCAAATGAACCTAACATAACCTCAGGCGTCGAGTGAAAATTGCTAAAAGGTATTACATTCTCAAATCCTAAAATAATCAAAATTTAACACAACAGAAAGGCAAACGTAACAAACTCTTAACCAAATTGGTATTGTTGGTCTAGATTTCAGGTCTCAGGTTTTGAAAAATTTTGGCCTGTGTTATTGAATAAAAATTTTCGGATTTATATTAATCCATTCTTAAAGTTTTTTTTCACTATTTCACTTGGTACTATGAACGTAATATGCCATCAATATTTCAAATATGTTGTAGAGTTTATACCAGCTAATAGTGTGAGTTCTGAAATGATTTAGCTCTCTTAATAGAACAGTATTAAACTTTAAGATATTTTTACCATTGGTTATTACCAAATTGTTTTTAGTTTTATAATCAAAAATTTTAGTTGCCGTTGGTATTTTGAAAGAATAGTATGGATTATTAAGGTACAAAATTGTTTGTTTTTACTTAGGATACAATAGTATATAAATTATCTTAATATGCTAACTAGACTTTCCGATTCATAGTTTAAGAAAAAGTAGGTAGTAGTTGTTTGCAGAAATGCAAACAACGTCCGTGGCAGTATTACCGCGTAGTTTAAAAGGTGCCGTGAAATACAAAAATGTATGTTTCGGCACTTGGACAACGTTAACGGGTATTACGACATCCTTCGCCGATATCCTTGGGATATCGAAAAAAGGGTAAAATCCCTACTGAGGCGGGAGGTAGGCGATAAAAAAAAAAAATTATATATATATATATATATATATAAAATAATATATATATATATATATATATATATATATATATATATATATATATATATATATATATATATATATATTACCACCAAATTATGATTATCCTCTTCTAACCACATTTCCCCCATGGCTCTCCCCTACCCCACCCATAGACTTCTACATGCATTCATACAAGAAATCTGAGTACCCAAATATCCAGCTGAACAAAATATTCCTGGGGAGAATCTCTACCAACTACCCAAACCATACTCTCATCTATACAGGTGGTTCAAAGATAGAAAATGGTATAGGTGCATCATACATACCTCCATCTGCCATCAAAATGTTCAAACTTCCCCTCGACACATCCATCTTTGCCGAACTCTTTGCAATCAAGGAGGCCATGCGACACGCACTCTCAATCAAATCAACGTCAAGATCTCTAATCATTTCTGACTCTTACAGTGCTCTCACCTCCATCAAATCCAGAAATCTTGAGCACAATCATGTCCGCCAAATCTTAGATCCCTGTTACACAGCTAAATTGAAAAATCGTTACATCTCATTCCTCTGGATACCCAGCCACTCTGGTATTAGAGGCAATGATAAACCAGATCTATATGCAAAACAAGCCATAACGCGAGGTATTCCAGGACAGGGAGAGAACCACTTACACGACTTCAACAACCATCTCAAACACATATATCTCTCATTATTTCAACTTAGCTGGGATCTAACTAACCCGGAAAATAAACTGTGGTCGATTAAATCACTAGTGTATCCTGCCTTGAACTCTCTCAATATGACAAGAAGGGAAAACGTACATATGCGGAGGCTAGCAATCGAACACACCTATAGTATCCACTGCTATTTATTAAAAAACGAGCAACCTCCCTCTTGCTCCATCTGTGGATCTCTCTTTATAGTGGCTCACCTAATCGAGGCCACACATTTTAAACTTACTAGAGATAAACACAATGTCCCCTCCAGCTTGAAAATAACTATTTGCAATTTTGAAACAATAAAGACAGGTCTCGCAAGCTACCTAAAAGAAACTAACTTCATAGTCTAATTTCCTCAACATACACAAGGGACGCTAAATGACCCAGCTGTCGACGCGCCCAGACCAATTAGTATCTATCTATCTATCTACCTACTGAGGCGGGGAGGATAAGCAGTTTGACCAAGCTTCACAGCCAATATTGCCAATTACGTTTGGATTTTGGATACTTTGACACAATAGTACTACACTATAGTTATCAATCAGCTAATTATCGCTCTAGGTGACGGTAACATTAGGTGTAGTCGTAAATAATATTGTGTAATATTTTATAATGATTACATGTTAAGCTAAACACTTCAACTTAGAAAACGCCCTGTATACTACGCAAAATAGATAAAAACTATGAGTTGAAAAAATATAATTCCGTTCTCCTTTTAATTAATTCGTTTAGAATAACACATGATACAATACCTTTCATGACTTAAACACACGATCAAAAATGAACATGTGAAAATACTTACGCTGAATAGGATGATACATTCCACACATCAATAAACAAAAGGCCATTCAACAAAATGTAATTATATGTCTTAAGATGAATGTGCAAGAAAAATCGAAGTAAATCGAATCATTAATGTACAGGGTGTCTCAAATAGAAAAAATTATCCACACAAATAAATTTTGCCAAACAACAAAAATAATTAAATAAAAATCCCAAATGGCTGTAACTAGTTAGTTGACTAAAAACGTGATTATATTATGAGCGTACTTCTGATAAAAAAATCTGTATTATTTTAACTTTTTTTTTTTGTAAAATTTTATCTTATAAATTTCATTAGAAAACTCCAAATTTTGTTATTTGAAATTTTACGAACCCAAACTAGATTTTTTAACACAATTTCAAATATCCCAATAAAATATCATATATTTGACATAAAAAAATCAAAAGTTAATTTCATTTAAAACTTTTAGAAAGAGAAAGCAATAAGCATGTACATTTTTTAATAAAATTTTCTTCTTCTTCTTTATGTCCCATGTATTCATATACATCGGACTCTCTGTACCATTTCTTCAGTTTATATTGAGGCTGTTATTCTCTGCTAATCGAAAAATGGACGCAGCGTCCGGAACTCCACACCGGTTCCTGATATTCCGGAGTCACGAGGGCTGCTTTCTACTGGATCCTCGCCGACCCTCCATTTTTCCCTGAAGAATAAGTTTTGGAATCCAGTAGCGGTGATATCTTAATATATGTCTCAAATAAGACACCTTTCTTCGTTTTACGATATTGAATAGTTGCCTCTCCACCCCGGCCCCTTGAAGTATTTCTTCATTTGTTAGGTGTTCTCTCTAAGAAATGCTTAGCAAACGTCGTGGTATCCATAGCTTGAAAGCTTCGATACGATTCAATGGTCTCACTTTTAACGACCATGTCTCTACACCATATAAGAGAACCGGCCAGATAGCATTTTATTACTTGTAGGCTCAGGGCCAATTATCTTTGAAGAAGCATATTTTTCAACTTTAGAAAGGTATCATGCCATGCCTTGCTAATCCGCAGTTTAATTTCCTCATCATAATCCCATCGTTCGTTGACAAGATATTTGAATTGAATAACCCTTTCAATCTCTTGATCCTTTATAAAGTGAGATACATCCTTTTGGGGGTGCCCGCTAATAATCATTTTGGTTTTCCCAATAGTCCTCGCCAATATTACTCAGCTTATTGATTAGAATCTATAGATTTTCCAGATTATTTGCAACTATTGCGATGTCGTCTGTATATCAAATTTTATTTATAGGCTTTCGATTAACTTTTATCCCTCTGCATTCATATTCTAGAGGAAGTTGAAATGTTTTGCCTATGTAGATATTAAATAATACTGATGAGAGTATGTACCCCTGCGTAACACACTTTAAGACGTTGAAAGGTTTTGTTGAAACGTCCTTATTAATTTTGATCTCGGCAGATTGATTCCAGTATAGCTGTCTAATTATTCGTACATCCTTATCATCTATATCAATCTCATGAAGCCACTGCATAAGAAAGTCATGCTTTATGTTGTCAAATATCCGTTGATAAAATTTTAGCCTGTGAAAATAATTGTAGTACTATCAGAAGTACTGTTCTGTAATTCTATCGGGATATGTGCTTTAAAATCGAGATAAAATGGCTTCAACTTAACGTTTTTTTTTTCTATTTTTACTGCGAGTCTAAACAGGATAAAACAAAATTTAGCTCGCGTATATGAAAACACAGTGCACAAAAATTTTATATATGAATGTATAATTGAAATACTGAATAAGAATCATCGTCATCATCATCATTAGCTTATTCCATCCTTAGTCGGATGAAAGCCTTCCTCATTTTGGCCATTTCCTTGTCGCGCTAGCCAAACGTGTTGACAAGGGGCAAGGACGTTGGAAGGATGGTATGTGGTGAAGAATTAATGGTTTTAGGTCCTGATGTCTCCTCGTATTAGGAGGTGGGAGAAAGGCCAAGGTTGACGCTGGAAGAGAATATATCCGCTACTATTCTGAATAAGAATATACTGTTTTTAATTATTTACTTTTAAATATCATCGATATCAAGATTGGCAAAGATAAAACGACTCGCAAAATATCTTTTTGTAGAATTGCCTCTTTATGGCCATGATGTAAAAATTGGGAAAATAACTTTTTTTCTGAAAAAAATAAAATAAACGAAAATCTAGGACCAAGAACTTTTTTTTACTTTAATTTTTTAGTATTTTTAAATTATCTTCTACACTATTTTCCAAGGCTCCGCATGTCTACATTAAAACGTGATCACATATTTAATGTGGCCTGAAAACTGTTTCACTGGATAGCATACAAAGGAATTCGCTAAATGTCTAGTGTTGGCAATACTTTCAAGATTCAAAAAAATTTCTTTCTCAATGTCACTAAAATAAGGAAATGCATAATTTTAGTTAGTAAGGTAGAACGTAAACATTAAAATTATAAGAAACACCTGAATGTTTTCTATATTTGTACTTTACTAACTTGTATATAAACAAATATAACCTGGTATTAATATTAGCAAATGTAAGTGACAACACTGGAACAGCAGGTTTTACCATCAGATTACCACTTGCGATCATTTAGTTTTTTAACAGTGTTGCACGGAAGCGTAGTAATTTAATTTTCTTGCTTAAAACGGAATTGTAATTCTGTCCATTGTTTTTTACTTGTTTTTACCGCATCTCGTAAATGTTTCAATTTTGGCTTGATGTATTATTTCTAATCTGATATTTTTCCTTTCCTTCTCTGTCTTCTTCCACTGCTTTGGATTAATGGATTTCTGAACCGTTGCTTTCCTACACTTTGAGTTGTCTTAGTTCTCTATTTTATCTTCTCACATTTTAGATTTTTATGAAACGTCCGTACCTTTTGACCTTGACTTGGTTCTGATTATTTAGTTTTTTGCGCTTCTAAGCTGAACAAGACTTTACGTACTATTAAAAAAGTTTTGAAATTTACAGGGCCTAAACCGTGTTGCCAAATTACCCATGATCAAGAGTTTATCGGGAGATTTATCCGTCTCGTGCCAGGCCAAATCACTCTTGCTGCTTTACTTGATATGGAATTAATATCTTTGTTATTTCTTGAAATTGAATTGAAAGTTAGTAGAAATCTAACATAGAATATATGAAGTGCATGCTACTATGCAAAATGAATAAAAACTATATTTATGGAAATACAAGTTAGTATTTAATTCGTTTTACGCAGATAAGTCGAGCTGGCCTTCACACTTTTATGAACTACCGTTTTCAAATGGAGAGTTTTTACTTGCATGGCAATGTCAGAACATCCTATTGGCTAAATAGGCAGCAGTATGGAATCACTGTTAGGTGTGCCACCGAATTATGCTTGATGATGTCATAGAATTGAAACTACCAAGAAATGACGACATAAAGGAAGAAATTTATGTGGAAGTGAAAACATCTCTTTGTATTCCAAAATAATAACGTTAATGATTTGAAACACTAGAAAATGTTTAAAATAAACCACTATACATTATACAAAAGTGAGCAAAAAAATCGATTCAAACGATTTTCCTTATTTTAACACCGATCCTTGAATTTAATTTTGAAAGAGTGGTCATATTTTTGATATCATTAGAATGCTGATTTTCTACTCTTTCTAATAATACCAAAAACATTTGGATTTCCGAAAAGTTTTACTGATTAAATCGAATTTACTCAATAGAATCGTTTTTGCTCGCTCAGCAACGTACTCGTTGCGCGCTATTTATTCCTATAAAAACATATGCAACTACATTTTCCTATCATTCCTTTGTCGGAAATTGAACCGTCCACATCTCAGCTATACCTGCTCACTAATTACGTTAGTCATTGCCCAATTGCAAGAACGGGCATAGCCAACTTCTAGTCGCTGCTCAACTGCACCTGAGCCATTACTCAGGTGGTACTAATGGCATAGGCGAGGCCATCATTTCCAGTCAAGTAACCAGTAAAGGGGACTATATGGAATAGGCCCTCTGTATTTATTTAAACTACTTTTACATTTTATAATTTACATACTTTCGTTTGCGTTCAACAATTTACTAGCAGATACATTTTTTAATTAATTTTAGATTATCTAATGTTACAGTATGATCAGCTTCAGAGGCATGTTCGGCAATGCTAGATTTTTCTGTTCTATTGTATTTTAAACATGCTAAAAGTTAGCTGTCTTCAGAGTCTACAGACGTTATCAAGAGACTGGCGCCTTTACACGGAGACCAAGATTAAGAGGAAGAAGGTGTACCTCGAAGCGAGACAACCGCTTCATTGTCAACACAACTCTAAGAAATTCTTACTTGACCGGCATTGAGGTCCAGCAAGACCTCCGACAAGTTCGTTGTCGGGCTGTCAATCATTGGACAGTCAGAAGAAGATTTAGAGAAGTTAACCTGACTCCGAAGAGACCAGCTAATGGACCCAAATTAACAGCAATCCATCGACAAACGCGACTCAGATTTGCCCGAGAACATGGTGACTGGACCTTAGAGCAATGGCGCTCCGTTTTGTTCTCCGACTAGTCCCGAATGTGCCTACATGGCAATTATGGAAGAAGACGAGTCTATAGGAGGCCTGAGGAGCAGTTGGAAGCAGTAATAAGGGCTAGGGGGGGGTAATACAAAATATTGATTTTTGCTTTTATAATAAATTTAATTGTTAAACCTAAAATTTGTTTAACTTTTCGCATCTCTTAAACCTATTTTCAACCCTTGTTCTTCTTGTTTCCCCTTTCAATCCTTTTTAAATAGTAAAAAGCATGAGGTATACTATCAAATTTGGTATTATTAGAAAGATAATAGAATGAACTTTCAAATGATATTAAAATCCGTAAAAATATATGAACACTAAATTCTAGGATTCGTGTTAAATAGTTTGAGTCGATTTTTTTGCTCACTAGTGTATTATATATGTCTAGTTTGTTTGAAACTGTTAAGTTGGCAAATTAACTTTTTTAGTTCTTTTTGTATAGTTACATAAGACTTATTGTATTTGTATCAGCAAGTCACATACTTTTTACAAATAAAAACAAAAATCGTTAAAAGAAATAGTTTATCAACTTAACGTAATTTTGAAAATATGAAATTGTTCGCATTTTTGTGGTTTTTAAACTAGCTGCACAATCTTATCACCACTACACCAAATACTATATTTTCGCACCCGAGACTTGATTTGGTAACCATGTTAGCATCATCAGGAGTGATGATTGGCTGGTCATTTCAGCGATTGCTAGTACTACCACTTAAAAAAGTGCTTTTAAACACAAATATGTGTTTGGGCATCTGAACAACGTTGAAGAACAACATGACATCCCCGCTGATATCTCTATGATATAGTAAGGGTTAATTTTTATTGAGGCGGGGAAGTGAGCCTTAAAAAAAATTAAGTTAATTATAATTAATCACCAAATTCACCAAATTTCACCAAATCCACCATACCACCACTCACACAACCAGATAATTCTATTGCAACGACACCTATTGAAAAAGCGAACTTGTTGGCTGAACTCTTTGCTTCACATTCTACTGTCGATTTCCAAGGAAAAACACCACCAAGTATGCCCATAGTGCAGTCAAGGATGTCCGATATTGTCTTCAGACAGCGTATCATAAAACGTATTTTGATGAAGTTAGACACCAAAAAGGCTTCTGGCGCTGACGGAATATCTGCCATAGTTCTCAAAAACTGTGCAAGGGAACTAACACTGGTTTTCTGTAGACTTTTCAACCTATCCTACAGAAAGGGAATATTTCCTTCCTGCTGGAAATGTGCCACAGTTCAGCCGATACTTAAAAAAGGCAAGAAGACCTTGCCAAATAACTACCGACCAATCGCTCTGCTTCCAATAATATCGAAAGTCATGGAAAAGGCTATCAATCAGCATCTTCTAAAATATCTTGAAGGATTCAACATTATTAGCGATCACCAATATGGCTTTCGTAAAAATTGATGAACAGGAGATCTTCTGACATATGTAACACATGGTTGGAAGAACGCAATTGAACACTTTGGAGAATGTCGAGCGGTTGCTCTTGACATATCCAAGGCATTCGACCGTGTTTAGCACGATGGGCTGTTGGCTAAGCTACGTTCTTATGGTATGTCTGAAAAGTTCTGTTTGTGGCTCGCATGTTTCCTCAGAGAGCGTTCTTTATGAGTGGCAGTAGACGCACGCACTTTCACTATCAACGCCGGTGTACCCCAAGGCTCCATACTGTCTCCTACTCTCTTTCTCATTTATATTAACGATTTGCTGGAAAAGACCGAGAATTCAATCTACAGCTTTGCAGATGACAGTACACTTATCTCTTCATTCATTTGGAACGTCCCCTTCGGACATCGGCTACTCAGACGAATATCTGCAGACAGCAGAAAGTCATTCAACTTAACGTAGACCTGGAAGAAATTCTATCTTCGGGTGACAGTAACCAAGTGGAATTTAACGCTACAAAAACCCAGGCGGAAGTTTTTTTCTAAAAAGTTAATGTGCTGAACCCGACATAGTTATGTTGGAGCACTCCATCCCTCTAACATCGTCAATCAATTTGTTGGGCGTTAATTTGGGAGCAAATATGTCCTAGCATGAACATGTTGCAGGCATAGCAAGGAGAGCTTTTCAAAAGTTGGGAATATTATTTCGAACCAAAAAGCTTTACACTCCACAACAACTGTTAATTCTTTACAAAGCTCAAATTCGACCAATTATGGAATACTGCTCCCATGTTTGGAGCTCCGCTCTCAAACATACACTGTATTAGTTGGATTCTATTCAGAGAAGAGCTGTTCGTCTGATTGGGGACCCGGAACAAACTGGCGGCCTTGATTCGCTGGGACATCGAAGAACCGCGATTGAGCCTATTCTACAAGTATTTTCATGGAAAGTGTTCGAAGGATGTGACCCGCTTAATTCCTCCCAGAGCGGTGCATGTTAGAAGTACACGTCTCGCTAATACTTCACATCCGTATGAGGTTCAGGTTATTACTCCTCGTACAACGCTTTTCAAGCAGTCTTTTATATGGAGAACATCATCCCTTTGGAATAATTTGCCCAGGACTGTGTTTCCCACCGAGTACAATTTTCAGCGATTCAAGAACAACGTGAATCGCTTTCTCCGCACACATGTCGCTCTTGTAGCGCTTTAGGGACTTCCCTGTAGCACGTGTGCTGGACACAAAAAAAAAAAAATAAATAAAATCGAATTTGGTAATTTAAATTTAAAACACCCTGTATAAACGAATATACAAGGTCAAGTAATAAGCAAACATAATATCGGGGCCCCATATTCACAAGTGCACCATTGAACTGTCTGAAGTAGCCCCACCTATATTTGCTCAAATACGGACTGAAGCGTGTGAAACACTGAGGCATGTGCGAAAACAATATGCTTTGTGAAAAATGAACCATTGAAAGTTGTGGAGAAAATATTACAGTTAGCAAACCTTGATTATCCATGGTACAAAAGTAAGTAAGATAGTTACTACCATAAAATGGCAGAGGCCATTTTTAATGTTTACCTTATTGTAATATGGCAGATTATTTTTGATTCTCAATTAAGTATTTCTTTTTATTGTTTAGTTAGAATTATTAGAACACTTGGTTTTTTTTTTCAAAATAGCCTTATCCAGGTTCCGATAAGAAAAAAATAATAACAAAAATTATTTACCAGCCTTCCAACATTGATCTTCTCTGGCCCAATATCAGGTTTCTTACTTAAAAACATCTTTTTTTTGTTAGTACTTGAAAATTAGCTTTAAAAATTTTGGCGATCTAAGTCTAGTTTGTTAATTTGTCTTAGAATACATTAATAACACAGAACAACAAAAATAAAAAACCGGTCAAGTGCAAGTTGAACTTGCACAATTAGTGTTCCGTAATTGTGCAAGTTCAACTTGCACTTGACCGGTTTTTTTTCAGTTGATTGTTTTCAAAATAAAAATTTTTGTTAGGGTGGTATAAAATGATCAGTGACTTCACAAAACACACCCCAAATGAGTTCTCAATAAAGTTTGTTTCCAATCTTTCCCCCCCCCCCCCACCCCACCCCCCCCCCACCCACCCCCCACCCCCCCCCACTGAAAACTGGTGACCTTGAAATTCTGTTTTTTTTTTTTTATATACCAAATAAATTATTAAAGGTAATGCACTCGTGATAATTTTCGTTCAATCTATACCCCGTGGAGAATATTCCAGAATTTTTTCAAAATTTTTTGATTAGTACTTTTCGAGATAAGGTAGGGGACAGCGATTTTTTAAAAGTAATACGAAGAAAAGTGTGCGCAAGTATTACATTATATACGAGTTATATATATATATATATATATATATATATATATATATATATATATATATATATATATATATATATATATACATATTTGACTCGTGTTTTCACAAGCTTTCATTTGACATTACACTCGATGACCTAGTAAAAAAAAATTTTTTTCACTTCCGATTTCACCCCACAAAACGAACCCCTTAAGTCAAAATTTATGTTACGGTGGTATAAAATGATCAGTGACTTCACAAAACACACCCTAAATGAGTTTTCAACAAAGTTTGTTTCCAATCTTTACTGAAATCTGATGACCTTGAAATTTTTGTTTTTTTTATATACCATATAAATTATTAAAGGTAATGCACTCGTGATAATTTTCGTTCAATCTACACCCCGTGGAGAATATTCCAGAATTTTTTTTTCGAAATTTTTTGATAAGTACTTTTCGAGATAAGGCCCGGGACAGCGATATTTCGCGAATTTTTAAAAAATAACACAACGACAAGTGCGCGCAAGTATAATATTATATATATATTTTTTACTCGTGTTTTCACAAGCTTTCATTTGACACCACACTCGATGACCTAGTAAAAAAATTTTTTTTTTTTTTTTTTCGCTTCCGACTTCACCCCCCAAAACTAACCCCTTAAGTCAAAATTTAATTCTCAAGACTACATGGCTCTGATGAGGCCATCAATTCCTATATTATTACCAAATTTCACCTTTCTATGTCAAATAGTTTCGGAGAAAATCGGGTGTGACAGACAGACAGACAGACAGACAGACAGACAGACAGACAGACAGACAGACAGACAGACAGACAGACAGACAGACAGACACCGAAGTGATCTTATAAGTGTTCCGTACGGAACACTAAAAAGGTTTTGTAGTTGAAAGATGAGATACCATACCATAGGTTTTTTGGTGTATAGAAAACGAATCCGAGGTCAGAATTGACTCATCAGCCAAGGATTTTGATGTAACCTCAAAAAACACCTCGAAAATGACCAAAAATACGTCTATAAATAAATTAAATATGTACACGAGCAAACCAGCATATCTATATGTATTTTGAGGTTCTAAAATCGAATTTAAGGTTAAAATTCTCCCATCACGTCAGTATTTTGACATAACCTCAAAGAACACCTCAAAAATGGTCAGAAATACGTCTGTAAGTAAATTAAAAAATTAAATGAACAAACCACCATATCTGTAGGTATTTTGAATTGACCTATTAAATCAAAATATCGAAATAACCTCAAAAAGTCCAGTCCTTTCATTTACAGGTTGCTGGATTAAGATTAGTCCTCTCGCTTCTCGCCCACTGGATGCTTTATTAAAGTGAGTCCCCTCGCCTCTCTTACACCAAGAATTTAACACCAAGAACTCTAAACCTAACATAAGCTAATGCAAAAATCTTACACTAAACCTAATATAACCTCATAGAAGAAACTTATATGAAGAACGTTAAAATATAACTATAACATAACCTAAAAAGGGATCCTCCCTCCTCCCCTCCCCTCCCCCTCCTAATTCCTCCCAGAGCGGTGTACGTTAGAAATATACGTTGGGCTAATACTTCACCTCCGTATGAGGTTCAGCTTGTTACTCCTCGTACAACGCTTTTCAAGCAGTCTTTTATATGGAGAACATCATCCCTTCAGAATAATTTGCCCAGGACTGTGTTTTCCACCGAGTACAATTTACAGCGATTCAAGAACAACGTGAATCGCTTTTTCCGCACACATGTCGCTCCCGTAGCTCTTTAGTGACTTCCCTGCAGCACTTGTGCTAGACCTATAAAAAAAAATGCAAAAAAAACAGCAGACCACCATATCTATACGTATTTTGGATCGCTGAAAGCAAATATGTCAATAGAATTGACCTATTAAGTTAGGATCTTGAAATATCCTCAGTTAGTCTCATTCTTTCATTCCCAGGATGCCGAATCATTGTGAGTTCCATCGCTTTTCACCCTAGGGGTGCTTTAAAGTGAGTCCCATCGCTTCTCACCCACTATGTGCCTTATTATGGTAATTCCTCTCGCCTCTCACCCTCGTGGTGCTTTATTTAAGTGAACCCCTCGCCTCTCATCATCGGGGTGCTTTTTTCAAGTGTTTCCCCTCGCCTCTCACTATCGGGGAATCCCTTTAATAAAGCATCCAGTTGGCGAGAAGCGAGGGGACTCACCTTAATCCAGCAACTTGTGTATGAAACGACTGGACTTTTTGAGGTTATTTCAAGATTTTCACTTAATAGGTGATTCTTTTGGTATATTCGGTTTACGTATAAATATAGTAGTCTGTTCAGTTAGTTTTTTAATTTACTTACAAACGTACTTCTGACCATGTTTGAAGTGTTTTTTGAGGTTATGTCAAAATGTTGTGTGATGGGTGAATTCTGACTTTGGATTCATTTCAGCACCCCCAAAATACGTATAGATATGATCGTTTGCTCCTTTAGAGCTTTAATTTATATTTGGTTATTTTTGAGGAGTTTTTTGAGGTTATGTCAAAATTCTGACCTCAGATTTGTTTTTAACACGTCAAAAAACATATGGTATGGTATCTCACCTTTCAACTACAAAACTTTTTTTGTGGTCCGGTATAATCTTATGAAAATACGAGTATGTGTTGTTAGGTTCAAAAATACGCGAGCTATTGCTATTTATTTATTTTTTAGGCTGGTAGTTATTAACATCTGACATAAATTATTATGACATTAGCTATATATATATATATATATATATATATATATATATATATATATATATATATATATATATATATATATATATATATATATATATATATATATATATATATATATATATATATATATATATATATATTTATATATATATATATATATATATATATATATATATATATATATATATATATATATATATATATATATATATTATATATATATATATATATATATATATATATATATTATATATATATATATATATATATATATATAAAATGTATATATATATATATATATATATATATATATATATATACATATATACAAAATATGCTTTGTTGCCGGTTTTAAAAATAAATAAATTTATTAAGCAAAGAGTTTGCAATAAATTTTGTTTTAAAAATGAAAGTCCTATTAGTATCAAAATATTAAAAATGATGGAAGAATGTGAAGACGATGATTGTTCAGAAAGATCAAACGTTTTCAAGCTGTATAAATTGTTTAAAGAGGCTAGAAAAGCAGTTCTAGCCACCTGAGTTTTATAAGACCATCCACAGCAACCACAGAACAAAACATTAATAATCTTAAGGATTTCGTACTCAGTAATCGCCATTTAAGTAGTGTAGGTCAATACAATCGACACTGAGGAACGATTTGAAGATGTCTTGGGTGTTATCTTGGTTTGTTTCAAAACAACTGTATTTTCTTAAAAAACATTCGTCGCAGAAGATAACCTTTTTTGAGAGCTGAATTGCAGATGGTACTGATGATGAGACATGGTTCTAATCTTATGATCCGGAAACAGCGCAACAATCAAATGAATATCTTTCAAAAGGTGTACCAAGACGAAGAAACCACGTCAAAATCGGTCAAAAATCTATATCAAGTGAATTGTTCTCTTCGATTACCAGGATATTATTCACAAACAGTTCCTTTCAACTTGCTAAAGAGTTAATAAAAAGTATTTTTTAATCGATATTTTTTATTTACCTAAGTTAATTCATAAAAAAGGCCTGAATTTTGATAAAACAATTTATGGATCTTGCGTAATGGTGCGGCACCATACCACAATGAAATAATTATTCGTAAATTTTTAAGTAAAAATGAAACGCTTACTGCTCTACAAATATTATATTCATTGGATACAAGTGCTTTGAAGGTTGGAAAACACTTAGGCATGAGTGTGTTACAGTGGGAGGAGATTACTTTGAAGGAAATCAAATAGATTTAGATGAATAAATTAATAGCTTATGTTTTACTTAATCAGTCCCAGGTAGGGTGGTTTTAAAAGGTTGTAACAAATTCAGGGAATAAGTTTTGAAAAAATTGCTTATTCAAAAAATGCTTCATATTTTAGAGAATTTTATTTCTATTCTAACGAAGGATTAGGCATCTGTTAAAAGTTTGGAAATAATGTAAATTCCTTTTTTTTCTTTATCTTGCCCTCAATTTAAGACAACAATTAGTGTGCCTAGATAACTTGGATTTAAAGAAGAAATGTGTCTATTATTGGCTTAAAATAAAATTTGGTTACTAAAAACATAGACAAAAATAACTGCAACAGTTCATGAATCTAACAGAGTACTCTTTATGAACGGCACTAACTTTATTTGCCGAGGAGAAGTATTGTATGTGTATTGTGAAAAAAATGACCTTCCCATATTTCTGCGTTTGTCACGAACACGAAAAATAATCTTCTATTTTCGTCATGCTGCCGATCTGTCGCTGTATTGGCGTTATTCTACGCCACTGTCCAGAAGGTAATAAAAACTTATTCTCGCCGAATGGAACTATATTCGTGTTATATTTCTTAATAAGGTTGAGATTATAAACTAATTAAAGTGCTGATGGAAACTTCAATGGACACTATCTTTTACACAAATACCTTTAATCCATAGTTTATTAAATAAAGCTCAAAGCTTATCTTTAATTCTCTTTATTAGCTAACGTTTTAAGTGAAAATATATTTGAATTCAATAGATGTTTGAATGAAACACGAATAGATGATTTTCATGATCAAAAGTCAACGACGAAGAAGTAATCATCCTAAGTTTGGCAAGCTAATTATCGAACGAATGACATATTTTTCCATTTAAATTTTGTAAACATATAATACTTGCGGTAGGAAGTAGAACTATAGTTTTGAAGCTATATAGCTTCAGGAAAAGAGGCGGAAGGGGTAGGACTCGATAATTTTTGTATTATTTCAATAAAACTATCAGAATTTTCCATTATTTTTAGTTGTAATAATAAAAGATTTTAAGCATAATTAATTGTAGTGGGGTTGTTTTTAGAGTCCTTCGGTTCTAGAACAACATTTATCAGAAGAAATTAATAATATTGGCGATGCTCAACCTGAATATTTTGACAACACTCAATATGGCAATATTGACTATAATAATAATATTAATGACTATTGCAAATGAATCTTCTTTAGATAAAAACTATACCTCATTAAACCGATGAGGTAAATTTTCATAAACTTTTCTTCAAAATAAATCTTTCTTAAAATTAAAATTTATTGACAATAAAAACCTACCCTATATCAAGACTCTGGGTTTTAAAAAAACCAATTAAATTTTTAATAGATGTACGTAGCCATATATCCTTAATAAGACCAATTTCAACTGAAAAATATTTTCCGGAAGATATTATTATAAAACTTGATATTATAAAAACATCTTCTGTACAACAAAATTCAAAATATGAACCGCATAGTGCTGCTTTTAAGGAATTCGGTTCAAGTAAGAAAATTATTTTCTTCATCTTCGACTTTCATAGATTTTACGATGGATTAGTAGCCTTTCTAAAGAAAGGAAACGCTACTGTACCCGTTCATCAGTGCTCACCGTCTGAGTATAACTGTCATAGTATTCTAATTATTAATAATGAAATTTTAAGAACTGTTATTCTTTACTATCCCAATTAATGTCAATTATCATGGAGAATATTATATTCCCAGAAATAATTGCAACTATAAAACAACTACTACTATAAGAAATGAAATAAAATACCTTTCGAGGCCTGACCATTTAAATCATTATCAACTCAGTTCTTTACAGCTTTCTTCGCCTTCCGGTTCCCAGTTTCCATCTCTTCGATCTTTCTAATCTCTGGGTCTTCGATTTCTCTCTGACATTGAACTCTGAACACCTCCGAACCATGTCGCACTTGCTCTCCGTCTTCTCCCCATTTCGCTTGATACCCACTTTAGAACCATCTTTGGTATTCTGTGTTTTTCCGTTCTCTACACGTGTTCGTACCATATAAGTAGCAGTTGTTGAATTTCTTCAATAATTGTGGTTTTTACTTTCATTACATCTCTTACTCTTTTATTTCTAACTCTATTCATTCTTGAGAACTCCAGCCGATCTTCGCCAGTATTCCATTTCGAGTGCCATTAGTTTATGTTCCAATCGTTTTGTCAATTGCCGAGATTCACAACTGTATAACACGACACTCTTAAATACTGCATTATAAGTGAGATGTTTTCTCTGTGATGTTATGTTGTACGACCATAGAAGAGAGTTTAGGTTTCTTATGACCGCCTTTGCTTTACTTATTCTACTCTCTACTTCTTTTTCTGTTCTACCGTCTTTCCTTATGTTAGTTCTAAGATATATATCTATACTCTTCACAAACATCAATGACCTCACTGGTTTTTAGAGTAAGACTTCTCTGTGTTCCTGCTGTATACAAACATTTGGTTTTCTTACAGTTAACTGTTAAATTCCAGTTTTTTATAATCCTCAAAGAGTTTTCTTGTCATAAATTCAAGGTTCTTTGTCCTTGTCATTTAAAAATGGACAAAAAAGGGAAATTATTAAAAGTGTGCAAAGAATATTAAACAATCTACCAGTATCTAGATAAGCCCTTATCAACACCTATCCAGACTCAACATGTAACAGGGACAACAGATGAACCTATATATATATATATATATATATATATATATATATATATATATATATATATATATATATATATGTATATATATACATATATAGTACAAAGTCATATTAGTTCCTAGAAATTCACAAAAAAGATTGAAACCGATTACACAACATCCAAAAATTCAAACTCCAACAGCTATCTAGAAAGATTTTATTCTACTCTACTAGAACAACTAAGAATATAAACGTAGCAAACTGCTAAAAAACTTTTAAATAAATTAAAGCGATATACCCTCTTACATTACAATAATTCAATATATTCTGCAACTAACTTTACACCCTTTGAAGTGATGTCGGGGCATTTTAACTCAAAATATCCTTTTTATAGACAAGAAAAAGAGATAATTTCAAAATACGTCACTTATCACAGAACGAAACTAAAAAAGACTTACAGAGATCTCTACGAAAAATTTATTGCTGATGAAGATAAGAAACTAGAAGAGGTAAACGATAAAGGGAAAGAACCAATATATTTAAAACCTAATGAATCTATTGCAAATGAAAAATTGGGGATAAATTAGCAATGAATTATTCAATTAAAAATAAAATTAAGACCAAATCATCTAAAAATTCCAAACATAATACAGAACGACATAAAAATAAAATATATTCTTCTTGCTTTGTTTCAGGATAAAGATAGCATTTTTTAAGTTTATCAATATTCCTATTCTATAGTAAAATAAATATATAGAAAAATAATTTTAAATAATTATATATTACCGACTTTTTATACTAAAAGAGGAACTAAAAATTCAAATTAATTTTATTATAACAAATAAAAGTAATAAAACAACGGTAGTTAAATTAAGTAAACAAACTTAGTCACTAATAAGTCAAACAGAATATTTGTTAAAAGGTATTCACCCAAATACTAGAGAAAATCGAGGTCTTATTAATTTTGGATGTACTCGATCCGAATGGTTATTTTGAACTCTTGATAATGAAAACGGAACGAATTAATTCCATTTTAAAATATTTATTGTAAATACCACTCAGTCTTTTTGAGCTAAAATCTTATTAACCATGAATGAAAGGTATGAAGAAAATATAAATGCTTCAAATACTTCAACTTTGATCAGTAATTCTTGTATTGTTTTGGAAAATATATAAGCCATCCCATTAACACAATTACGTTTGCACATTTAAACAAAATTCATCTAACCTTTTTGTCAATGAATAATCTAGCATAATTTTAAAATAAATTTTGTTACTTAAAAGGAGTCAGTTAACTCAATTTAAAAAGAAAGAAAATTAATATAAATTTTTAGTAACTCAACTTGTTCGGTTAAGGAGAGAATAATTTTTTTCTCCACTTTCCAGTAAATTACCCTCACCCATTTAAACCCTATTTTACCCATTTAACTTCACTTAAAAACAAAGTTATCTCACCACCTAAACCTTTCCCTATCCTTAATGAAAAAATTGAAGAATTCCAATATGAAAAGGACCTCTGTGAGAGAAGATAAAATCAACATAACAACAAGGTTACAAATTGTAGTACTCTCTCCATACACCTTGAAAGTCAAATTGTAAACCAAGTAACCCCCCAAAATATTCACTAAACCTTATTTCCAACTTGTAACAGAAGTTTGCTAGAACGATAATCAGAATGAGCTACATCCAGGTAGCTACCCTCTCTTCGTTGCAGAAAAATACCATATTTCTAGCGGTGCAAGGAAGATTTTATTCGGCCGAAGGAACCATCTCACCAACAAGAATTCCCCAGCTTTCATATCTACATATATCAATACTTAAAGAACATTCATTTTTCTTAACAGGCAGAAAAAATAGACTCCTTTTGGGAATGTTTTTACACTCTACTATACAAGCAACAAAAAATTTGTTATATTATATGCATATTAAAATGTACAAAATAATTTTTTATTTTATGGTATTGTACAAAATGGCGGCGCACTAACACGCAGAACAGAGGCATCTGTTTTTGGAGTTGTTCCGCTGCCGGCAGTAGAACAATTTTAATTCTCCATCTAGAGAAAACCAACAGATTCTTTTATTATTTACACTAGTTTTGCTAGAGAAGTACACACAATTATTGAAAAATATCAATTTTTTAAAAAATTGTGGAAGTTTGAAGAAAAAATTTCATTTTTATTCTTAAAATCGGCCTTCATTCGCTTATAAAAAAAGTAATAATCGTGTGTACTTCCTTACAGAATTTTATTAAAAAGCCATAGTTAAAAGCTCTCAAGTTAAATTGTTGGAGTTATGCTGCCGACTGATTTAAAAAACGCAGTTTCCAGAAAAACGAGTTTAAAATTTGCCTGGATTGTACTGTATGGCGTAAACAGAATGTGGAACAAAATAGGCATGGTAGTTAACGTATTAATAAAGACGTAATGATATCAACTATATTTAATTTAAGAAAGTATTAGCCGTTAGTGATAGATTAAATTTACCGACTAAGCCAAATCACTCCAACAAGCTGCACACAAAGTAAAAGCATTTTCGTGCTCGACTTTTTTAAGAAACTAAATATGAGAAGCTAAAAAAAGTTCTCAATCTAAAATAAGGCTATGATATGTTTTTTAGGATTATAATACGTTATTTAAGTAAAAAGAAATTAAACAAATTACTTCATTTATGGATAATCAAAACGAATTGGTTCTTCCAGACAAAAAGGAATCTCGTTACTATCCATGGCTACAGATTACTATCACAATATGCCTGTGATCTGCATAACAACATATTTTGGTATTCAATAGTACTACCGGATCAGATACTCATATCCAGTGATGAAGTTGCGTCGAAGACAGAAAAAAGACAGCGTCGTTTTCTAACGTAACTATACTATACTACGCCATTGGTGATAAGGTGATAAAGATACATTTTCGCTGAAACGAACTACTCTTATTTTCTCGTCTTATCTTTTAATAATCTCGAGATTATAAACTAATTAAAAGTACTCATCCACATTTTACCCGTTTGCATTTAATCCATAGTTTATCAAATAATACTCAAACCTTATATTTTAATCTGTTTATTCCCTAGTTATATTTGTGGTAGCACGTAATTTTCTCTGACCCTTTCAAGTTTTGTAATATTATAAAAGGCAAGATTTAGTACTAGTCAGTTTAGTACATTGTTAACTTTTAAGCTGAAGGTTTCAGATCAGAAATCTTTTAAGTTACGCTTTAAATAACAACATCTTTGAATTCAGTATATGTTTGAATGAAACATGCATAGTTTGCTTTCATCAGCGAAAGTCTACCGTGAAGAAGTAACCATTCCAAGTTACTTAGCTTTGGCAATATAATTCTGGAACCAAATGAATAATATATCGATCTGTTTAAATTTGGTAAAGATATAGTACAATAGTTATCGTAGGAAAGGAAGCTAGAGTTTTGGAGCGATATAGCTTCAGGAGAACGGGGTTAATGTGTTGATGTTGATAGTTTTTGTATTATTTATTGTATTGATTTCAATCGTATTATGAGAATTTTCCGTGGTTTATAGTTGTAGTAACAAACAAATTTTAAGCATAGTTATCTTCGAAATAGCCCAATAAGAGGTTTATTTCGAAGATATCGTTTTATCTGTCAATGTTAGAGTCCTTCGATGCGAGGAATTTGAAAATTAGGTTATATTTTTGTTATTTCCAATTTTAACAAAAACCTCTGCTTAACTTTTTTTCTATTAATGCCTTACAAGTTGTCTATCATTTAAAATATCGACTCGGATTTTATTAGTGGAAGAAAGTCAATGTAGGTGTTTATTTAAGAATAGCGCGTTTGTAAGAAATGTATTGGTTATGTTACTTTACTATTATTATCCGGTGTTTTTAAAAATACAAATATTTGTTACTCGTTTCAATTCAAAATACAAAATGTAATCCTGTGTACAAGAAACTAGTATTCTAGGTCATTTCATACTCTATTGTTAATCATAATGTGTCTCCAACAACGAAGGTGGGCCATGCATTGCACTGATTCATCTAATAGCTGTTCTGAAGGATCTTAAGTACACCCACCAGTAGGGCGTTGAAGATTTTAAAGACTTTATAAAACAAAACAAGTTTGCTGTGTCATTGTTGAAATAAGAAAGAGTATAGTAGCACATTTCTGTGGTTTAAAATGCATTTTATAACGTGATCTATGCAGGATGATGTTTGAGTAGTCGCATATACATTCTATAAAACTGGAATTTTATCGTTAATTGTTTTTTATACTTTGTTAACTAATTTACATGCTTGAAATGAAATCATATTGAAATGAAAACTGATATGTATCAAAAATATCAGCTGATATTTTTCTTTTAAAAAATATCAAATCAGTCAATAAGTATTGAATGCAACACCTATTGGTCATCATTTGAATCAAATATTGAACATCACTTTGAAGCTTCATCATATGAACATACCTTAAATTTCAAGTAGACCTGCATCATTCATTGTTTTTGAACTGGTTAAAGTAGACGTGTTTGAGTATTTTTTAAAAATGGAAAGAATCGAATAACTTGCAGTGATGAAATTCTTTCTTTCCTTAAGTGAAACTTCAAAAACTAGTTGAGTCTTATTGAGATATATATATATATATATATATATATATATATATATATATATATATATATATATATATATATATATATATATATATATATGATATTTCGAGTGCCTCTGGCAAATTGAAATTTAAAAGGTAAACTAAAGGATACCAAGGAAGAAAACCATTCATATCTCAAGATCTCACAGCCTATAAAACAAGAATAGCTTTAAAACCTGTTCAAAAAATTATTCAATATATTTTTCAATGGCAAAGATAAAACTAATAAACATAATAAATAGGGAGTTTATAAACTCACTAGCCGGGCCCGCGGCTCCGCTCGCGTGGACTTGATTCACCACTATCGTCACTGCTTATTCCTTAATTTACCCAACGTAATAAAATATCTCCCATTATTTCCCCTTATCTCTCAATATTTCTCCTTATCTCCCATTATCTCTACATAATTTCGATTATCTAGGCGTAACTCTGCTCATCTCCCATTATTTCTCCTTATCTCCCATTATCGAGCCTTATCTCGACTTATCTCTCATTATTTCTCCTTATCTCCCATTATCTAGGCTTATATCGAATTATATAGAACATATGTTTAAATTTATAAAAACACGTAAATTGGATAAGTGGTTCTCAAGTGATAAGCGCACTAACGGACAGACAGACAGACAGAAAGACGTTGCATTTTATATATATTCTAGATAGAAGGTTATAGATAACCTGGCCAGAGAACTAATGTACGAATTAAAAAAAAAACACGTAAATCGGATAAGGAGTTCTCGAGTGATAAGCGCACTAACGGACAGACAGACAGACAGAGAGACGTTGCATTTTATATATATTATATTCTTTGCTACATGATATTGTTCCATATTTAATGCTTTAGGCAGTGTATTGCAAGAGAACGCGCTAGCGGCAAACTTTTCTCCGACTTGATTCACTATTATCGTCACTGCTTATTCCTTATGTCACCTAACGTAATAAAATATATCCTATAACCTGGCCAGAGAACATATGTATGTTTAACAAAAAAGCACGTAAATCGGATAAGTGGTTCTCCAGTGATAAGCGCACTAACGGACAGACAAACAGACAGTGAGACGTTGCATTTTATATATATTATAGATATTCTTTGCTACATGATATTGTTCCATATTTTAATGGTTTAGCATGTTTTAAAAAAAAAGCCCGTAAATCGGATAAGTGGTTCTCCAGTGATAAGCGCACAAACGGACAAACAGACAGATATACGTTACATTTTATATATATTATAGATGTAATAAAATATATATCTATAACCTGGTCAGAGAACATATGTATTAATTTAAAAAATCACGTAAATAGGATAAGTGGATCTCGAGGGATAAGCGCACTAATGGACAGAGAGAGAGACGTTGCATTTTTTATATATATTATAGATATAGATTATTATTATTATTATGTAACCTGGCCAAAAAATATATGTATGAATTTAAAAAAAAAGACACATAAATCGGATAAGTGGTTTTCGCGTGATAAACGCACTAATGGACAGACAGACAGACAGAGAGACATTGCATTTTATATATATTATAGATTATAGATATTCTCTGCTACATAATATTGTTCCATATTTAATGGTTTAGGCGGTGTATTGCAAGGCAACGCGCTAGCAGCAAACGTTTTTCCGACATCATTCACTATTTACCTCACTGCTCATTCCTTATACTACCTATCGTAATAAAATATACCCTATAACCTGGCCAGAGAACATATGTATGTTTTAAAAAAAAAACGTACTTAAATCGGATAAGTGGTTCTCCAGTGATAAGCGCACTAACGGACAGACAGACAAACAGACAGACAGACAGACAGAGAGACGTTGCATTTTATATATATTATAGAAGTGTCAAGAGTGCAATAGCTGTTACGTAGGCCAAACAGGGCGTAATTGAAAACAAGATTTGCAAAATATAATGTATCTTATAGGTTAAAAAATGAAAAATCACACTTTGCTCAGCATTTTTTAGAAACTGATCATCCATTTCCGAAAATTAACTTAACTGCTTAGAATCAATAGAAATTTCCAGACATTCAAAAAAACCATAATATAAATTTATTAAATTGTCAAGTAGACGGCGGAAATTCCGTCCTTCCTAACCTGAACTAACTTTTCTAGCACCTAAGATACTTTTGTTATATAAAAATAAATATAGAAAATGTGTTTTAGTCTTAGTTAAGCGTTTGAAAATGTAGTTATACTACGAAATCGCGATAATGTATTTGTAAATCTTTACAAAAAATATATTTAGTGTCAGTCAACAAAGTAAATAAGTAAATTTATTGTTGGCTGAGCTCTTTGCTTCACATTCTACTGTCGATTTCCAAGGAAAAACACCACTTACTATTCCCATAGTGCAGTCAAGGATACCCAATATTGTCTTCAGACAGCGTATCATAAAACGTATTTTAATGTAGCTAGACACCAAAAAAGCTTCTGGCTCTGACGGAATACCTGCCATAGTTCTCAATAACTGTGCGAGGGAACTAACACCAGTTTTCTGTAGACTTTTCAACCTATCCTACAGAAAGGGAATATTTCCTTCCTGCTGGAGATGTGCCACAGTTCAGCCGATACGTAAAAAAGGCAAGAAGACCTTGCCAAATAACTACCGACCAATCGCACTGCTTTCAATAATATCGAAAGTCATGGAAAAGGCTATCAATCAGCATCTTCTAAAATATCTTGAAGGATTCAACATTATTAGCGATCATCAATATGGCTTTCGTTAAATTAGATCAACAGGAGATCTTCTGACTTATGTAACACACGTTTGGAACAACGCAATTGAACCCTTTGGAGAATCTCGAGCGGTTGCTCTTGACATATCCAAGGCATTCGACCGTGTTTGCCACGATGGGCTGTTGGTTAAGCTACGCTCTTATGGTATGTCTGAAAAGTTCGGTTTGTGGCTCTCATGTTTCCTCAGAGAGCGTTCTTTACGAGTGGCAGTCGACGGATTTCTTTCTAACACCTTCACTATTAACGCCGGTGTACCTCAAGGCTCCATATTGTTTCCTACTCTTTTTCTCATTTACATTAACGATCTGCTGGAAAAGATCGAGAATTCAATCTACAGCTTTGCAGATGACAGTGCGCTTATCTCTTCGTTCACTTTGAACGCTCGGACATCGGCTACTCAGACGAATATCCGCAGACAGCAGGAAGTCATTCAACTTAACAAAGACCTGGAAGAAATTTTATCTTTGGGGGTGACAGTAACCAAGTGGAATTTAACACTACAAAAACCCAGGCGGCAGTTTTTTTCAAAAAAGTTAACGTTGCTGAACCCGACACCTAGTCTGACTAACTTTATAACCTCTCAGAGAAAATTTTCATTTAGACAGAGGATAATGTAAGGGCAGTAAGTATATTAACTTAAAAATTTTAGATACAGAATAATGATAAGTACTTGGATAACAGAAATATTTTGAGAATGGCTGATTTTTATGAAAAATCGAGATCTTCTACTTTACTTTATTTTACTTTAAGATATTGCAGGCATAGCAAAAAGAGGTTCTCAAAAGCTGGGAATTTTATTTCTAACTAGAAAGCTTTATACTTACTCCACGACAATTCTTTATAAAGCTCAAATATACACTGCATTTGTTAGATTCTCTACAGAGGAGAGCTGTTGGTCTGCCTGGAGACCCAGAACTGACTAAAAACCTGGATTTATTCGAATATCGAAGATCGGTTGGCGACTTAAGTTTATTTCTATGAATATAACCACTTAACTCCTCCTAGAGCGATGTATGCTAGAAACACATGTCGAGTTAATTCAACACATCCATAGGAGGTTCAGCTTATCACTCCTTGTACAACACTTTTCAAGCAGTCTTTTTTTATGGAGAACCTCATTACTTTGGAATAATTTACCCAGGACTGTGTTTACCACTAAGGGCAATTTACAGCGATTCAAGACCAACGTGAATTGGTCTTTTTCCCCACATACATCGTTCCTGTAGGGCTTCAGAGATTGCCTTAACCACGTATGCTATGCCCATAAAAACAAATGTCTAGCTCTAGAAGTTGTAAGCCCGATGATTGATAATTTTTCTTAAAATGGGATATTCTGTGTTCTCCCATTTATGCATATCTGGTGAAATAATTTACACTTAATCTCAGGAGAATCATAAATAGTTTATGGCGTCGATTGTTGCTTGATAAAAATTCATAGTTAAAACTTAAAAGAAAACACTTAGTTTTTAGATTTTTACTTTATTGATATTACCTGTATGTTAGCAATTACATGAAATCATATATGATGTAAAAAGGTATACATTTGAACATCAGATAAAGGGCAAAGCTATGAAACATGCCATGTGATTACTAACATACAGTTAATATCAATAATGTGAAAATCTAAAAAATAATTGTTTTAAGATTCATTAAAGATGTACGTATCAAATCATAAGTCAAATTTGTATGGGAAAGCTCTGTTAATAAATGCTAAGAGATACATATAACATTTCTTGGATAGTTTTAGGATCGTTTAATACGGAAATATACATATATATATATATATATATATATATATATATATATATATATATATATATATATATATATATATATATATATATATATAAATATAAATTAAGTAAAGACACTACTCAGCATATATCACCACTACACCAAACACTTTATTTTTGCACTCGACGCGCGTTTCGCTAACCATGTTAGCTTCATCAGGAGCGATGATTGACTAAAGCTAAACTACAAATCTACCCTATTTATACTTAGCCTAACCCTTGAATTACTCAAGCGGAACTAATGACATAGGCAAGGCCATCAGTTCCGGTCAAGTAACCAGTAGAGAGGACTATAAGGAATAGGCCCTCTGTCTTTATTTAAACTACTTTTACGTTTTATGATTTCCATACTTTCGTATGCGTTCAACAATCTCCTATCAGATACATTTTTTATTAATCTTAGATTATCTAATGTTACAGTATGATCAGCTTCAAGGGCATGTTCGGCAATGCTAGACTTTTCTGTTCTATTGTATTTTAAGTGTGCTAAGTGTTCTTTAAATCTTGTTTTAATTGACCTTTTAGTTTGCCCAACATACTTTTTGTCACAATACATTACAACTAATTTCATAAATTCCACTTTTCTCATAATTAGGAATTTTATCTTTGGGATTTCCTAAGATATTCCTCAGATTGTCTGATGACTTATAGACTAAGGTGAGGCCTACCTTATTAAATACCTTATTGAGTCCCTTGCTATATTTCGGATTATATGGTATGGAGACATTCTTGATGTTATTTTCTTCGCGTGTAAAAAAGGTGGAATTCTGAATATTAAACCTAAACTTATGTCTATTTATTAGCTTATTTACCAAGTCATCGTCATAACCATTAACTCTAGTTATATTTTTAGATATAGATTAGAATTTGATTATCTATAGAAGAAAATAGGACACAGTCCAACAGATAGATATATTCCTAATGATTCATTTCATTGCAAACAACATAAATTAGCCTCATTACATTTTTTAGTTCATCGTTTGGTCACTTTCCCTCTGAATAAAGTAAACTTTAATAAAGAAAGGAATCGTATTAGAAATATAACTAGAGTTAATGGTTATGACGATGACTTGGTAAATAAGCTAATAAATAGACATAAGTTTAGGTTTACGAACGAAAGTATGGAAATCATAAAATGTAAAAGTAGTTTAAATAAAGACAGAGGGCCTATTCCTTATAGTCCTCTCTACTGGTTACTTGACCGGAACTGATGGCCTTGCCTATGTCATTAGTTCCGCTTGAGTAATTCAAGGGTTAGGCTAAGTATAAATAGGGTAGATTTGTAGTTTAGCTTTAGTCAATCATCGCTCCTGATGAAGCTAACATGGTTAGCGAAACGCGCGTCGAGTGCAAAAATAAAGTGTTTGCTGAGTAGTATCATTGTGCCAAAGATTCCACATTCCCAACTTAGTTAAGTAAAGACATACAAAATTTCATGAAACCGAGACCACTATTAAGAAATGATCCGACAAATTCCAGAATAGAATGGGCAGAAATAGACAAAAAGAATAAAAAAAAAAATCAGAGAAGACGTCAAACAGTACAAAAACTCGAAAATAGAAGAAACTTTGGAAAAAGGAAAAAGTTTGAAACACCTAAACAAACAAATGAATGAGGGGAGACATAACATAATAAAACCTATAAATAACGATAACCAAGAGATCGCCCAAATCAAAGAAATAAAGAAAGCTACAGAGAAATATTATCAAACACTATATGATACGAAAATACCGCCACTGCCCGGAAAAGACGAAGGAAATAGAATGATAGTAAAAAATGTGGAATCTGAAGAAATTCCCAATGTCACAACGGATGAAATAATGAAAGCCCTACAACATATGCACAACAACAAAGAACCAGGGAACGATGAAATAACTATAGAAATGATAAAGTATGGGCAACAATAATAAAATCTCTTCAAGCTCTATTTAACAGGTGCCTCGTAGAAAGTAAAGTACCAATACCTTAGGTAAACGCCTTGATTGTGTTTATATTTAAAAATGGGAACAAACTTAAATCGGTACTATACAAAAAGCTCACTAGAATCATAACATATAGATTAACGGACAAATTAGACAGTTATCAACCACGTGAATAAGAGGGATTTAGACCGGGATACTGCAATTTGGACCATCTTCAAACAATTAGATTACTAGTGGAAAAAGCAAATAAATATAAGGTGACCTTGTGGAAAGCGATGGTTGACAGGTAGAGATATGGGCAGCCCTTAACGCCTTAAGTAACAGCAGAGTCGATGAAAAGTACACAATTCTTCTTGAATACATATATAAAAATGCCACATCAAAAATAATGCTTCAAGAGAAAATAAATAAAATCAAAATTAAAAGAGGAATTAGACAAGGCGACTCGATATCCCCAAAGCTGTTCACTTTGACTCCAGAAGACATGTTCAAATCGTTAAAGTGGGAAAATAAAGGAATACTAATGGATGGTGGACGATTAAATCACTTAAGGTTCACAGATGATACCACTCTGATCGCTAACACTTTTTTTTTATGGGTCTAGCACACGTGCTGCAGGGAAGAAGTCCCTAAAGCGCTACAGGAGCGACACGTGTGCCGAAAAAGCGATTCACGTTGTTCTTGAATCGCTGTAAATTGTACTCGGTGGGAAACACAGTCCTGGGCAAATTATTCCAAAGGGATGATGTTCTCCATATAAAAGACTGCTTAAAAAGCGTTGTACGAGGAGTAACAAGCTGAACCTCATACGGATGTGAAGTATTAGCGTGACGTGTACTTCTAACATGCACCGCTCTGGGAGGAATTGAGCGGGCCACATCCTTCGAACACTTTCCATGAAAATACTTGTAGAATAGGCTCAAGTCGCCAACCGTTCTTCGATGTTACAGCGAATTAAGGCCGCCGGTCAGTTCCGTGTCTCCAATCAGACGAACAGCTCTTCTCTGAACAGAATCCAACAAATGCAGTGTATGTTTGGGAGCGGAGCCCCAAACATTTGAGCAGTATTCCATAGTTGGTCGAATTTGAACTTTGTAAAGGATTAACAGTTGTTGTGGAGTGTAAAGCTATCTGGTTCAAAATAATATTCCCAACTTTTGAGAAGCTCTCTTTGCTATGCCTGCAACATGTTCATGCCAGGACATATTTGCTCCCAAATCAACGCCCAACAAATTGAGTGACGATGTTAGAGGAATGGAGTGCCCCGACATAACTATGTTGGGTTCAGCAACGTTAACTTTTTTAGAAAAAACTGGGTTTTTTTTTAGCGTTAAATTCCACTTGGTTACTGTCACCCCAAGATAAAATTTCTTCCAGGTTTTGTTAAGTTGAATGACTTCCTGCTGTCTGCGAATATTCGTCTGAGTAGCCGATGTCCGAGCGTTCAAAGTGAATGAAGAGATAAGCGTACTGTCATCTGCAAAGCTGTAGATTCGATTCTCGGTCTTTTCCAGCAGATCGTTAATGTAAATGAGAAAAAGAGTAGGAGACAGTATGGAGCCTTGAGGTACACCGGCGTTGATAGTGAAGGTGTTAGAAAGAAATCCGTCGACTGCTACTCGTAAAGAACGCTCTCTGAGGAAACATGAGAGCCACAAACAGAACTTTTCAGACATACTATAAGAGCGTAGCTTAACCAACAGCCCATCGTGCCTAACACGGTCGGATGCCTTGGATATGTCAAAAGCAACCGCTCGAGATTCTCCAAAGTGTTCAAATGCGTGTGTTACATAAGTCAGAAGATCTCCTGTTGATCTATTTTTACGAAAGCTATATTGATGATCGCTAACAATGTTGAATTTTTCAAGATATTTTAGAAGATGCTGATTGATAGCCTTTTCCATGACTTTCGATATTATTGAAAGCAGTGCGATTGGTCGGTAGTTATTTGGCAAGGTCTTCTTGCCTTTTGCCTTGCCTTGCCTAAGGAAGAATTAGAAGAAATGCTGATAGAATTAAATAATAGGTCTCGAGAAGTAGGTATAAAATAAACTTCACCAAAACCAAATATTTGAACAACGAAAATAAAGATAACAGCCAGGAACTATTAACAGAAGATGAAAGAATAGAAAAGGTACAAACATTCATATATTTAGGACAAAAAATCGAAATATCAAAAAATAATTTAAAGGTTGACTTGGATAGAAGAGTCTCATTAGCTTGGTACATTTAAATTGGACATCCCAAATACAATAAAAGCCAGAGTATTTGATCAGTATATACTGCCGGTATTAACATATGGCACTGAAACGTGGGCTTTAAATAAAAGTATAATAAATAAACTCCAGATCGTATTCCTAACATCGAGATACGAAGAAGATCAAAAGTGTGCAACGAATATGTATATTAAGATGAAATTGGGCAGGGCATATCGGAAGGCTGAACGATAACAGATGGACACGCCGCATAGTTGAATGTAGGCCTAGAGAATACAAAAGATGCAGAGGTAGAGCACAGACAAGATGGACGGACGACATAAAAAGGTTAGCACGACACGATTGGATGCAAGAAGCAAACAACAAAGCTTATTTTAGTCAACTTGGGGAGGCTTACGTCCGACTATGGATGGAATAAGCTAATGATGATAATGATTATATATATATATATATATATATATATATATATATATATATATATATATATATATATATATATATATATGGTATATATATATATATATATATATATATATATATATATATATATATATATATATATATATATATATATATATATATATATATATATAGTACATATATATATATATATATATATATATATATATATATATATATATATAAATAAAGAAATTTCAGTTAGATGCTACAGGGTGTTCAAAATAAATTTATGCATTCGAGTAATTTAAATTGAAAAATCTCAAATTTTTTAAATGTCACACCCTCTATAATATTATTTTTTCTGATAAATTTTACAAATCCCTCCAACTTTTATTAAGTATGTCATATACGTATTTCTAATAGTTTTCCATTTATTTTGAATTTCTCAATTTTACCCTTGTTTTTAATACACTTGCACTATAACATCATAGTTGCTAACACAAAACAAAAATGTAGGCATTGTCAAATTTTGACATGTCTATTAGGCAAGTAAAAATAGTTTAATTTGTTGTATTAAGTGACGTATAAAAGTAATAGTTATGGATTTTCCTAAAAATGAATTAATTGATATGGTTTATGTACTGGGTGAAGGGAGGAAATAATTGTCTTTTGGCAGTAAGGCTTTACGGAGTAAAGTACCCTAATAGACGTATACAATCTAGAAAATCTTTTCAGTGCTTAATGGAACGGTTCGATGTTAGTAGTAGCGTTGAGCATACGAAACGGAAAGTAGTAAACGAGAATGTTACCAATGAAGAAAAAGAATTGAAGGTTTTATTTCATGTTGAAGATAATCCCCAGGTCAGCAGCCTTCAACTAGCTGACTTATCTGACACATCCCAATCTACGGCTAATCGCAGCACGAGAAAATACAAGTATCATCTCTTTCATATGGTTGCATAATACATTTTTTAATTTGATAAATGCTGTTCTTCCATATTCTACCTCCATTAAATGATGCCTATTGCGACTTATAATGCTGCCAAGGTATCATGTCCATTTTCTCTAGTTGCTTGTTATGTGCGTGAACTTTAACATTAGCCTAATGTTTAGTTTCACTGATATTTGGCGCTAAACTGTATTTCTCGCTTGCGCTTACCACACTTATCTTTGAATATAAATTGACGATTAGCGATGGCAAAACACAACCTGGTCTAATATCTCTCCCTATTTCTACACTTTCTGATGCTTGTGCTCCGTAACTTTAATAATCGGATCGTTTTACCATGCTAAACTCGATCAAATGCTTTCTCGAAATCAATAAACGAGGAACATCGTAGTTAACGTTTCTATATCTTTAAACTTGTAGACTTAAAGGGGCTTCTCTGGTACCCAATCCATTACGGAAACCAAATTGAGTGTCTGTGATATGCTCGTCGATTTTTTGGTAAACTCTTTGATGAATTATTTTGAGGAAAATTTTTAAGATGTGACTCATCAAGCTTATATTTAGGTAAACTTTGCCTTGTGTTGAGTTGGTTCTTTTAGATATCATGACAATGGTGGACTTAAACCAGTCTTGTGGAATAATTCCTGCTTCGTATATTATGTTGTATAATTTAAGAAGAGCTTTTTTCGTACTTTTCAATTTCAATATTTCTCTCGGGATTTCATCAGGGCCGGTTGCTTTCCCTGTTTTAGCTTTTCGTATTACTTTTTCGAAGATAATAATGCATAAGCTAGAGGTTGCAGTTAAGTTTCTATTGCTATGTAGTCTTTGGTTTTGTGTAATGCTCCCATATTTTCAGTTTTTCCCTATATCTTCTTTCAAAGACTCATCTTCAACAAGTTTCTCATACCTCTTGTTTTTATGTATTCCAGCGACTTCCTTAACTTTCTTATGTAAATGAAACATCATGTTTTTTCTTCAGGTCTTCGATAGACCAGTATTGTGCATATCACTCCGTTTAAGCTTTCATTGTTTCTTTTCGTATCATTTTCTGTAGCCTTTTTATCTTTGTGTGTTTATATTTTTGAATGATCGTCTCAGCCCCATAACTTTATGGATTTTATTCGTCATCGAACTCATCTTCCTTTACTGTCTAGTCTTTGGTATTTCAAAAATAGCAATAGCTTTTTCTGATGTTTGGAATTCACTCCATAGTTCTTCTACGTCTATCATATGGTGCATAGATTTAATCCTTCCCGACAAAGGGGCAAAATTTCGTACCGCTCTGCTGACTTTTTGTTTCAATACAAGAAGCCAAGAGAAAAGTTGAAATGATTTTCTATTTTAAAATTAGGTATTAAAATTTCTGACATAATTTTCATAATAAAAAATAGTTAGAAAATATTCAATTTTGTTTCTTTTTATTTATAGATACTTGAGCCCTGGTGTAGTACCAGTGAAAATGCCTTGCAGTCATAAAGCAAAGCAGTTTTGTTTCTCGTGTAACAAGTTACTCCCTAGTGATCTGAAGGATTTCCATGAAATTTTCTATTCAAAGAAAACAAAGTTGGACCGAGACCAATTTATTTTAAAGTTAACTGACACTGAATCAACAGCTCGAAAAAGACCAGTAAGCAATAATAGTGCCTCCAACGAATACTCTTATCGCTATTTTATGCTACTTAAGTGCAAAAAATTACAAGTTTGCCAAAAACCATTTTTAAGTACTTTAATATTAGACAAAGATCGTGTTCAATATGTGATCAATAGAGGAATTGGTGGAAACAGTCCAAAGAAATGACGAGGTGGAAATAGGAAAGAGCTTCTCTTTGCTGAGAAAAGAATGTCAGTTATTCAATTTATTAAACGAATAAAATGTATGAAAGTCATTATTGTCGAGAAAAATCAACCAACAAAGTTTATTTTCAGATTTGAAACTAAAAAATCTCTGGAGAATGTATTGCTCAGAGCATGAAGATTTGATTGTTACGAGTCCCTTTTTCCGGACTATTTTCCATACCAAATTCAAAATAGACATAGAAGAAAACATGTTCATTTTTTTTTTTTTTTAAATTACACTAATTTATATCATATCATAAACTGGCTATCACCAATACCCTGTTCAAACATCATATCCGTCGTCTTTATACTTGGAAATCTCCAGGAGATCGATACAGAAATCAAATAGATTATATAATGATAAGCCAAAGGTGGAAATCATCTATACCGGACACGAGAACGTACCCAGGAGTAGACTGTAATTCCAACCATCAACTTCTAGTTATAGTTCTTCGTACTAAACTCAAAGCTTCTCAAAAAAATATAAAGGTGCAACGAATGAAGATATATCCTCCAGAAAAACAACAATTTACGGAACTAGTAAATAAAAATATCCGAAATATCCAATATAATGAAGATTCGGGAAATAATGAAGAGATGTAGAACAAAGTGAAAACATCGATAAAAGATGCCCACGAAGAAATAGCATCCCGAATAGTAAGAAAATGTATTAAAAAATCTTGGATGTCTGCAGAAACATGGCAACTTATAGAGCATAGGAAAAATGTAAAGAAAACTGGACTAAACGATGATCGGCAGATAAAAGAGTACCAAGATTTAAACCGACTTATACAGAAGAACTGTAGACAAGATAAGAATACATATCTCAATAACCAATGTAAAGAAGTACAAGCATATGCAGAGAAAAATCAAGTTAAAGATCTTTTTAAAAAAATTAAAGAGATAGATAAGGATTTCAAACCTAAAACTTGGGCAATCGAGGATAAAAATGGAACACTGCTTACAGAGAAAGAAAGAATAATGACAGATGGAGAGAATATTGTGAAGACCTTTATTATGATGCACAAGAACAAGACATACACCAACAGATCAATTCCACGCTGCAAGAACCTGAAATAATGAGGAGTGAAGTAGAGGACGCTGTTAAGAAACTGAAAAGCAATAACGCACCTGGCTACGATGACATCACGGGAGATATTCTTAAGGAACTAGATCATGACACAGTGGGGATGATCTATAAAATATGTAATAATATCTGGAAAACTGGAATATGGCCGAAAGATTGGACGACCTCTATAATAATACCACTACATAAGAAAGGCTCTACCCGTAAATGTAGTAATTATCGTACATTATCTCTATTATCACATCCAAGTAAGGTTATGCTACATATCATAAATAATCGTTTAAGATATTATGTTGACCAACAAATCTCTAGAGAACAAGCGGGATTCGTTAAAGGACGAGGGACAAGAAATCAGATTGTTAACATAAGACAATTGATAGAGAAATGTAGAGAGTATAATGTGTCTATGGTAATGTGCTTCATAGACTATAATAAGGCTTTTGATTTTGTCAACTGGAAAAAGCTTTGGGAGGTACTAGAGCAAATGGGTGTTCCTTATCATCTGATTAAATTGATTAAAAAGCCTCTACTTGGACAGCACTGCAGTGGTGAGAATAGACAATACAATATCCGATCAGTTTCATCCTCGCCGAGGTGTAAGACAGGGCTGTGTTTTGTCTCCTACATTATTTAATGTTTATGGTGAATTTATAATGAGAAATGCGTTGAATGAATGAGATGGTGGAATCCTAATAGGAGGTGAGCGAATAAACAACTTGCGCTACGCTGATGATACCACCATATTTGCAGCGACTGAGGAGGAGATGGCTACATTTTTAAATCGGATAGAGCAAGAAAGTGAGAAACTAGGTCTGACCATAAATAGGGACAAAACGAAGCTGATGATAGTCGATAAGTCTGACCAAATAGTAAGATCCGACTTACTCAATGGCATTGAGAGAGTAACAACCTTTGTATATCTAGGATCATCCGTAAGTAGTATGGGAGGATGCGAGAATGAAATAAAAAGAAGAATATCCCTAGCAAGAAATGCTATGACGAGACTTACTAAGATATGGAAAAGTCCGTACATAACTAAAGGAACGAAGTTAAATCTCGTACAGACCTTAGTATTTCCAATATTTTCATATGGTGTAGAATCCTGGACACTTCGAGTAAAGGAACGTAAATCTATTGATTCCTTTGAAATGTGGTGCTATAGGAGGATGTTGAGAATATCCTGGACCGCCAGAAGAACTAAATAATCTATACTGAATGAACTAAATGTAACTGTAAGGTTATCATCACTATGCATGAAGAGAATTCTTCAGTATTTTGGACATGTAGCTAGAAGGCCAGGCAATAATGTAGACCGGCTAATAATAATGGGAGAGGTCCAGGGTAAAAGGAGTAGAGGCCGTTCGCCAACAAGATGGTCAGATCAAATAAAACAAGTTATGGATCAACCATTCCATGTATCGTTGCACTTGGCAGAAGATCGAGAGAAATGGAGAGAAATAGTGAACAGAACAGTGAAGTCATTCCAGAGAGATCACGACCCTCAAGACTGAGGAAACGAATTTAATCATATAATTAATATTCATTTTTTAAATTAAAAAATAAAATTACGAGTATTTCTTTATATAAATGATTCCGGAGCTATACCTTTTTAGCCGATACAACATTCAAGGCTTCGTACGCTAAAAAATAGTACCAATTTCCACTTAGGTACAGTAATCGGTCAAGGTAATCCTGTACCAAATTAAATACCAACCAGTATTTATGCCGGTTTGCTTCAAAACCCACTCGATCCAAGCATTTTTAGCCTACTTGCAAAGACAAATTTGGATGTTTATAGTTTACAATTTGATAAGCACCCTACAGTATTTCAAAAAATACTAAAAAATAGCATTAAAAGTGGATATTTTGATACTGGGGCGTTTGTTGTGTATCCTGTAAAATTTATAAAAATGGGTCGAGAGGGTTTTGAAACTAAATACCTCATATAACCCTTTGATTAAAATATAATATATGCTACATGAAGCGGTATTTTATGATTATGGTGAAAGCAAAAAATATAATGAAAAGTTTTCATTTAACAGAAACGTTTCTTTAAGCATTTAGATATTCAGTTTTTCAAGAACCGATGAAGAAAAAACATTTATATATCAGAACATCTCTAGTGAACCTACACTATATATCCCAAAGCTTCATAAAAATTCCTAAGGTCCTTTAATTTCTACGGAATATGTAAGCTAGTTTTTCAAAACCGTTTTCAATTACTACACCAGCTTTATATACCACTTAATAGTAATTATATTAGTCATTAAATTTAGCATTTAATTTATTACTCCTATAAAAAAAAGACAAAAAAAAACAAACAAACTAGGAATTATTTTAGATGTAAACAGCCTTTTTATAGCCTTTAAATGTTTTTCACTGAAAATAATTTATCTTCAGGGAACATGGCTGACGTGTACTCATATATATAAAGCAAGAATATTGCTGTAGAATTGTTAGCTTGTAGTATTGTGAAAAACCATTATTTGCTGGCTTTTTATTTTGCTGGTTTTTTGCTAAAGATGTCGGTCGCTGCAAAATCTTACGTGATTTCATAAATATGGCATTTAAATTCCAACATTGTGTTGATTTATTGTTACTATTTTGTGGCGATATATGTATTATTGACCTTTTAGTAAACATGACGAATACCATTAACGTTAAGATAGATGAAATTCATAATGTTTATTATGAATTTCATCGAACTATTTATAATTTTTTAAACGTTTTTTATTGCATTTTCAATGCTTTATTTCAACAAAATTGAAATTTCTAATATTAGTTCTGACCATAGTCAGTCCAAAAAGTCTCCATACACCACCTGCTTTCTATACTATTTTTCTGTTATGTTTAACTAATTAATTGGAACTAAGAGAAAATATGTTTAAATTAATATTTGAAACTTAACCAACGAAAATTAGTATTAAAAATAACTACGGAACATTTTATTTAGAAGTTACATCATTGTTCTAAAAATGTAAACAAAATTAATGTCAAAAAAGTCTCCATACACTTAACAATTACTAATAATAGTTTGACGGAGTTTAACGGAAAATACCAACTTCGTTTAAACTAATATTTAGTGGGACCGCTGTTTGTCTTGATAATCTCCTGTAACCTTTTTGTCATGCTTTCAACCAGCTTTCTAGTAACTTCTGCTGGCATGTTTTTCTCCCATTCGTTCGTTTAAGTTCCTGCCATAAATGCTCGATGGGGTTAAATTACTAGCGATAAGTGACAGATTATAAAGTATGGCAGAAAATTTTCATTTGTTTTCAGTTTAGCGAGCAATAGATAGCTTGATAAAATAAGCTGATTATAACATATTTTTTCCAGTGCAGTTCTTGAGTTCTTCTTTTTTGACATTAATTTTGTTTACATTTTTATAACAAAGATGTAACTTCTAAATAAAATGTTCCGTAGTTGTTTTTTAATACTAATCCTCGTGTGTTAAGTTTCAAGTATTATGTATGGAAACTTTTTTTCGACTGACTGTATAACCTATATCTAGATACCTCATGTCATCTTGTGCCTTTCGCTAGCCACGGAAAGATATGTGATGTGTGATGAATGACAGGACTTATCAGTACATAACAAAATCCTCCTCGGCTATCTTTACTGCCATAAATATAATTAAATAATATGCTTTTTCTTGTGTTCTTCAAAAATCACTGTAAAATTGCCACTATGATAAACCTATAAGAAAATACCCAACGGCAAGTCTCGATCGAAAATTTAAAGAAGATGTTGCTTCTAAACATCTTACCTACTGACAATGATGTGAAAATTCTAACATCATAAATCGTAACATATGGGTTCGGTATCAACAAAATCAAGCAGGCATGTAATCAAAAAACTAAAAATAACCTATTTGCCTACCTCAACAATTCCAGGACCTTTTGGCCGGTCGCTAAGACCATTAATCAAAATTTTACGAAATCCACTGTACCACAACTCACACGGCCAGATAATACTATTGCAATAACAACTGTTAAGAAAGCCAATTTGTTAGCGGATCTTATTGAGTCACATTCCACTGTGGATTCCCAAGGAAAAACACCACCCATTATTCCCAATGTGCAAGCGAAGATGCCAGATATAGCCTTCAGTCAGCGCGTCACAGAACTTATTTTTATTGAAGTTGGACAACAAAAAAATTTCTGCCGCTGACAGAATACCTGCTATAGTAAAAATGGGCGAGCAAACCAACATTATATTTTTGTGGACGTTTCAACCTATCCTTCAATTCAAGAACAACATGAATCGCATTTTTTTCCGCTTACATGCCGCTCCTGGAGCGCTTTAGGGACTTCCCTGTAGCACGTGTGCTAGACCCATAAAAAAAAAAAATTCTACCAAAGAGAATATTTCCTTAGTGCTGAAAATGTACTACAGTTCAGGCTATACCCAAAAAAAAGAAAATCCTGCCCAACAATTACCGAAGGTAAATTGTTCGGTCTGTTCATTATCGACCCATTGTTAACTGGGGCAATAATGTAATCATAGGCATGTATATAAGATGGCAATAGGAAAATAAAAAAAATATATTTTAATTCAGTTACATTTTATTATAATAAACCAAATTAAAATATGGGAACTCCCTAGTGATCTGAAGGATTTCCATAAAATTTCCCACTCAAAGAAAACAAAGTTGGACCAAGATTAATTTATTTTGAAGTTAACTGACATGAACCAACAGCTTCAAAGATACCAGTAAGCTATAATCGTGCCCTCAACGAATACTTATCGCTATTTTATGCTTCTTAACTGCAAAAATGTACAGGTTTGCCAAAAAGCATTTTTAAGTACTTTAATATTAGGCCAAGATTCGTGTTCAAGGTGTGATCAATAGAGGAATTGGTGGAAAAAGTCCAAAGGAATGACGAGGTGGAAATAGGAAAGAGCTTCTCTTTGCTGACAACAGAATGTCAGTTATTCAATTTATTAAACGAATAAAAATGTATGAAAAGCATTATTGTTGAGAAAAATCTACCAACAAAGTTTATTTTCAGATTTCAAACTAAAAAAACTCTGGAGAATGTATTGCTCATAGCATGAAGATTTGATTGTTACGAGTTCCTTTTTCCGGACTATTTTCCGTACCAAATTCAAAATCGACATAGAAGAAAATAATACCTGCTACAGTAAAAATGCGCGAGCAAACCAACACTATATTTTTGTGGTAGTTTCATCCTATCCAACAAAATAGAATATTTCCTTTGTGCTGAAAATGTACTACAGTTCAGCCTATACCCAAAAAAGACATGAAACCCCTGCTCAACAATTACCGAAGGATCTCTTCATTGTCGACCCATTGTTAACCGTGGCAATAATGTAATCATAGGCATGTATATAAGATGGCAATAGGAAAATAAAAAAAATGTTTTAATTCACTTACATTTTATTGAAATAAATAAAATGAAAATATGTTTTAATTCAGTTACATTTTAATATAATAACTAAAATTAAAATATGGGAACTAATAATTAACTCTAAGAAGGCAAAAATCAATTATAAATAGGAAAATAATTAGGTATATGAGGTTGCTGGCTATTCAAATGGTACATGCTATTAAAATGAGCTATTCCATGTCAGACTCAGAAGAAGAACTTTGATCAATATTAACGATTAATATTTTTTGAGCGTAGCTATCGTATGTTCTTTCTTCAACCAAGTTTCATCTAAATATTATAAATTCGTTTCTCTCATTATAGATGCAAATACATGCTGGAATGTGCCTAAAAAAATAGATTTCTTATGTATTTTACTGGATTTTGCTACCTGTTTTGAATTATTTTTAAGGGTTCTCCCTATGTTAGGAAGAGAATCTCTGCTATACAAAAGAGTAAATGAGGGTTCATCGGTAGCATACCCGTACGGGCGTAACCTGCTTTTAGTGTTTAATAAATAAAAGTATCTTAAAAATAAAGTTATAGAAATATAATATTTATATACAAATTCACAATTCCCGATATATAAGTACTTTAATTACAATCAAAAACAATAATCATCTTCAAAGTCTGAAGACTCGACTTCTCTTAAATTGACAATTAAGGGTTTTATTTCCACAGTTTCTTCGATGTATTCGTCAAGTTTTCACATTTTATTTTCTTCTTCTATAACATGTCGAATGGCACTTTTCCAATTATCCTCTTTGATCCTCTCTATTCCAGCGAGTAATAATTGCCTTACGTCTTGAAGTTTGAACGTGGTATTTTCCCTTGCAACGAAATCTTTCATTTGTACCCAAACTAGCTCTATGGGATTCAATTCTCAATGATATGGAGGTAATCTAAGCACTGTTATATTCCATTCCTTTGCCATCTGATCGACTGCGTATTTCTTGAACTGTACCTTATCTTGTTTCGCAGTGTTGAGAAGTTCCGCTTTTAACATACCATCTTTATGTTTGAGATTTTTGTCTCTTATCCATTGAAGAATATCTTCTTTCCTCCATGAATTTGTCGGGAGTCGTTCTAATAATCGAGAATGGTATGGGGCATTGTCTAATACTGTAACTGATTCTGCTGGTATACATTCAATCATTTGTTGGAAGTACTCCTCAAAAATATCGGCAATCATCTCCTCATGGTAATCTTTAGTTGACTTTGATTTACATTCCAACAAGCCACCGTCGAGAAATCCATCTTCACTGCCAATATGTGCTATAATTAGCCTGCGCCCTTTTCGTGAAGGGGGTGTTGTAATCCAGTTGACTTTTTCACTGTGTCCTTCATTAACCCAAGTCTCATCTATATAAAAAATATTTCTTTCTTCGGCTCGAAATTTTCTCATTGCTCGTAGCATTCTCTTCTTCAACAAATTATTTCTGTCTTATCGATAAGAACGGATTTTATATTGTGCTTTTTCCAACGAAAATTCAGGTTATGAAGGATTTTAGATAATTTCCATTTTTTTACAATCTAGTCTTCTCTGATTTCTTGCAAAACTTTATGTAGTCCTTTCTTAATAAAAAAATGTGTGTACTTTTCTTCTTATTGCAATTTTAAAGTCTTCATCGGTCTCTAAGGGCTTCTTTCGTTTGTGACTCCGAGGTTCTTTGCAAGGATCTCGTTTTCTTTCTTTTAGAAATCTATAAATAGTTACATGTTGGCACAGATTTCCACAATTTCACGGACTTGGCTTGTTGGCGGTTGATGCACTAGGGCATCGTCGACGTTAAGTATCATTATTTTTTTTCTGGTAGGAAAAATGCAGGTTTACAGACTTCGCAAAATTTGATCGGGGCAAAACAGAAAGTTGAAGCCATCGCTGTTCTGATTTGAACTAAGGATATAAGGTTTTTGCTTTATTTTTATACTTACACAGAATATTTTTATTGCATACTTAAGTACTTAAGCACCTACCTACCGATAAGTACTTTGGTTAATTATATTCCAATAACTGCTAAAATCCCAAATAATTTTATTGTACCTATTATTTATCATTAAGTTTTATAACACTGTAGATTTCTAGTTCTTGAGAATTGTTAATTGTACTCGTTTAGGCCTTTATCATACAAATAAGATTTTTAGTTTCATCATTTACTCATTAAAATAAACTTTAAAATGCGTTGATGTATATAGCTTATTGCAAAGTTTAGAAGGCCTGTAATAAAATATTTTTTTAAAAAAGGTCACACTGTTGTATAGAGATAGAAAATAAAGGTGATTAAAAATAAAAATGCAAATAATTGGTAGAGAAATTTCGGACGCTTATAGTTTATGACATTTTAATATTTATAACTCATGTTATGTGCTATCAACTCCAAACAAATGGACTTTATAATGCTTTTTCCATTAAAACCCAGGTTTTTTTAAAATTTTCCACAGAGTATTTCGGCTCATTTTGAGATAATCCGGATCTTCTTGGACCCTAAGAAAAATTTTATCTGATGTTGGAATTTCTTTGTTGAAAAAGAATACATATACTTTAGGGATTCCATAATATCGAAAGCTATAAAAATTAGAAGCAATCAGCATCTTCTAAAATATCTATAATAATTCAATATTATTAGCGTCCATCAATATGGCTTTCGTAAGCAAAGAATAACAGGAAATCTTCTTAATTATATCACACACGATTGGAACAATGCAATTGAACATTTTGGAGATTCTCGAAAGGTTGCATTTGATATATCGAAAGCGTTTGACCAAGTTTGGAACGATGGTTTTTTGGCTAAGCTACATGTGTGTGTGTACGTGGTTCTTCAGGAAGCGGTCATTACTAGTGGCAGTTGATGGGTTTTTTTCTAATACCTTCACAACGGTGGTATTTCCCAAGGCTCCGTACTGTCCCTTAATCTCTTTTTCCTTCATATTGAGGATCAGCTGGACCACGAGTCTAATCTACAGCTTTCCAGATGACAGCACGCTTATTTCCTCATTTACTTTGAACGTTCGAAACAACGGTTACTCATGAAAATTTACGCAGAGAGTAAGAAGGCGTTCTACTTAACAAAGACCTGGAAGAAATTCTATCTTGGGGTAATAGTAAACAAAAAACGCTAAAAACCTCAAGAGCCACTTATCCGATTTACGTGTTTTTTTTTTTAAATTCATATATATGTACTCTTGCCAGGTTATAGGTTTTTTTTTTTGTCACGTTAGGTAATATAAGGAATGAGCAGTGCTGATAATAGTGAATGAAGTCCACGCGGGCGGAGCCGCGGCACGCCTGGTCATTATTATAAATTTTTACCTTTTAAGCAGGTTTTAATGCTAAATTAGATATATAACAAGAGATTCTAGGAATTTTTGGCACAGATCTTATTTCTCAATATTTAAAAATAGTTTAAAAATTGAAAACAGAATGAACGTGTTCACTTATTACACCACTACTCAAGATTGAGAGGTTGCACGGATGTGCCGGTTGGACTATTAGTGGCATGAGGATCAACGTCAATGAAGGCTGAAGGGTTGCAACGTTTCGCTCAAAAAAGTCAGTCTCATTACTTTATGGTCGCACCTCGTATATTATATTATATAATACAATATAATATATGGTATGATATGATACGATATGTAATTTGGTATGATTGAATTCCTTCGGAGCGATAACTATACCTAATGTAATATAACGTATGCCGAAAACTCCATTGTCAAACCCCATTTTACTCCTTATAACCCCTTTTACACCTCCTTAGGAGGGACGAAAAGGCTCTAATACCTGAAAAATCAAATTCGGCGGACTCGAAAACCCCATGTCTGATTAAATAATGCTTATATATGAATTTTATACTTTAACCCCTTCACAACCCTTTGGAGGGCCGGTGAGGTCTAAATAATACCCTTAATGTCTAAAAAGTTGAACTTGGCTCACCCGAAAACTCCATGGCCTCCTCTTTGTGTAAAAATAGCCTTACACATGAATGTATAAGATCTTTCATATGAATTTTAATATCTCATCCCTTTACGACCCCGTTTTTCAAGGTTTGCAGGGGTTGTAGCAAAAAACTAATAGCGTAATATGAAAAAGCATTCAATTTGACCTAGCAGGTAAGAATATTACCTATTTTGAGCATCGAAACATAGTTTTTCTTTTCGATTGTCAGTAAATGATCGATTGGATTCGCTTGGGCTCGATTGGGATTAATTCGGTGAATAGCGGGGGTAAGAAGCATTTTCGGGAGTTGTACCCATTGAGCACTATTACTCAGGAGCACAAGACCCTCTGTACAAAATTTAAAACCATTTCACCGAAATTCAATTTTCATTTAAAGTATGCGTTGTCCTTTCCATTTGTTCACAAAACTGTTTTTTTTTTAAACGCTCACTGTAAACAAACTCCTCGGCCAATTTCTGAGCTGTCACAGTTTTAACAATAACAAATGTCAAATTTTACAATAATGGTAAAGTGACATCTCAATAGCGCCATCTAGTGGTCGTTTGTAGAAACTTAGAATGTGGCCGACGTAAATAAGTCCTGTTAACAACTAAATTACTAAAATTTCTTCAATTATTTTTAACATTTTCAAATATATAAAATCATTAAAAGTTCAGAAAAATTTTAGTTTGGGCCCAAGAAAAGTTGATAATTTTTATGTTGGAACTATTTGTGTCAAGACCTCGAAGATAGCTTAGCAAATTACTACTTATTTCGCTACAACCACGCTTTCCATCTTTCTCTTGCCAAAAGGAAACAAATACAAATTTCAAAATGGCAATTGAAAATCGTAAAATTAGAAACATCATATTTTTTTATATAATTTGGTTGGTATATTATCTTAATAAGAAATGGTTAAAACTTTTTGTAGACAAAGACAATACTTATTGAATTTCGTTAAACCTATTTCTAATTAGATAATTTCTTTAAACTTTTCTTTTTCGGTAACATTAATTAAAATTACTGGGATACTTTTGCTTAACTTTTATTCTTTAAAAGGTAATATTCGTAAGTTGAAAGACGCTTGAATTCGGTTTTTTATGTTCTTCATCAATTAACATGAAGTTTATGTATGTAATTACTAGAGACCGGATTATATGCATTTGCATATTTTCATATGCATTTGCATATTTAGACCATTCTCACCGATTATTGCATATTTTACCCAAAATCTAGTAATGATGCATATTTTCCCTATAATTACAATATTTCTCGGTATTACTAGGCAATTGAATTGCTCAAGGTATTGTTAATGTCGCCGTCTGGAACTGATCTTATCGCCGGGACATTACCTGCAATAGTCTAAACATCGATTAGGTTATAGTGCCAAGGGAATACCCAAAATTACGACGGTATTTTATTCCTTTGTTTCTTGGTCGGGATATTAAGTGATAAATAGTTAGTTTCTAAGAATATTTGTTTGAGCGTGGATCAAATAAACAATTTTCTCGAAGACGAATTTTTATTTTAAAATAAGATATCAGTTTTAACATTATTGTTGATGCGCTTGCGGTATTAAAAAGCTTGAAACTCGAGGTTTGGCTTTGACCGAATCAATTCAGTTAATGAATAAAATCCGTCAAATAAACTCGACATTGCCAGATGTATTCCCGCGTAGAGTTAAAGAAACGTTTGAAAACATTTTGTGCAATAACCCAGGCTTTGAACCTTTGTGTCAAATTGATAGTTTTATTAATGGGACGGATGAACTTTTGCCAGAAACAATAAGTGCTAACATAGCACCCAAATTCAAATACTGCCCAGTTACCTCAGTGGATGTGGAACGGTCTTTTTCCACTTATAAAAATATTTTAAGTGATCGAAGACACAATCTTACTACCCAACATTTGGAACAATACCTTATTGTTTACGTGTACAAGAATACAAATGTTAAATAATTTTAAATAATGTTAAATAATTGTTAATTAAATTTAAACATCGTCGACAACTTGTTAATTTTATGCTGATTTTGAAATAAAAAACTAAAAATTGCCACTTTTATTATTATTTAATATTGCATATTTTGACCCTTTTCATGCATATTTTAAGCATTTTTCATGCATATTTGCATGCATATTTCAAGATTTTTATGTTGCATATAATCCGGTCTCTAGTAATTACTGAAAAAGGTTTGTTGTTTGTGATTATCCCCAGATCATAAAAGCTCGTAAACAATTTTTTTTCTTCTTCCTCTGAGAATTTCTGATATCGATTGTTACATCTTTCACCGACGTATGAATCCGTCTAAATTTTTTTCTTTAAATTGATTTTTTTTTTCCACGTGTTTGTATATGTCAGCAGCACCGAATTTAAACCAACGACCATCGGGTCTCTTGGCAGACCCTTTTTTATGGGCGTAGCACACGTGCTGTAGGGAAATCCCTACACCATTATATTGCTTCTGAATAGAATCTACCAAAGCAGTGTTTGGAAGCTCTAAACATGGGAGCAGTATTCCACTGCTGGGCGAATTTGAGCTTTGTACAGAATTGACAATTGTTTTGGAGTGTAAAGCTAGTATTCTCACCTTTTGGGAAGCTCTCTTTGCTATGTGTGCGACACGTTCATACCAACACATATTTGCTCCCAAGTTAACGCCTAGCAACTTAAGTGACATTGCCAGAGGAATGGAGTGCCCCGACATAATTCTCTCGGGTTCCGCAACGTAAACTTTTTTAGAAAAACTTGCCGCCTGAGTTTTGTAGCGTTAAGTTCCACTTGGTTATTGTCACCACAGCATAAAATTTCCTCCAGGTTCTTGTTAAGTTGAACGACTTTTTGCTCTCTGCGGAAATTTGCATGCGCAGCCGATGTTCGAACGTTCAAAGTGAATAAAGAAATAAGCGTATTGTGATCTGAAAAGTTGTAGACTGGTACTTTCCGGCTATAGCCAACGCACTACCCAAATTGGCCAAATTATTTCGTTATTCCGGTACTCTTGTACACCATTTTTTCTTTTTTTTATTCTCCGTCTCTTTATTTTAAGTTTCTTCTAAGCTTGACCTCTCTTTAGAATTATTTTCTAAGCTAATGTTTGATTTAGTGCTAATAATTAAATTAAAGTAGCTAAATTTTGTACCATTTGCTCATTACAATTTTGTCGAGTATCATTTGGGTTTAGTGCTTTTTGAGGTTATATCAGAACAAGATGAGGGAGCCAAAGTGGAGTTAAGAAAATTTTGCTTTTTACAATTTTCTTTAAGATCATTCTTGCTCTGGATCAAACTATCCACTCTTTCGACATGGTCTTTTTCCTATACTCAGGATATCATCTTTAAATAGAACATAAATATTTAGAGGTTATATGATAACCTCGCCAAGCCTTAATAATTTCTTTTGGTAATTCTGGTTCTTCCAAGAACTTTATAACCTTCTTATTAGCATATTCACCAAATATTACAGTCCGCCAAGTAAGAACGTGACTTCTACTGACTATTCTATCTGACTATTCTTTAAAAAATTTTTTGCCATTAATGTATTCCTTGGTATGCTAACAATGGTGCACTTACTTAGTAAGTTGTCCAATCGCCTCCTGTATCAATAATCGCCGGGCATCTTCGAGATATGCTGCCGACAAGACTTTCTGCATACTCTGTAAATATTTCAAGTCTCACGCCACAACTGAGTCAAAATCCACAGAGTCTTTCCTCTGAGCTTTCTCTTTACAAGGGACCAAACATTTTCAATAGGGTTGGCGTCCGGCGATTATGAGGACCACTCTAGTATTTTAACTTTCGCTTGCACCTTCCAGTCCCTGCACAACTTGCTTCGGTGTTTTGGGTCATTATCTTCTTGCAGGATCCAATCCTCGTTTTTCCTTTTAAACCAGCGTTTAGCAGTTGATACCAAGGCTTTTTCGTAAATATCACACATATTTTTCGCATTTAAACTATACGTGAAGAGATAAAAATTGTCGAACTCTTGTTTGGAAAAGCATCCCCAAACATACACTTTGATTAGGTGTGTTGAACGAGACGATTGATGGCAGTTGTTCAAGCCCGAGGAACCGTCGCATGTTCCAAAAATGAAGCTTCGTCCGTGAAGATCATGTTGTTCCAGTCATGGTCGATATTGTCATGGGCCCAAGCGAACCACTTCGAAACGTGATTTTCGCCCAGTAAAGAATTTGACATTATGAGCACGAAAATGTTGTCGAATGGGACACATTCAAACCCGATTTTTTAAATTTTGCCGCTCCTTGACATAGCGTGAATTTCGGATCCCGTGAAAACAAAGACACGATTCGTTTTCCGACTTTTGGAGTGCTTTTGCCTACTGAGCCACGTTTTGGCAAGTCGTAGACATTTTTCGTCTCACTAAAATGATTTACCCACTTCTTCACAAACGATACCGACTTTTGAATATATTTATCGTCCGCAGAATGTGTCATTTTAGTCCAGTTTGGATGGGAACAAAGAAAGACTACCTCGACCCGACGCGCAAACAACTGATTCATTTTGGATTTTACATGATTTCGGAATCGACTAATACTTTTACTAAATACGTCGTAGAAAAATGTTTCTTCTACCAATTTTTGTTAAATCGCTAGAATCGCATGTACCAAAAATGAATATCGCGAAAACGTTCTTACTTGACAGACAATAAAAATGATTTTTTCATGCGATATGTAACAATGGATGAAACATGGATCCACTACTATACACCGGAATCAAATCGGTAGTCAGCTGAGTGGACAGTAGCCGGTGAAAGCCGTCCGAAGCTACTAAAGATACAACAGTCGGCTGGGAAGGTTTTGGCCTCTGTGTTTTGGGATGCGCATGGAATAATTTTCTTCGACTACGCTGAGAAGGAAAAAACTATCACTATGGTGCTTTTGTAGGTAAAAATCGCATTGAAACGGCCCCAAATGAACAAAAAAAAGTACTCTTTCATCAAGACAATGCACCTTGTCACAAGTCAATGGTTACGATGGCAAAATTGTATGAATTGAAGTTCGAATTACTTCCTCATCCACCCTATTCTTCAGATTTGGCCCCCAGTGACTATTATCTATTCGCAGACCTCAGAAAAATGCTTTGGCTCCAATGAAGAAGTTATCGCCGAAACTGAGGCCTATTTTAAAGGCAAATTCCTCTACAAAAAAAGTATAGAAAAGCGTTGGACTGATTGTATCGCTCTTGAAGGAGCCTGTGGTGATGAACAGGGTCGAATTTTGCAAAAAAATGTATTTCAAGTATGTAGCTATACCAAAAACTTTTCAGTCTATGTATTAATACTGGCCTTTGGGGTACCAATGAGTAATGTTGCCTCTTAGTGTTCAGCAAAAACTGGAGCTTAAATAATTCAGAATATATTTCTTTATCGTATGTACCACCTAATTTAAAATACTCGTATGTATGAGGATGCTGTTGCAAAGACTGCTATTCTTTCAAAGATATCGCTTACCTCATTTTGTTTTGCAGGCTTCGATATAATTAAAAATTTAATCCTGTCAGTACATATTCCGCTTTAAATTATAAATTCAAGAACATGTCAAAGATATTTCCAAAACAACACATTATAAATTTAAAAGTCCGACAAACTGAAATTAAATTTGTCAGGCATTCTGAATTGAGAAATATAAGTTATGCTATCATTATTTATACAGTTCTAAGTTCTAAATGTTGTAGTTTTGACAACTTGTGAAATAAATTCATATTAATAGTACAACTTTATTAACAAAAATATTCCTATTATTGTTAAATATTAAAAGTTAATCAATCTTGGCACAATTTGTAGGAGGATCAAGAGAAGACTTTAACATAAATTAACATAATTTTCCAATAACTTGACCTTATAATATTTAAAACAGAATCACAGAAGCTGCCATGATTTAAAACTTGGAATTTTATTAATCTGAATATGCTAGTCATACAACATTAGACATCTGTCTAATAGTTAACTAACAGGTTTATACGTCTTAAAATTTTTAAATAATAGTGTACTACCTAGCAATTTGAGCAATGCATTTAACAACATACCGTAAAATATAAACAAATCAATAATATGGTCTTCTTCTTCTTCTTCGGGTACCATGACAGTTCAACGATCGTTGGTTATCATGTTGGCTATCATGTTGATGGTGATCGTTTTATTGACAGCCGCTCGGATGAGTTGAACCGTAGACTGTCCGTACTACTGACTCAAATTCTTCAACTACGATGTTCAACATGGACAAATACCCACAGATTGGAAAGCTAGCATAACAATCCCAATATTCAAAAAGGACAAAAGATGTCACCCGAAAACTACCTCGAAATAACGCTCCTAAATCTTACCTTGAAAGTATTAACAAAAATCAAACTGGAAGAAATGAGCAAGGATATTCAAATAAGAGAGGAACAACAGGGATTCCGCAAAAATCGATCGACCATAGATGCCTTATTTATAATGAGGCAGATCATGGAAAAAGCTAAAGAATTTAACAGACCTGCGTATATCTGTTTCGTCGATATGACTCAAGCCTTCGATAGAGTGCAATTAACAGATATTATAAAATTACAGGAAAAGCAGGCAAACCACAAGCTAATAAAAATCATACATGGTATTAACACAAAATGTAGAACAAATATAAAAGTGGGATATTTACTGAGCAAGGAAGTAAAAAATAAACGCCGGAATAAGACAAGGCAATTCACTTAGTCCCCTTATCTTCAACCTCGTCATGGACAGAATAGTGGAGAATCTTCCAAAAACTAGAGGATACCAAATGGGCACACAATCTGCTACGCCAATGTGCAGTCCTCATCTTCGATTTTGGGGACAAACATGATTATCAACACATCCAAGACAAAATGTAGGGTAGCTTCAAAAGAATTATTAAGATGCAAGCTGTAGATCCCAGGAAGTATTATTGACCAGGTTAACAATTTTAAATACCTGGGAACAATGATAACAAACTACGGAGTCTTAAACAGGGAAGTAAAACAACATTCTATGAAGGCATTACTAATATCAGGTTGTTTGACGGATATAGTATGGAAAAATAAGTATCTCACAGTGGAAAGTAAAATAAGAATATACAAGACGACAGTGAGACCGATCCTCTCATATTTTATAGAAACAAGAGCTGCCACATGTAAAACAGCACATATGATGAGGACAATAGAAAGAAAACTGATTAGGGACATACATGGAAAAACTATACACGACAGAATCCGCAACAAGGGTTTACAAGAACTAAGTAAGAACCAAGAAATATGGAAATGGATCAGAACTAGAAGAAAACAATGGAATAAACACGTAAGTTTGGTAAAAAGGGTCCAAACTCAATAAACCCTGCGGTAGAAGAACTAGGGGCAGACCTCCGAAAAGGTGAAAGGAATGTTAGACGTCCATATCGGAAGAGACCTAATGGGGATAAAACCGGCAGTATACCTACTTATATGACACACCAAATAAGAAAGAAGTAGAAAAATATGTTTTCCTTCTCCCTGGACCACATCTGTCTGGAATGTTTTTCTCTATAATCAGATGCAAGATTTAATATGTTTCTGGATGTGTCATAATGAGGCCAAAATATTCTAATTTGCATCCAGACGTTCAAGCATTGCTTCAGTTAACGTCCACGTTTCAATGCCGTATAAGAGAACCCGAAAGACAAAGTAGCCTACCATTTTCATCCGCAGTTTCAATGACAGGTCGTGATTAGTTAAGAGTTTTTATTCTTCTTAAATGCGACTCGGGCCTTCTTTATTCGAATTTTGACTTCCACAGTCGGGTCCCAGTGATCGTTTATATTGCTACCGAGATACATCAATTTATCAACTCTCTCTGTCTTTGTGCCACTGATTCCTTGCTTTTAATCAAATTATCAATTAAATATATATATATATATATATATATATATATATATATATATATATATATATATATATATATATATATATATATATATATATATGTATATATATATATATATATATATATATATATATATATATATATATATATATATATATATATATGATCTATAAGAGTTTATTCTCGCTTGGGCTGGAATTATCTGAGATGTGTTTTCCACTTACTTCGCTAAGGGAAGTACTGTATTTGTAAAAAATCACTCTTCGAGATTCTTCTTGTTTGGGACCCTTTATCAAAAAAAATGCGGTTTGCCTGTCTAGTTATAAGTTTGTCTACGTCTCTATCTATTGCCACATACTTGAAGCAATTATAGAACCTACGGTTTATGAGCAACACATTCAAGAAAAGGGTGTAAAAGGGGTCGAGGCCGATAAATTTTGAATATTTTTAAACTCCTAATGAGAATTTTTCTGGTTTTTAGTTAGAACAACGAAAGAATGTTAAGTGCATTTGTCTATAAGTGTTTTGAGAAGGAGTTGGTTATAGGTATTTTTCAGACTTTTTTTAGTCGAAAAATCTGAAGATTGAGTTTATTTCAATATTTTAGATTATTTCTAGATAAATATGCAAAAAGCTAACGAGGTGAGACAGGTGTTAGAGAGGTTGCTATGTATATAACGTAAAGTACACTCTTTTCGGGGTTTTCAGAATCGAGAAATCTGAAAGTTATGTTATTTTTATTATTTTCAGACAGGCTTCGATTATAAATATCTCTGAAACCTTTTCCGAGTTCAATTTTTTTTTTCTGATTAATATCTTAGCCCAAAAAGCCTCCTGTAACGCTTGGATTAAATTATTACTTAGTATAAGAAAGACAAATTCAGTATTTATTTTAGAACTGCCTCTTTCCAATAAAAGTATTTGTTAAATCACCTACTTTTGTTTTTTTCACTTCTAAAGATAAATCTAGGCATTTGGCACATTACAAAGGCGACAACAGCAGGTACTAGCAGTGTAAAAACCAGGTAAGTTGCATTACAAGCCATCATGTCTTCAAAGACCCGCAGCTCACTGCCGGAAAGCTTGACTGTCCAAAGAACCCGACTCCGATGGTCAAATAGCATCAAGTACCTGGGCCTCCACTACGACAAGCGGCTAGTATGGAAGGATCAGTTTACCGCCTTCGCCAAGAAAGCCAATCAACTCCGCGGCAAGCTCTACTCTCTACTAAAATCCAGCAAATTATCAACTCGCAACAATAATGATAATCTATAAGATGATCATCCGAGCCGGAGTGACCTACTCTAGCCCTCCAGATGTCACGCATTAGCAGATCCACCCTCCAAACCATCGAAAACAAGGCCCTCCGCATCATCGCCAAAGCCTCGTGGTTCGCCCGTAACACCCAACTCCACCGAGACATCCAGATGCCCACAATCAGTGAATTCATCAGCAACGCCCAGACCAAATTCCTCGACAAAGCCACCCACCACCCCAGCCTCACAGTCAGGACCGCTTACCGCCCCCCTCAACTTCATGCCCGTCGTCGTCTGCTAAGATCCAGCGACCAGATTAACTTAAATTAACCTTAATTAATATTAACTTTAATTTTAAGTTCATGAAATATTTTAAGTTCTCTCAATATACGTGGGTAAATCAAATATAAACGGTAATTTTGCTATTCTTCTTAGAATGCAGTTCTTAGCTAGATGATGTTGTGTGGAGTAGATGTTTGGTTTGTGAGAAGTGGGGGAACCGGATAGGTGCGCGCGCCAACTCGTCTCTGTCGTCAGTACAGCCATGACCGAGCAAGAGGTACCTTCGTCTGTTGCGCAACGTATTATCATCAAGTTTTTACCCAATGAAGGCGTTAAACCGTCAGAAATTTTAACCCATTTGAAGGCACAGTTTGGGGACAGTACACTGTCTCAGAATCGTGTGTATACGTGGGCGAGAGAATTTAAGGGCGGACGAGAACGGGTTGAAAACGAAAGTCATGATCGACGCCCTAGGTCAAGCCTTACAGATGACAACATCCGTGACATTAGACACCTTATCGAAGGCGATCGCCGATAAACCGTTGAAGAAATTTCCTCAGAAGTGGGTATCAGCTATGGAAGTATTCAATCCATAATTACTGATCGACTCGGCTTCAGAAAAATTACTGCTCGATGGGTTCCAAGGTTGTTGACTGGAAACCAAAAACAGGTCAGGTCGGAGATCGCTGAAAGGCTTCTGAATCGATTTCAGCAAGAAGGGGAGGCCTTTTTAAAGCGCATAGTGACATGTGATGAGACGTGGGTACATCACTACACTCCCGAGTCCAAAATGGCAAGTAAGGAGTGGCGAAGAAAGAATGAAGGTTCCCCAGTGAAGGCCAAAACTGGTCTCTCTGCTGGAAAAGTCCTTGCAACGATTTTTTTTGACTCTAGGGGAATTTTAATGATCGATTTCCTGCACGATCAACGTACGGTGAATGCGGCTTACTACTGCCAGTTGTTACGGTTGGCAAAAGCCGCCTATCGAAAGAAAAGACGGGACATGCCCATCAGAGATGTCATTCTCCTCCAGGACAACGCCAGGCCTCACACTGCGGCTTTGACAAGGGATACACTGGAAGAAATGGGCTGGGAAACCCTCGAGAACCCTCCTTATAGCCCTGACTTATCCCCTTGTGACTATTTTTTTGGTTGCGCCTATGAAAGAATCACTGGGAGGACAGCGAATTGGAAGCAATGAAGAAGTCGAGAAACACGTGCGCAATTGGCTTACAACCCGCTCTCAAACCTTTTATGACCAGGGAATACGGAAACTTCCAAATCGGTGGCAAAAGTGTATAGATCACGCAGGAGACTATATTGAAAAATGTTATGTGTATAAGGTTATTCAAATTCATATAAAAGAAATTACCGTTTATATTTGATTTACCCACGTACTTATATAAATCCCCTCACCTAGGTTATGTTAATTAGATCCCTGCTATGTATATATCTTAAGATCTCATTATTAATCATGTTCTATCATATCATTGTATAATAGTTATAGTTATATACTAGCCAGTTGTCAATAAATAAAATGTGAAATATTCCCCTAGGAGCCACTTACTGCCATATATTGAGCTATTTTAGCAAATGTCTGTAAGCAGGGTGGTGTATCGCAAAATAAGACAATTATTTTTATTGGGCTGATTTGAGAATTCATTATTTTCGATCTAAATAAAGTAAGATATATGGGGCAGAACAATATGTTTACTCCTAAAGGTACATATGTCAATTAAGAAGAACCCTCGGATATACTCTAGTAATGATTAGTAATGTTAGAAATCAATAAAATTGCATATTCGTTATTATTAGCATAAGTCATTATTTATTACACTATTTAATAAACAACGAAGAACAGAGTTTAAAAAGTTATCAGAAGTGTTTGCGTACAAATACATATTTTGAAACCATCAAAAACAGATTAAGCCAGCTCAAAATATTCCTATTGTGCGAAATATCACCAAGTGATTCTGTTTCTAATGCGAGAATCACGGACTGATCGAAACCCCGCCGCAAATGATTGATGTTGCAAACATCGAAACTGATGGGTCTCGATACCTGGTTGATTGGTTTCTAGTGATAAATGAGATATCGCTTAACCAGTGTGAGGTACCGGTTAAGACATGATAAATTACTAGAAACATGGACAATTTTATATTTTAATAAATAATTCAGCATGCGGTATGGTATCGATACGGATAAATGACGCTTTGATTTGTTATGCAATTTTTTTCGACATCACTTCTAATACGATTTCTCACGTTCAATGGGGTTAAGTGATGGGTTAACACAATACAGGGTGTAACAAAAATACGAGTCGACCTACATTTTGATATAAAAAAATTATAAAAATTTGTTATCGTTTCTAGTTTTTAAAGAATTACCTATGGTCCTGCTGAATAACAACAGGGCATAATGAGACCAAGCCTAAAAAGTTTTATACTATTATAAAAAAATGTATGGTAATAAGATCGCTGAAGCGATTCACCCAGTATTTCTGTCGCAAAAAGGTAGTTCTAAAATAAATACTGAATTAGCCTACACTAGAGAAAAATTCATAAAAAAGATATATATGAACTGCTCTGCTCTTGCATTAAGAGTAGTCTAAAGTTATCCACACCAGGACATTTATGAATCACCAAACTAGGACATGCTCTATACCAGAACTCTTCAGCCAGCCTAAGTCATGGAGCAAATTGTAAACAGTATTAGCAAAAAAGATTTACAAAATATACAGACAAAAGTGTCAGTAGCCAACAAACTTCAACGCCATCCGGTGTAAAACCGCCAAAAACTATTATTTCAATAAAAAAATACATAAAAAAATGATATTTAGTACCTCTGTTATTATAAGCACATAAGGTACATAAATAGCGTCATTGAATGAATAGCAGTAACTGTAAAAATGCAGTACTAATACCACCATTAGGTGTTTAGTGGTAACTAAAAATACAGGTCAATATAAACGGGAACACTGCTGACAGAGCCTTTGCCTTTGCGATTGCGATATATATTTTTAAATTTACCACTAAATATCCAATAGTAGTATCAGTATTCTATTTTTACATTTATTGTTATTGATACAATAGCAGTTTTACGCTGGATGGCGCTGAGGTTTTTTGGCTACTGGTACTTTTAATGTATACTTTCTTCTTAATGGT
>CM032451.1:38972548-39027548 GCA_019049505.1 Pachyrhynchus sulphureomaculatus | reverse complement strand
TGAAGCCCATTTTGAAGGCAAAGACAAATCCATCTACAAGAAATGTTAGAAAAGCTTTGAACTGATTGAATCGCTCTTAAAGGAGACTATATTGATGGACAAAGTCGAATTTTGCAAAAAATATATATGTTTTAAGTAGCTAGACCAAAAGCTTTTCAGCCTTCGTGTTATATATATATATATATATATATATTTTATATATATATATATATATATATATATATATATATATATATAGCACATCTGACGTGACACGTGACTAGGGTATTGAACACTACTGTTGGCGTTTTGGATTTTTAGAACCAAGTAGGCGAAGGTTTTATTGGGTTTGGCTTTTTTTTATTTATTTATTCTTGAATATTCGGAATGTAAAATCTATGAAGTCTTGTTTTATTCTATTCTTTTTATTTAGGTAGACATAAGTTTTCATTGTGGAATAAAAAATAAATTTTATAGAGCTGCTTAATATCTGTTTTTGCATTAGTTGTGCTTTCGATTGTTTACGGTTCTTAAAATTCCGACATTTTCAAAATCAAAATATTGTTGTTTTTCTTCGTTATGGAACTTCAGAGCAGTTTTATTCTTATTAATGCATTTGTGACGATTTATTCTACTCTTTAGATTTGACTAGTCTATCCGATATATTCGCTTTACATGGGATTAAGTTGGGAATGTGGAATCTTTCGCACAATGACACTACTCAGTATATATCACCACTACACTGAGTCAATCATAGCTCCTGATGAAGCTAACATGGTTAGCGAAACGCGCGTCGAGTGCAAAAATAAAGTGTTTGGTTTAGTGGTGATATATATACTGAGTAGTTTATATGGGATGTCATAGATAACGTGTGTTCTTTTTTCTTTAGGTATATTTGATTTTAATTTGCTGAAATTGTTCCTAAGGAGATTGAGTTATTTATGACTGACAGTTATGTTATCTTATTTGAAAATATTTTAAAGTATTTCGAGCATCATTGGGTTGTAAGGAAGTGATATATAATTTCTATCTTTCGTTTGATCCGTCTGCTTTGTTACGCGTTTGGTTACAGTTATAATATTTGTGTGTTCCTTTATTTAAAAGGTTTTTTATGAGATATTTGTTTTATTTTAAGGATGTTTTGCTTTGTCAGTTGCTCGTTTGCAAAATTTTGGGTCAGAAAGTTTTATGTCCCAATCTACTAGTTCTATAACTACTGTTTTTAAGATAATGGATACTGAAAATTAATGTGTATTATTATTAAAATCTAAAGTTTATATTATCGATTCTTCAAGGTCTTCCAGGACACGCTGTTCACCAAAACTGCACCCATTGTGCATCCGCCTATTCGTTAATTGCATTTTAATTTTATTGAAAGTAGATGGAATTTAGAGTTGTTAAATCATATGTTTGCATATAGGGAAATTATATCCAATGATATTAGTATAAGTCCTATTGGATAATTATATATATATATATATATATATATATATATATATATATATATATATATATATATATATATATATATATATATATATATATATATATATATATATATATATATATATATATATATATATATATATATATATATATATATATATATATATATATATATATATATATATATATATATATATATGTATATATACAGTGTGTCCCTTACATATTACAAAAAAATGTATTCGTGATAAACTGTTTATCACGAATAATGTATTACATGGAAATCCATAATCAAGCATTAAAAGTTTAAAATATTTGTTGGCGTACAGGGAAAATAACGAAAGTATTGATTTATAATGAAGAGTAAAGTGTGTTTAAATTGAAACACAGAGCAAAATATTAATTGAAAATCTTAATAGGAACTAAAAAATTATGCTCATGTTTGGATTTGTGGCATTCCTAGTCAAAAATTAATAAAAAACTCTAGTAAACACGTCACTAATTATCGAATTATTTATTGAATAAAGGAAAACGAAATTAATTAAAAACTAGTGCACTGATTCTGAGTGTAACATATCATATTTTTGTTAAAAATTTGATAACCTTTTTATCTGCTTTGCAACAATTTCATCCATAATAAATTTGTACTAATATCATTTTATTTTGAAATTGCAACATTACTTAATTACTAGGGGGGGGTAGGGTTTTAAAATTATTTGTTTTCGATTTTTTCAAAATTTATGAGATGAAAGTACCACATTTCAAGAATATTGTGTGAAAATTTCAAGTCAATATGAAAAAAACTGACGGAGATAGAGCGTTTTTCGTTTGAGTCCCTCCAATGCGGTTTCCAACGTGCCTCAATAAATTCAGTGAATAACGTATAGTTCAGTTTAGGTTAGATATTTTACCAAACAAATTAGTTCTCTCAGTGATTTTATATTAATTATAATCAAAATACCTAAAAAAGTTACCAAATAAGATCGTAAAAGCTGTGGGTCGAGATTGGACAGATCAAAAAAAGTAGTACCTCCAGAAACGTAAAACAGACGAGGTCGAAACAAACCGGATTAGCCGTAGACAACAGCAACAACGTGCTGTGGACACCCACGAGGACAGCACCGTAATGTATGGACCTGGCATTGACGACTCTATGTAAGTAAAAAAAAATACTTGTTTACTTATGATGAATTTTTAAATTTCTTAGTGTAAAACTTTAAATCAATTTTCCCACAACTTGCTTTTTCAAAGTCGGTGGACACTGTCACTCGAAATCTACTGTACCGAATTTTTTGAAATTTTGCACACTCTTTCTACACATAATTAGCGAGGTAACGCTGTCGAGTTTTTTTTTTTTTTAAATTTTAAGTATATTTTATAACGGCTTGATTGTTGATTTTTTCGTCAAAAATCGGTATTTTGACTTGTAAGTACCGCAAAAAATCCAAAAATTGAAAAAAAAAATCTCGACAGGGCTACCTAGAAAAACTTATGAACTAACAGAATTTTCTTGGTTTTTTTGTTTTAGATGATCCAGTCATAAGTTCTCATGTCCACCGCAAAACACCTTTTTGCTGAGGCGCCCATTAAGAGTTGCTGCCACCGGCTCATATCTTGATATTTTTTTAGGAAAATTGCCCACAATATCCGTGAAATGTCACCTGATAATACCATATTAAAATCAATTCATTTATTTTTACTATTTGTTCAATAAAAGTTCATAAAAATATGCTGTTTTTGACCGAATTAACCCTACCCCCCCCCCCCTTAATTACTACGTACAACTAAACATAACAGGCATTTCTAATTATTGCAAATACCGACTGACACTAGCTTTGAAGTTTATTGACAGTTGTTAGTTACTTTATTCATTCATTTGTTTTCAGCCTAAAATTTGTAGTGATTTCGTTTCTTTTATTCAATAAATATTCCAACAATTACTGACGTGTTTACTGGAGTTTTTTTGAATTTTTAACTAGGAAGGCCACAAATCTAAACCTGAGCATATTTTTTTAGTTCCTATTAACATTTTCAATTAATATTTTGCTCTGCATTTAAATTTAAACATACTTTACTCCTCATTATAAATCAATATTTTAAATTTTTGATGCTTGATTATGGATTTTTATGTGATGCAGAACTGTTTATCAAGAATAAATTTTTTTGTAATATGTAAGATAAATTTTTTCTCAATTTGTATTTGGTACACATTTTATATATTCATCTTTATCATTAGTTTATTCCATCCATAGTCAGATGTAAACCTCCCCAAGTGTCTGGCTAATATTTTTATGTTGTCCGTCCATCTTATTTGTAGTCTACCTCTGCATTTTTTACGATTTCTAGGCCTCCTTTCAACCATACGGCGTGTCCATCTGTTATCATTCATCCTTACGATATGCCCCGCCCAATTCCACCTTAATTTATATATATATATATATATATATATATATATATATATATATATATATATATATATATATATATATATATATATATATATATATATATATATATATATATATATATATATATATATTCGTTGTATTACACTTTTGGTCTTTTTCATATCTCGATGTTAGGAATACGATCTTGGAGTCTAATATTTAGCGATCTTCTTTCCACTGCTCTTTAAGTTACTTGGAGTTTATTAAAGTCCACTTTTCAGTGCCATATGTTAATACCGGCAGTACATATTGATCGAACACTTGTATTTGAGATATCCAATGTAGATCATTGGCTTCCGAACGCAAACCAAGCGAGACTCTTCTATCAAAGTCAGCAAATTATTTTTTGATAATTTATTTGTTGTCCTATATATATGAAGGTTAGTTCCTTTCTTATTCTTTCTCCTTCTATTAATAGTTCCTGGCTGTTCACTTTCGTTGTTCAAATAATTGGTTTTGGTGACCTATTTGTAGAGATATGTTATTTAATTGACATCATCTGCGAATCTTAAGTGATTTAATCGTTCACGGTCCATTAGTATTACTCCTTCCCACTTTAGCGATTTGAACATGTCTTCTAGAGTCAACGTGAATAGCTTTGGGGATATTGAGTAGCCGTATCTAATTCCTCTTTTAATTTACTTATATGTTTTTTCTTCAAGCATTATTTGTGATGTGGCATTTTTATATATGTATTCTAAAAGAGTTGTGTATATTGTGTCGACTCTGCTGTTACTTAAGGCGTTAAGGTAGGAGGTCTGTGTAAACGACTTTTTTTAATGACACATTTATTGACAAGCGATAATATTTATACAAAAATGAAAAAGTACAACTTTTTGGCTTCAAAAATAGTGCCTCAATTTTTTTTAAAAAATTCTAAATGGTGGATTAGCAGCTACTCAAAGTTGACTCCTCGAATTTGCGCGGTGCAACGCCCGGGTCGCTAGAGTGCATCAAAAAAAATTTTTTTTATAAAATCATTAGAGTATGATTATACACTTGGAATGAATTTAAATTAACCAAAAAAAATCAACAATTGCGGATAATTGTACATCCATTCAATGGTCAATAGATTAATGAATATCGGCATAAAATTTCAAGTGAATCCGTGAATTACTTTTTGAGCTACATTGCATTTGCGTGCGAAATTTTATGTTTTGAGAAAAACGCAGTTAAAGTTTTTAATAAAGCCTCTCTCGCTTTCAATTTCTTAGCTGATGCGCTTGGTCCAACTTCTTCTTCTTGCTCAGTATATTGCATATCCTTGAACTTATTATCTGAGTAATGCCGACGGCGAAGGCGACTTGGACGATAATTGGATTCATTTTTATCAATTTTTCGAATCAGCAGTATAAACAGATTAAAAGCCCAAAACGTGAAGCTGCTGAACCGATCAGAGACGGTCTCTTTCATGGCACGACAGGTGCACTTAGAGTTACAATTTTGATTTACTTGGTGACATTCTTCAGATGTTAAACTAACTTTTTATGAAAAAAAAAATCGTCAAAAATTTTTTTTACGCACACCTCCCCCCTTAAGGACTGCTCATTTCTCTGCCGAATCAAATGCTTTTTCATAGCTAATCATTGCTATCCACAAGGTGACCTTATATTCATTTGCTTTTTCCACTAGTAATCTAATTTTTTGAAGATGATCCAAAGTGGCTTATTCCCATCTAAATCCCATTTGTTCACATAATTGATAACTGTCTAATTTGTTCGTTAATCTATACGATGATTCTAGTGCGGAATTTGTATAGTATCGATAACAGACTGCTGAGTATGTAATTCCACAATTTAAATTTATTCCCCTTTTTTAAAAATAAGCACAATCAAGGCGTTTACCCAAGGTGTTGGTATCTTACTTTCTATAAGTTAATTAATATGTTAAATAGTATATTACATGTTGCAACCTAGCTCTGTATTGATTTTACCATATTAGAGCAAATTTATATTACTGAAAGAAAAAAGTGTAAATATACGACATCAAAAGCATGTTAAGAATGTCATAAAGTCTATAGGCAATGCCTAATTTTACCATAGAAGACTGTCTAAGAATTCTCGCAGTCTTATCAAGATGATCATTTAGTCATAATTAAGTGTAGTTCGGTACGGCACTTTCCAATTAACAAGGTTGTAGATGGGGACTTTATTGTTATTGATTCTGGTACAAATATACAGGGTGATCAAAGTCACCTAGCATAGGAAATATATATATATATATATATATATATATATATATATATATATATATATATATATATATATATATATATATATATATATATATATATATATATATATATATATACAGTCCCTGGCCAAATTATTAGACGCACTGTATTTTTTTTAGTAATTTTATGTTTCTTAAGAGTTTTTATGCAATAATGGTATATTTAAACTATAATATTATTGATTTTTATTTAAAAGAATTGTTGTAGACTACATATTTGTATTTATTTTTAACATATGGTAACACTGTGTTGACAAAGTGATACATGAACGTAAACAAGTACAAATCTGTATCAGTCGCGATCGGAATCGAGTCAGGTACGGACGTGTTTCTGTGGCTTTATGGACTGTGATTGTTTGTTTAACAGTTTTATACTACTCAGTTATTAGTTTATTTTGTATGCAGTGTTTTAAAAAAGTAATTGGACTATTTTCATTATGGGTAGAAAAGGCGATCTTTCACCACGTAAAAAAGCTGAAGTGAAGGCCCTTGTGATTGCGAAAACATTTACAAACCGAGAAATATCACGATAATTGGAGGTTTCTGAAGCTAGTGTACGACGCGTAAAAAAGAAAATTGAGTCAGGGAAGGAATTAAGCACGAAAAGAAAGAAAAGATGCGGTAGAAAACCAATTTTCACTCCACGGTCAGAGAGATGTTTGAAGAAAATTTGTGTAGAAAACAGATTTGCTACCACAAAGGTAATAAAATCACAACTCCAGGATGCTAGCGTAAATGCTTCTGAGCGCACTGTTCGAAGAAAATTGAAAGAATTAGATTTTAAGGCCTATCTTCCCGCCAGGAAGCCCAAGTTAACAGCTGCAATGAAAGCAAAGCGCCTGAAGTGGGCCAAACAATGGCAAGACAAAGATGTGGACTTCTGGAGATCGGTAAGATACAGCAATTTAATCAATAATTGATACATTATTATCATTTTCAGTTAAATAAAGCAAATAAACATGGAAGTTTATATATTTTTCCTATTTTTGACAGGTCTGCTTCAGTGACGAAAGCACATTCGAAATTTTGCAGAATAAAGCTCAGTATGTGCGTCGTCGTCATGGAGAAAAGTTTCATCCTGATTGTGTCGTCCCGACGGTTAAACATTCCACCAAAGTGATGATTTGGTCAGTCATCAGCGGCAAGGGCACTGGACGTCTGTACGTCGTCAAAGGAATAATGAGGCAAGATCAGTACAAAGAAGTATTACAAAATCGGTTGATTTCGCAGCTCAGAGAATGGTTTCCAAATGGGGAACCATTCACTTTCATGCAAGATGGAGCTCCCTGCCACACTGCTCGGTCTGTTAAAGCTTTTTTGGCAGAAAAAAATATCCCTCTGTTGGATTGGCCGGGTAATAGCCCTCATATGAACCCCATTGAAAATGTGTGGGAGCTGATGAAAAGAGAAGTGGCTAAAGATGTGATTACCAACAAAACCCAGCTCCTAGAAAAGATTATTCATGTGTGGAATCATCATCCTCAAATGCAGGAGACAGTACAATCTTGCATTGATAGCATGCCGCGCAGAATTAAAGCTTTGATAGCGGCTAAAGGTGGCTCAACTAAATATTGACTTTTACTAACATTAATTTCACTTTTCTTTAAAACTTAATAAACTTATGCTTTTCTAAATTAATGCTGTTTTATTTATGTCAAATAAATAGGTAATTGATTGGATAATATAAAAATAAAAAACAAATCAATTTAAAATAATAAAACGGTACAATATCACTCGGTAATTAATATTTTACATGAAATCTTGCAGTGCGTCTAATAATGTGGCCAGGGACTGCATATATATATATATATATATAACACATGGGCTGAAAAGTCCCGGGCCTAACAAAGAAAACACGGTTTTTTTGGTTCAAAATTAGCTTTATTCATCAACGTAATCTCCATCAAGAGCAACGCAATCATTCCAGCGCCGCTCTAACAATGGCCAAACACTGCTCAGAATCATCAACACGTTCTTGTTTTTGATAAACAGTGAGCAAACGCGGCACCCACTTTGAACAGAGCTTTCTCATAGTCAAATGCTCATGCAATATAAAGCCAACACGTTCTTTTGATATCTTTACGATGTCAGCTAACTCACGCAACTTCACTTTTCGATCATTCAAAACGATTTTATGGATTTTTTTTTATGTTTTCTGGTGTTACCGCCTCATTTGGACGTCCACTGCGTTCTGCATCATCGGTGTCTCTACGACCACGTTTGAAGTCAGCAAACCAACGTTTTATTGTTGTTTCTGATGGAGCGGAGTCCCCATAATACTTTTCAAGCCATTGCTTCGCTTGAACGGTATTTTTTCCCATCAAGAAGCAGTGTAAAATTAAAACACGAAATTGTTTTTGATCCATTGTTTTGAAAATAACAAAAGTAGCGTCACTCTTAGCACAATCACTCACAAACTAATGAATAGAATATCATGAAATTTTAACAGCTGTCTTTTGAAGGTTAGTATTAACTGAAAAAAAGGTGACTGCAATAAAACTAGCGCCATCTATGTGTTAGGCCCGGGACTTTTCAGCCCATGTGTTATATATACATATATATATATATATATATATATATATATATATATATATATATATATATATATATATATATATATATATATATATATATATATATATATATATATATATACATACACATACACACACACACACACACACACACACACACAATAAATTGATTATAAATATAAATGTCAAATAAATAATATATTTTTATTAGAAGCAAGTTTATGTCGTGATATATCCAAAAGCTAATATGGTGTTAACGTTGTTAAATATACTTATTGTCACAGTAAATACAATTTTCAATTCGGGAGAAAGTTGTGGAGGAAACTATAATTAAATTTTCAACATGTGAATTAAGATAGTGTTGTCATTACTTGGGTTCTATGGCGGTAACTCAGTCTGTACTGAAAATAAAGAAAAATTTCTTATATCCTCGCAGTGATTCGCCGTCATAGATGGATCGGTGAAAGATCCCTTGTAACAATTTTGACAGTTTTTTTTGTGGACAAATGATAGAATTATGTTTCTACTTATTAACAAGCTTCATAATGTTGATTTTGTTCTTGATTTTCAAACATTCTTCTGCATTTTCAGAAATGTATTGCAGTGTGATTAAAAACAGTAAATTTGGTCAACAGGGCAGCATGAACGACATGGGTGCTGCGAGCGATACGAGAGATGCGAGCAACGCTAGCGTTAGAACATGAGTATCTTGTGTAGCTGCAAAACTTACAGGCTTAAATATTCTTGATCAATATATAATCTTTACGAACGGCTTTGTTAGCGATTAACGTGTAGGAATGCATTAAAACTTAAAAAAAATTTCGATAACTGATATAGTTTTACTAGGTAGGGATTGAATTTTTTTTAGTAGAAAGTTATAAAAATATTTAATTCAGGCTTATATATTGAAACACATTACAGTGTAAACGATTTTGTTCATTGGGATTAGTTGTTCTGAATTCCACGAATTCAGTCAATTTACCCTCCCAATAGATAGACTGTCCTAGAAATTCCATAAAAAAAGGCTTTTTTGGGCTCATGGCGAAAGGCCTGAACACTATGGGGCCTCGAGAATGACAAATTTGGATTCTACGGGTAGAAAAACATAAACAAATAACAATTTCAATCATTCGATACGAATTTTATGTAGAACCTATAATATCGTCTATACAATCAGAATTTCGAGAACTTTGAAAGTGCCTTGGCTTGTTCGGGTACAAGTGAGGTGTCTGTTTTCGTGATATTTTATTAATTAAAGCCTAAATTTTCCAAAAATAACTTGGGCAGACGCGCAGGGCCCAAAAGTTGGGACTTACAGACTTAAAAACTCGAAAAACGAAGGGAGAAAACGGGTCCAGATTCGTCCTCCGCTATTGGCGACGTTTGTCTTTTGCAGGTTTCCTCTTATTTTTTCAAAAATAAACTAAATTTATTGATTTTATATAGTTTATTTTTAGATCGACGTTTCTTGGGCCCTAAAGCTGGATCCTGTTTCAGCGGCATCTGCCCTTTGGAGCGCTCGACTTTTTTAGTGTCAACAAATGTTATGGTATTTGATTCAAGTGGTTAAATAACCCTCCATTTTTGGATGTAACATTTATCTTATCTGGGTATTTCAGGGCACGGGGGCCACAAAATCAAGCCTTTTATTCGACTCGTCCGATAGAATGAACAACTAGGCAGACGGTTAGTGGACAGATCAAAATTTCAGGTCTCCCTCTTGGTCTATGACTGGAAAAAAGAAGATATAATGGTACACAGCCATACCAGAAAATCACCCAGGTCCTGAAGCAAAGGCACAAATACAAATATTCAACAAGAAAAGGCGACGAGAGTTTCGCTAAGATACAATTTTCTAATTTACACAGATGTTGAAAAAGATTGTAATAATGATAATGTATGTGTAGTTGTTATTGCAGGCTAATGCTTTCTCAATGTTGTAAATTAGTCGACGGTATATCAAAGTAAGGTTTTTTCTTTGATTGCCAAAGCGAAGTAGTGACTTTTGCAATGTCGCTCTTATAGTGCTTTAGGGATTTCCTTGCTCGAGTACTATACCCATAAAAAGGAAAAAAGGAGAGGAATTAAGGGGGCTCCTCCCTATCCATCGTATTATATAAGCACTTCAGGTAGTTAATGTTCGAGAAATCTAAAAATTACGTTATTTTTTTCATTATTGGTTATTTTAGCAGAAATCGTATGTAATGGTTTCAGTTGTAATTATGTTTGAAGCCCTCTGCTCAACTCTAATTTGCGATTAATACCTCCCGTTTAAGCATGTATGTATCCTTTAAAATATCAAGTTGTGGTGCTTAAATTAAGGTTTTTTTAGTGTGAGAAAGACAATTTTTCTATTTAATCAAGCTAAAAACTCGTTTTTGTTATTGCCAGAATCGTGTTTACTGAGAAAGTTCCTTTTAAAATGTCAAAATATTTCCATCTCTAATTACCACCTTGTTTAATGAGAGTGTCGATAATTGCATATAAACACAAATTACAATAAGGTTTAAGCTTTTTAGTTGTTGACACATCTGACCTTAAGCACGTAATTTTTATAAATAATATAATGAATTTAAGTCATTAAAGAGATTTTGCAATGCTTATTTTTTTCATGCTTTTGTTCTTATCGTTATCTCAAGCATACGCAGATTTAACGCGAAGGAATTGCAAGGTTAGGTTAGTATTCATCTTATATAAACTTTTCGTTCATCTAATGGTTAAGGACACCGGTTATTAATATTTGATGGATCAGCACAAGTTTCTAAATTAAAGTTGTGTCTAGCAGGTTTCTATACATGCACTGTAATGCCATTGTGCCAAAGAGTGCAAAATCTCAACATAATCTGAATATTAATTAATTGTTGTCAGTGTTGTTTGCAATAAAAGATCATTTCAATTTTACTGTATTTTCTGAGGGGTTTGTACACATAAATAGGAAAAAAAAACACGCCCTACCATAGTAGCCATAAGCCTAACGACCTTCAAATAACCTCTCTTATAAGTTCCTAAATAAGAGAAATCGTTATCCTTAATAAATGTTTTCCTTATTTTGTTTCAATAATGTGCAAGGTCCAAATATTGGACGCATGCTTCAAATAACGATAACAGCTGAGTCCTTATATTTAATTTCTACCCTTTGTTACTACGTAAGTTTCAAACGACGGGCGCATGCTTCAAATAAAAATAAAAAAATAAAGACACACTCATTTTAGTCAAAGTTGACTTAAAATTAAATTTATTTTAAGGTTGTGAAAATGTTGTGACGATCGACAATTCCTGTTTTAACATTTATATTTAGTAACTTTCTGAAAAATATTAATCATGTAGTTACTTTTATACCTGCTTTAAACGAATTGACACTTCTAGACATGCGCCGCTCTTATAGCCACTTAGGCATTTCCTTACAACGCGTGCCATATATTCACTAAAAAAATATTTGAAAATATAACATATAAATCATACAATTATTTATTTAGGGAAAATAAATAATGCGCTTTTAACCTTGATAAAAACGAATTGTTAAGTTGCACAACTAGTTAAGAAAAATTATAACTCATAATCCCCTCAAAAAATAACTACAAATTTCAATTGCCGACAAAACTAATATCTAGAGTAACTTCAAACACTGACGGAAATCAAGATTAGTAAAATTTTAATTCACAGTTTCTTCTAATTTCAGCTGCTTATATATTGCCATTAAGGGCAATAAATATTTTAGCAATTATGTAAAAAACTTGTATTTATATAGTTGAATTTTACCGTTTTTGACACACCCTGTTTAAAGATGAAGATGTACCGCCACAAAATCCGTTATTTTACTATGTTGTATAAAACTGCCCACGCAATAACAATATATTCTCATTTATTATGGAAAGGTAGGTACTTACCGACTAGTTTTCAATACGGACGGCCACAAATTTATGGTCAATTTATAGAATATTTGGTTCTTATTCTGTGACACTGAATTTCAACTACATAGTTTCTTTAGAAGTTTCTTTAGATGAGTAAAACAGTTTATTTCGTCAAAATCCTTTGTCATGGTAAGAAGAATATGTACGTACATGATATATATTCGATATTGTCTTCAGACAACGTATCCTAAAACGTATTCTAATGAAGCTAGACACCAAAAGTGTCAGAGACTCTAGCGGAATACCTGCTATAATACTAAAACAATGCGCTAGAGAACTAACACCAGTTTTCTGCAGATTTTTCAACCTATACTACAGAAAGCGTATATTACTTTCCTGCTGGCAAAAAGATCATACCAAACAACTACCGACCAGTCACACTGCTTTCAATAATATCGAAAGTCATGGAAAAGGCTATACATCAGCATCTTCCAAAATATCTTGAAGGATTGAATATTATTAGTGATCATCAATATGGCTTTCTTAAGCAAAGAACAACATGTGATTTTCTAACTTATATAACACATGTTTGGAATAACATAATTGAACACTGTGGAGGATCTCGGGCGACTGTACTTGATATATCCAAGCCATTCATCCGTGTTTCGCACGATGGATTATTGGTCAAGCTAAGCTCTTATGGCATGTCTGAAAGGTTCTGTTTATGGCTCTCGAGTTTCCTCAGAGAGTATTCGTTCCGAGTGGCAGTGGACGGATTTCCTTCAAAAGAAGTTCACTATCAACGTCAGTGTACCTCAAGGTTCCATATTGTCCGTTTCCTTCTTTTTTATTCATATTGACTTATGTGACACATGTTTGGAATAACGCAATTGAACACTTTGGAGAATCTTGAGCGGTTGCTCTTGACATATCCAAGGCATTCGACCGGGTTTGGCACGATGGACTGTTGGCTAAGTTACGCTCTTATGGTATGTCTGAGAGGTTCTGTTTGTGGCTCTCATACTTCCTCAGAGAGCGTTCTTTACGAGTGGCGGTCGACGGATTTTTTTCTAACACCTTCACTATCAACTTCGGTGTGCCCCAGGGCACCATACTGTCTCCTACTCTCTTTCTCATTTACATTAATGATCTGCTGGAAAAGACCGGGAATCGGCTGCTCAGGCGAATATCCGCAGACAGCAGGAGGTCGTTCAACTTAACAAAGACCTGGAAGAAATTCTATCTTGGGGTGACAGTAACCAAGTGGAATTTAACGCTACAAAAATCCATGCGGCAGTTTTTTTCTAAAAAAGTTAACGTTGCTGAACCCGACATGGTTGGTAGCATCGTCGCTCAATTTGTTGGGCGTTAGTTTGGTAGCAAATATGTCCTGGCATGAACATGTTGCAGGCATAGCAAGGAGAGCTTCTCAAAAGTTGGGAATATTATTTCGAACCAGAAAGCTTTACACCCCACAACAACTGTTAATTCTTTACAAAGCTCAAATTCGACCAACTATGGAATATCGCTCCCAAACATACACTGCGTTTGTTGGATTCTGTTCAGAGAATAGCTGTCCGTCTGGATGTAGCCCGCTTAATTCCTCCCAAAGCGGTGCATGTTAGAAATACACGTCGCGCTGGTGCTTCACATCCGTATGAGGTTCAGCTTGTTACTCCGCGTACAACGCTTTTCAAGCAGTCTTTTAAATGGAGAACATCATCCCTTTGGAATAATTTGCCCAGCGCTGTGTTTCCCACCGAGTATAATTTACAGCGATTCAAGAACAACGTGAATCGCTTTTTCCGTACACATGCCGCTCTTGGAACGCTTTAGGGACTTTCCTGCAGCACGGGTGCTAGACTCATAAAAAAAATATATTAACGATCTGTTGGAAAGGACCAGGAGCCCAATCTACAGTATTGTAGTTGAGAGTACGCTTATTTTTTCATTCACTTTGAATGCTCGAATATCGGTTATTCTTGCAAATGAGTCTCTAGGAAATTTCGGTATCCCTGGCAGAGATGGAAGAGGCGAAACATTGCTAAACTTCCTCCAAGAAAATAACCTTTTTCAAATGAACAGCTTATTTTATAAAAATTTAAACACATGGAAAAGTTCAGATGAGAGAATCCTAAATGAAATAGTTTATTTCATTACCAACAGAAAGCATATATTCAAGGATATTCCAGTTCTCAACAAATTTACTACATCGAGTGACAATAAATTAATTACCAGAGAACCACTCTTAAAATGTCCACACATCTAGGGAGATCTAACATAATAACGAAGAAAATGAAGCTATGGAAACATCCAATCGACGAAACAGCATTCTGACAGTGCATTTATGACACCCTACAAAACAGACCAACCGATTTGGAGAATCTCGAGCGGTTGCTCTTGACATATCCAAGGCATTCGACCGTGTTTGGCACGATGGACTGCTGGCTAAGTTACGCTCTTATGGTATGTCGGAAAGGTTCTGTTTGTGGCTCTCATGTTTCCTCAGAGAGCGTTATTTACGAGTGGCATTCGACGGATTTATTTCTAACACCTTCACTATCAACGCCGGTGTGCCCCAAGGCTCCATACAGTTTTACAGATGTCAGTACGTTTATCTCTTCATTCACTTTGAACGCTCGGAAATCGGCTACTCAGACGAATATCTGCAGACAGCAGGAAGTCATTCAACTTAACAAAGACCTGAAAGAAATTCTATCTTGGGGTGACAGTAATCAAGTGGAATTTAACGCTACAAATGCCCAGGCGGCAGTTTATTCTAAAAAAGTTAACGTTGTTGAACCCGACATAGTTATGTCAGGGCACTCCATTCCTCTAGCAACGTCGCTCAATTTCTTAATTTGTTGGGCCTTAATTTGGGAGCAAATATGTCCTGGCATATACATGTTGCAGGCATAATAAGGAGAGCTTCTCAAAAGTTGGGAATATTATTTCGAATCAGAAAGCTTTACACTCCTCAACAACTGTTAATTCTTTACAAAGCTCAAATTCGACCAACTATGGAATATCGCTTCCAAACATACACTGCATTTGTTGGATTCTATTCAGAGGAGAGCTGTTCGCCTGACTGGAGACCCGGAACTGACCGGCGGCCTTGATTCTCTGGAACATCGAGGAACGGTTGGCGACTTAAGCCTATTCTACAAATATTTTCATGGAAAGTGTTCGAAGGATGTAGCACGCTTAATTTCTCCAAGAGCGGTGCATGTTAGAAGTACACGTCGCGCTAATACTTCACATTCGTATGAGGTTCAGCTTGTTACTCCTTGTACAACGCTTTTCAAGCAGTCTTTTGTATGGAGAACATCATCCCTTTGGAATAATTTGCCCAGTACTGTGTTTCCCACTGAGTACAATTTACAGCGATTCAAGAACAACGTCAATCGTTTTTTCCGCACGCCTGTAGCGATTTAGGGACTTCCTAGCAGCACGTGAGCTAGATCCATAAAAAAAACAAAAAAAAAACAGACGACGAGTCAATCATCGCTCCTGATAAAGCTAACATGGTTAGCGAAACGCGCGTCGAGTGCAAAAATAAAGTGTTTGGTGTAGTGATATTGAATAATGTCAAAAATTCCAAATTCTCAACATAATAAACAAATTTTGCTACTTTTGTTTATATTACCAAACTAATAAATACTAGTTGCCACTAACCTTCTAACAACATTAAAAAAACACTTAAAGCACTTCTTAAAATCATCAATTTGCAATATACGAGTATGATAAGTACCTGGCTTCGGAAAGAGATGGCGCTACTACTATTTAAGAAATTATATTTTTCGTAAACATAACCTTTCACAAGAATCCTGTCAAATTTTCAAGTCGCTGTGTGTGTTAGTTTGTGAGTGGTAGCCATTCAAATAGAACAACTTTTGCGATTTTAGAACAATGGAAAAAAATTAATATCGAGCAGTGATAAAATATTTGTTTTTGAAAAAGAAAACGAATGATGAAATAAAAGCGAAATTTATGGGGACTCTGCACCTTCGTTATCGACCATAAAATATTGGACAGCTGAATTCACATGCGGTCATACAAGCGATGAAGAACTTCCAGGTCATCCAAATGAGGTAACTACACCAGAAATGAATGAAAAAATCCACGATATAGTGATAAATGATCAGAGAGTGAAAGTGCATGAGATTGCTGAGACTGTGGGCACCTCAATTGAATGGGTGCAGAATGTTTTGACAATTGATTTGGATATGAGAAGGCCTTCCACAAGATGGGTGCCGCGATTGCTCCTAATTGACAATAAACACGTAGGTGTGTCAACTTCAAAAGAATGTTTGGCGATGTTAAAGCGTAATCAGAAGGATTTTTGGCGTCGATTAATAACTGTTGACGGAACATGGATTCATCACAGCACACCAGAGACCAAAGAACAGTCAAAATAGTGGGTGTTCCGTGGCGAACCGCAGCCAAAAAAGGCCAAGGCGACTTTATAAGCTAACAAAGGCATGGCAACAGTGTTTTAGGATGCACGCAGCATAATACACGCCGATTACTTTGAAAAAGGCAAAATGTTTAAGAGAGAGTATTATGCCAACTTGTTGGATCGTTTCAACCATGCCGTGAAAGAAAAACTTCCACATTTGGCGAAGCAAAAAATTCTCCTTCATCAACACAATGCACGCGTGGACACTTGTGTCATCCCATGGCAAAATTCCATGTGTAAGGATATGAATTGTGCCCACATCACCATATTCACCAGACTTAGCCCCCAGAAATTATTTCCTGTTTTCAAATATGAAAAAATGGTTCAGCTGAAAAAAATTTAGCTTAAAAGATGAGGATACTTCTGAAACAAACGCCTATTTTGGAGGGTTGGAAAAATTGTATTTTTAGATGGGATACAAAAGATAGAAAAACGTTGGATCCAGTTTATAGAGCTAAAAGAAGACTATGTTAAAAAATAAAATACATTTTACACATAAAAATGTTTTTTTTTTGTCAAGGCCAGGCACTTATCCTACAACCCTCGTACAATAAGTGTTTAGTGTGGTTCCATTTAACTCAAGAAGTCACCCGTTTCAATATATTAAAATATTTTGATAAAGGAGATACTGAATACATAATTAAAAAAATAATTTAAATAATATTTAAACACTGACACGTGGTAGCATTACTTTTAGGAGTTATGACACACCTAGGCCAATTTCCATATCATTCAATTTTATATTTTAATTTACGTAATAATGAAATTAGTAATCTTCATAATTTATGTAACTTAAGAAGAATTTTTACCCGATTTAACACAATGTATAGTAAAGAAATGACGAAATTGAAAAAATATATATTGTTATATTTTAAATGTTAAATTTACATTAAACGATCATTTAGAACAAGGTATTTCATATCACTCGTCAATTTATATGGTAATAATGATGATTATTTATATCCAGTGGTTTAAAGTACAAGCAGAACTGTAAAACACTATACTATATTTTTATTAATATTTTTAGTACCGTTATTTTAAGTTACATTAATAAAAATATATTCATATATTGCCCCCGGTAAATAAGCTTGTTACTTTACCAAGCCGACTAAAGTCTATAATAAAAAGCAAATTAATAAAAATGACAGCAAAAACAAATGATCAAAAATTGTACTTATTAAGGGCAGAGGCGTATCTAGGATTTTGCCCAACGGAAATTTGCAACATACCTTTTTTATGTATTTTGAATACCACATATTTTTATTTAGCAACTGTGTTTTCCTAGCATATAAATAGACAATACTAGGACCTATAAATGTTATTACAATAAAAAGAATTGAGGTGTCACTATACTAGGCAATAAAACAAAAAAACTAGGATAAAATAATTCATTAATTTATTTTTACATATCCACTTTGACTTGTAATCGCGTACACTGCTAAAAAAATTTTTAAAATATGAACTCTGTCTAAGATAATATATTAACATTTAAAATAAAGTCCGTTTTTTTGGAGTTGATAGCAAACAACATGGGTTATAAACATTAAAATGTCATAAACCATAAGCGTCCGAAATTTCTTTACCAGTTATGTGCATTTTTAGTTTTAATCACCTTTATTTTCTATCTCTATACAACAGTGCGACCTTTTTCTAAAAAATATTTTATTACTTGCGTTTTAAACGTTACAATAAGCTATATAAATCAACGCATTTCAAAGTTTATTTTAATGAGTAAATGATGAAACTAAAAATCTTATTTGTATGATAAAGGCCTAAACGAGTAACAATTCTTAAGAACTAGAAATCTTCAGTGTTATAAAGCTTAATGATAACACAGCCCCAAAAAAAAAAAGTGGGGTATACTTTTGATGCGATATATCAGATCCGTAGTATTTTTGCCCGCTGATCACGAATCTGACGTCAAAATATCGCCATCACATCTCAATTTTTTTCTAACCTCAAAAAATAGGTAAAAATTAGTAAAAATTAAGAAAAATATACTCCTAAAAAATTGATTCAAGCTTTTTCATGAATCCAAAGATGTATTAATATGTATTCGGACACGCTAAGCTAATATTCATCGGTTGGATTAAGCCATACAGTTCTGTTTTCTTTCTAACCTCAATAAATCAGACAGATATAGTGCTTCTCGAATGCAAAAACGAATTCAAATTAAAATTCAACCGATTCTTACCAAATTTGGTACACGGGGTTTTTTTGGGTTGCTGATCATGAATCTGAGGTCGGATTTGCAAAACTCAAAATGGCGGATCCAAGATGGCGGACACAATTTTTGAAAACCAACCGATTCCTACCTAATTTGGTATACAGTTGGGGAATCCTCAAACCTGATACTCTTAAACCCTAAACCCTGAAACCTTTGACTCCCACACCCTGTAACCTCAAAAAATAGACCTCAATAACCCTGTAACTTTAAAAATGAGATCCAATAAACTCAAAACCAGGACTTTTAAACCATATACTCTCAAATAGTAGACCCTTAAGCCCTAGAATTGCGAAGGTTAGACCCGCGCCTAACTTTCCTTTTTTTGGCTGTATCTTGTTCTTTTTTCCGCGAATGACCTATTCAAAGGCTTTCTGCCCAAACGTTTTTGAGGACTTGTTTCTCTTTTTAGCGACCAGCAATAGTCCGCTAGCATATGGTCATCCCATCGTCCTTGATACCGATTTTCTATGATTTTCAGATCTTGGTGAAAACGTTCCCCTTGCTCCTCACTGTAGTCACCAAGATTATCTGGGAAATCATCGATGTGGGAGTCCAGGAAATGTAATTTTAGATTCATTAAGCAACCTAATGTTTGAAAATTTTTTACCATTTTCTCGACTATTTCTTTGTACTTAGGACTTATATTATTTCCCAAAAAGTTTGTTGCGACTTGTTTAAAACTAAGCCAAGTAGCTTTTTCAACTTTATTCATAGTAACAAATAATGAATCTTGAAACAATTTTCTTATTTGTGGCCCGTCAAATACGCCTGCTTTAATTTTAGCTTCAGAAAATTTCGGAAATTTTTTATGCAAGTATTTGAAACATGGGCCGTTTGTATCTAATGCTCTCGTGAATTACTTCATAAGTCCAAGCTTAATGTGAAGCGGGGGAATAAGAACTTTTCCTGGAGCTACCAATGGTGGAAACAATACATTATTTTCACCAGGAGTGAACGATTCTCTTGTTGGCCAAATTTTTTTCTTATAATGACGTTCCCTGTCTCTGCTATTCCACAGACATTTATAACAGGGATAAAGTGTAAACCCTGACTGTTGGCCAAGCAATATTGTTACAATTTTCAGATCTCCACAAATTTTCCAGTTATGATCAGCATATTTTATTTTTATCAAAAGCTGCTTCATTTTTTCATATTGCTCTTCCATAACTGTGGAATGAGCAATCGGAATGGGAGCGTAAACGTTGGTATTATGCAGCAAAACTGCCTTAATGCTCCGTTTAGATGAATCAATGAACAGTCTCCATTCTTCAGGATCGTATGAGTTATTTTGAAATTCATCCATTAGACCTTTTACATCGGTACAATATGAAAGTGACAATTCCTAGTCCATTGTGAAATATTTTCGAAATTCTTCATCTCTGTTTCTATAATAAGAAATCGTAACTTCTGGCTTAAGTAAATGTCTTTTCTTTAAAAAGGAAGCAAGATGCTCTGAACCATCTTTGGATAAGCCTAAATCTCTGACTAGATCACTAAGTTCTGACTGTGATACGAGTATTGGTTCTGGTTTACGGTTGTATGGTAGAAATTCTTTATCTGTGTCACCAGTATATGATAGGTTGTCACTAGAACATTCATTAGTATCAGTGTTTGAATCTTTTTCGACAGTCTCAATGTTTTCGGCATGAACTGATAAGGTGAAATCATTTGTTTCCATAACATCAGCATCAAGTGGTTCAGGAGGCGGAATTAATTTAGTTGGTCTTGTTACTGTCGAAATATCGTTATAAGTAATAGTGCTTTTATTTTTTCGGTTATGCCTAGATACAACATTCATACAAAAGTAGCAATCATTTTCACTGTATGGTCTATTCCATATTGCTGGTCTGGAATATTTAATCGCCTTCTTATTGATGTACAACATTATTTTGCAAGAACTGCAAATGATGTGGGGAACCCAATCTGTATCCTGGTGCTGCTGTATTTCAATGTTAAAACAATCCTTATATAAGGTTTTAATCTTATCCGTTATCGGTGACCCCATTTTACTCAATACGTGTTGACAGCAAATATAACAAAATGAATCACTGTTTTTATCGCACTTATGAAAAGTCCTTGTACCGTGAGACCGTTTTCTTGTAGCATTATACTCTACATGAGCCAAGTCACCCACACATGAAGAGCTACGGTCGCTGGATGACGAGGCTGCGGGCCCGCTTTCCCACCCTGACCAACCGCCGATACTGGGTTTCCGAGTCCCTGCATCGTAATTCTCTTTCTTCTACCTGCCATGACGGCATCTAAGCCGTTATCCAGGGACTCTGCTGGCTAGTGGAGTAACACCGTTGCCCACCGTCACCACGTGGAGGTGCCCTGGATGCAGGTAGAAGAATAAAAATCGACCGATGAATTTTCTCGGCGTTCAAAATGGCGCGAAAACATCTGCCATCTTGAATTTTGCAAATCCAACCTCAGATTCGTGATCAGCGACCCAAAAAATCCTCGTGTACCAAATTTGGTAAGGATCGGTTGAATTTTAATTTGAATTCGTTTTTGCATTCGAGAAGCACTAATCCAACCGATGAATATTAGCTTAGCGTGTCCGAATACATATTAATACATCTTTGGATTCATGAAAAAGCTTGAATCAATTTTTTAGGAGTATATTTTTCTTAATTTTTACTAATTTTTACCTATTTTTTGAGGTTAGAGAAAAATTGAGATGTGATGGCGATATTCTGACGTCAGATTCGTGATCAGCGGGCAAAAATACTACGGATCTGACATATCGCATCAAAAGTATACCCCACTTTTTTTTTTGTGAGGCTGTGTAATAGGTACAATAAAATTATTTGGGATTTTAGCAGTTATTGGAATATGATTAACCAAAGTACTTATCGGTAGGTAGGTGCTTAAGTACCTAAGTATGAAATAAAAATATTCTGTGTAAGTATAAAAATAAAGCAAAAACCTATAATATGCTTAGTTCAAATCAGAACAGCGATGGCTTCAACTTTCAGTTTTGCCGCGGTCAAACTTCGTTTAGTCGGTAAATCTGCATTGTCCCCGCGAGAAAAAATAATGATACTTAACACCCACGATGCCCTAGTGCATCAACATCCAACAAGCAAGTCCGTGAAATTGTGGAAACTTGTGCCAACATGACGGGAGTTGGATCAGCAACTATTTATAGATTTATAAAAGAAAGAAAACGCAGTCCTTGTTACGACAAACGCAATTAGAAGAAGAGTACACCATATTTTTATTAAGGTAGAAATACCTACACTACATAAAGTTTTGCAAGAAATCAGAGAAGATCAGGATATACCACATTTAAAAAAATGGAAATTATGGAAAATCCTGGATAACCTGAATTTTCGTTAGGAAAAACACAATAGAAAATTTGTTCGTATGGATAAAACAGAAATAATATGTTGAAGAAGAGAATATCTACGAGCAATTAGAAAATTTCCAGCCGGGGATGAGGGACACACAGTGAAAAAATCCTGGTTTGACAAAAACATTAAGATTGCCAAACAAGCTTTTATGGAAGGCAGGCTAATTATAGCACATATTGGTAGTGAAAACGGATTTCTCGACAGTGGCTTGTTGAAATTCGAATCAAAGTCAACTAAAGATTACCATCAGGGGAAGACAGCCAATGCTTTTGATGAGTACCTCCAACAAATAATTGAATGTTTACCAGCAGAATTAGTTATAGTATTAGACAATACTCTATATCATTCTCGATTATTAGAACGACTCCCGACAAAGATGGAAAAAAGTGGATATTCATCAATGGATAAGACACAAAAATCTCAAACATAAAGATGGTGTGTTTTAAGCGGAACGTCTTAAAATTGCGAAACAAAATAAGGCACAGTTCAAGAAATACACAGTCGATGAGATGACAAAGGAAGGGAATATCACAGTGCTTAGATTACCTCCATATCATTGCGAATTGAATCCCATAGAGCTAATTTGGGCACAAAAGAAAGGTTTCGTTGCAAGGAAAAACAACACGTTCAAACATTAAGACGTAAGGCAATTATTACTCACCGGAAAAGAGAGGATCAAAGAGGATAATTGTTATGTTATAGGAGAAGAAAATAAAATGTGGAAACTTGACGAATATATCGTTGAAACTGTGGAAATAGAACCCTTAATTATCAATTTAAGAGGAGTCGTGTCTTCAGATTTTGAAGATGATGATTGTTTTTGATTGTAATTAAAGTACTTATATATAATTAAAGTACTTATATATGAATTGTGAATTTGTATATATATATATATATATATATATATATATATATATATATATATATATATATATATATATATATATACAAATCAAGGATTTTCTACAGCTGACGCTGTCTTCCTTCTTTCAGCCTTTGATTCCATCAGTTTCTATCTTCCCAGTCTCCACCTGTTAGACCCCTGTCCTCCATAACCTCGTCCACGTCGTCTCTCCACGATCGTCTGGGTCTTCCTCTTTTTCTTCTCCCTATAGGGCTCCACTCCGTTATTTTCTTTATCCACCTATTATCTTCGCTCCGTCTTATGTGCCCATACCATTTTAATGCCCTCAGGGGCTAGGGGAATCCCAGGATTCTCCTAGTACGGGCATTGACGATCCCGAGGTACCTGAGTCATGTTGTGCTGTCTTGTGTTGTCCAGATTATATGTAGCAAAAACGCAATCTTAAGGTGTTTACCGTGCCGAGAAGATGAATGGCTCAGCGTTTATGAGTCGCAAACGGTTCCCCCGGATACCGGGCGCCCTCCGGGTGTAAGTAGCCTTGCTGTGGCATCCAGGCTCTGCCGCAGTCGACCATTCTTTCCTAGGATACTCGTGGGAACACTATGTCACAAAATAATAATTATACTAGTGATAATGGCAGGGTGCTGAGGAGGCGGACCCCTGTCGTACAAACAGCTACAGCACCCCCACAACAACAACAACGACAAACGATCCAACCAACCAACCGCCTCAGCTGAAACTACTCCCGATAGTTTTACCAGATCCGACATTGTAGGAGATGGAAATTGCCTTTTTCGTGCAGTTAGCTTACACTTATATGGCCACCAAAACCATCATGAAAGACTCCGAGAGGCTGCTCTAAGATATATACAACAAAACTGGTCGAAACTTAACACATTTTCATTAATTGGGGACGACGATATGAAAGACTTCAATAACTACTATAACTATATGAGGAAAAATGGCACCTATGGAACGAGCTTAGAGATACTTGCCCTCTCGGAAACCCAGAATAGCAACTTTCATATCTTCTCAAAACAACGAAGAACAAGAGATACAAAAATAACTTTTAGGGACAAGCCAACAATAATAAGCACAAGAAAACACACCGAAACTATTTACCTTCTACTAACAGGCAACTCAATGTCGGGACACTTTGAGCTTCTGACACCACAAAACACTAAAAACATCCCAAACAACAGTAGACCAATAAAAGAAGCATCGGGCGAGCGACGTAACGGTCGAGGACGTCGCGGGAAATGGCAGCTCGACCAAAACGATGAAGACCGGGCAACTGACAATGGACCTGCCAAAAGTGTTGTGCCGGCGAGTAAACCGACACCCACCAAGGCGGGAAAGTCAAGGCAACGCATGAGTTATACTACAGGAACAAACGAACACACCATGCGTTGCTTTGATAAAAGCACAAGTCCTGACAAAGAAACCACTGAGAAGGGAATCACTCGCCGCCTAGACCCACCACCATCAATCCCAAACGCAACCGACGAAGTATTTAATCAAAAACTCCCGCAACGACAAAGAAATCCCAACAGCACAAAACCAAAATTCAAACGGCAAATAAGAATAGAAAACCAAATCAACAACATCAGGAGATATCTAGGACACCTTACCCAGTTTATCAACGGGAACGTGTCCAAACGAGTCACGCAGAGTATAAACAAGATCAAGTCCGGGTCTCCCAACAGAACACTGCCAGAAATCCTGGATACTCTGAAACAAAAATTATCCGTATATGCCGCAAGACTTCGTAGATACAAAGAACCAAATGAGAGGAAAGATACCAACAACCTCTTCCGAAGAAGCCAAACACAGTTCTACCGGAAAACTATGCACAGCAAACAGACAGCGGTGACCGAACCATCAAACAAACAAGAACTCGCAGATCATTGGAAAAGTATCTGGTCAGAACCCAAACTACCCAATAATAACACCCCCTGGATCAAAGCCAAAGAAGGCAAAGATAATCATGTGACAGAACAGGAAAATTCCACATTAACTACTGTGGGACCAAAGAGCATGATGAGGCGCCTGGATGCAAGAAGTTCCGGAGGTAGAATGGCCCCCCGTTCGGATCTCCGGGTAGGGGCTGGTTCGGAGGCGTCGACTTGCAGACATCATAATTTTAAGATAGATTTTTGCAACATACGAGGTATAAACTCGAACATAAATTCAGTGCATCAACACCTGCAATCAGATAAACCTCATGTACTCGCTCTATGTGAAACCAAGGTCAGTCCATCGACCAGCACGGTCAACTATCTTTATCCTGGGTACGACTTCTATTCCCGATTTAGGCGTAACTTTGGAATCTGTCTTTTTGTCAGAAGCGACCTCTCTTGTCAACGAGAAGAAGCTCTGGAGCCCCCAAACTTTGATGTTATGTGGTTAAAAATAACGACTCAACAAACCACAAGGTTCATCTGTATCCTGTATCGACCACCAAGTGATACCAATTTTCGAACACTTTTCGCTTCTCTTGCAGACACCATCGATCATTTACAAAGTAACTATCCAAGTGCCGAAATTGCCATCCTGGGCGACTTTAATGTCCACAATATCAACTGGCTCAAATATTCAAATACTACCGACGAACAAGGTCGTGAAGCTGAATCATTCTCAATCAGTTGTGGCTTAACTCAGCTTATTGACGAACCAACACGGATCCCTGATCGAGACGGGGAGTTCGCCAGTCTTCTTGATCTGTTTTTAACCACCAATCCGGAGATTTACACGATCACCGTAAATCCGCCGTTAGGTTCTTCCGACCATAAACTGCTTTCGACATCGAGTATCCTGCCAATCAGTGACGGAGAGGCGCCTAGGCCGCGCAAGATTTGGCACTACAAATCTGCTAAATGGGAAGATCTCATGGAATACTTTCGAACTTTCCCTTGGATGGACGTTTGTTTTCGATCCGATAACCCATCTGACTGCGCCAGGGAGGTCTCCGATGTTATTTTGGCTGGTATGGAAGCTTACATCCCTTTTTCGAAGAAATGCTCCTCCAACGGCAAGCCTTGGTTCGACCGAAAATGCAAAGAAGCTGTTGCTTCTAAACATATTGCCTACCGACAATGGCGTGAAAATCCTAACACCTTAAATCGAAACATCTTTGTTCATGCCCGGAACAGATGCAAGGGAATTATCGACGAAACCAAGGAGGCACACAATCAACGAATTAGAAACAAACTTCTCGCTTGTCCCAACAATTCCAGGTCCTTTTGGGCAGTCGCTAAGGCAGTTAGTCAAAACTTTACCAAATCCACGATACCACCACTCACACGGCCAGATAATTCCATTGCAACCACACCTGTTGAGAGAGCGAACTTGTTGGCTGAACTCTTTGCTTCACATTCTACTGTCGATTTCCAAGGAAAAACACCACCTACTATTCCCATATTGCAGTCAAGGATGCCCGATGTTGTCTTCAGACAGCGCATCATAAAGCGTATTTTAATGAAGCTAGACACCAAGAAGGCTTCTGGCGCTGACGGAATACCTGCCATAGTTCTCAAAAACTGTGCAAGGGAACTAACACCAGTTTTCTGTAGACTTTTTAACCTATCCTACAGAAAGGGAATATTTCCGTCCTGCTGGAAATGTGCCACGGTTCAGCCGATACCTAAAAAAGGTAAGAAGACCTTGCCAAATAACTACCGACCAGTTGCACTGCTTTCAATAATATCGAAAGTCATGGAAAAGGTTATCAATGAGCATCTTCTAAAATATCTTGAACGATTCAATATTATTAGCGATCACCAATATGGTTTTCGTAAACATAGATCAACAGGAGATCTTCTGACTTGTGTAACACATGTTTGGAACAACGCAATTGAACACTTTGGAGAATCTCGAGCGGTTGCTTTTGACATATCCAAGGCATTCGACCGTGTTTGGCACGATGGACTGTTGGCTAAGTTGCGCTCTTATGGTATGTCTGAAAGGTTCTGTTCGTGGCTCTCATGTTTCCTCAGAGAGCGTTCTTTACGAGTGGCGGTCGACGGATTTCTTTCAAACACCCTCACTATCAACGCCAGTGTGCCCCAGGGCTCCATACTGTCTCCTACTCTCTTTCTCATTTACATTAACGATCTGCTGGAAAAGACCGGGAATCCAATCTATAGCTTTGCAGATGACAGTACGCTTGTCTCTTCATTCACCTTGAACGCTCGGACATCGGCTGCTCAGGCGAATATCCGCAGACAGCAGGAGGTCGTTCAACTTAACAAAGACCTGGAAGAAATTCTATCTTGGGGTGACAGTAACCAAGTGGAATTTAACGCTACAAAAACCCAAGCGGCAGTTTTTTTCTAAAAAAGTTAACGTTGCTGAACCCGACATAGTTATGTCGGGGCACTCCATTCCCCTAGCATCGTCGCTCAGTTTGTTGGGCGTTAGTTTAGGAGCAAATATGTCTTGGCATGAACATGTTGCAGGCATAGCAAGGAGAGCTTCTCAAAAACTGGGAATATTATTTAGAACCAGAAAGCTTTACACCCCACAGCAACTGTTAATTCTTTACAAAGCCCAAATTCGACCAACTATGGAATACTGCTCCCACGTTTGGGGCTCCGCTCCCAAACATACACTGCATTTGTTGGATTCTGTTCAGAGAAGAGCGGTCCGTCTGATTGGGGACCCGGAATTGACCGGCGGCCTTGATTCGCTGGAACATCGAAGAACGGTTGGCGACTTGAGTCTGTTCTACAAGTATTTTCATGGAAAGTGTTCGAAGGATGTAGCCCGCTTAATTCCTCCCAAAGCGGTGCATGTTAGAAATACACGTCGCGCTGGTGCTTCGCATCCGTATGAGGTTCAGCTTGTTACTCCGCGTACGACGCTTTTCAAGCAATCTTTTATATGGAGAACGTCATCCCTTTGGAATAATTTGCCCAGCGCTGTGTTTCCCACCGAGTACAATTTACAGCGATTCAAGAACAACGTGAATCGCTTTTTTCCGCACTCGTGCCGCTCCTGGAGCGCTTTAGGGACTTCCCTGCAGCACGTGTGCTAGACCAATAAAAAAAAAAAAAAAAAAAAAAAAAAAAAAAATCGTTTTTCTTCAGTGGTGTTTATTGCGTTCTCTTTGATGTTCATTCTGCTTCTTATTTCTTCATTTATTATTCTCTCCATACGTGTCACTCTACAACATCTTCTCCAATATTCCATTTCTACCACGTTAATTTTAGATTTATTTCTTTTGTTGATCGTCCATGTTTCTGACCCGTATGTCATTATGCTTTGTATTATTGATTTGTATATGCGTGTTTTGTTTCTCTTTGTAATGTGTTTGTCCCACAGGATCGAATTTAATTGTCTTATGCATGTCTGCGTTTGTCCTAATCTAGCTTTAATCTATTCTTCTGATGTTGCGTTTCTTGAAATGATTGTTCCTAAATATTTAAATCTATCGGTTCCTTTGATTATTGTTTCGTTATCAACTTCAAGATTCTCCACGTTTCCCTCCTTTGTTGTTAAATATTCCGTTTTTATCAAAGTTTATTGCTAATCCTGCTTTAGCGTATTCTTCTTTCAGTTTTCTTGCCATATAACTGAGGTTTTCCTCATCTTGCGCTATGATGACTTGGTCGTCTGCGAAACTTAGAGTATATAAGTAATCTTTTCGCATTGGGACTCCCATTCCACTACATTTTTGCTTCCATTTTTTTAATGTTTGTTCGAGGTATATTTTAAATAGTGTGGGGGATGTAGAGCATCTCTGTAATAGACGTTTTGATGTTTGGAGTCTCTTCCCTATTTTATGTCCTATTTTTATGTTCACTGTGTTGTTTTCGTAGAGAGCTTTTACTGCGTATATTAGTTCTTTGTCAATGCCTATTTCTTTCATTGCGTTCCATAATCTTTGTCTTGGTACTGAGTCATAGGCCTTTCTTATGTCTATGAAGGTTAAATGAACTTCTCTATTCTTTGCCAGTTTTTTTTCCATTGTTTGTTTTATAGTGTATATGTGGTCTGTACATGATTTTCCGGCCGTAACGCCTGCTTGGTCTTCTCCAATTTTTCCTTTTATATTTTCCTCTATGATATTTTTAATAATTTTTCCATACAAACGTCCCATACTCGATATTATGCTTAGGCCTCTATAGTTTGTGCATTTTCTGCGGTCTCCCTTTTTAAATATAGATACTATATAGGCTTTTGACCATTCCTCTGGTATTTTTTCTCCATTTATCGCTCTGTGGAACATGTTTCTCAGCATTCGATGTAATTTATTAGACCCGTACTTAATCATTTCATTTACCACACCCCTAGGCCCTGCAGATTTATTATTTTTGAGTGTTTTTATTGTCTTCTTTACTTCTTCATAGCTTAGTTCTATCTCTTTTTTTTCCTTATTCTGTTCTTCTTCAGGGTTCTCTTCCTGAAATTCTTGTCTGTCTTCTGTTAGCAGTTTCTTATAATATTCTTCCCACTCGCTTTCTGGGATATACTCTATATACATCTTCTCTCTATTGTTGGTCCTTAATGCTTTAATTATTCTCCATGACTCTGTGCTTCTAGTTCCTCCTATATACTACATGTTCGCACGATTTTTCCCATCTCTCGTTCTTTTCTTTTTTTATCATCCTCCTCGTTTCTGCATTTTTCTCTTTATATTTCTGTAGATCTTCTTCTGATTTTGTATTCAGCCATTTTTCGTATAGTCTTTTTTTCTCCTTTATAGATTCTTTGGTTTTTTCACAGATTCTAATTTTATGTTTCTTATTCTCGTTGTCTTCTTTACCTAATGCTTCTAGGGCCGTCTGTTTGATGCATTCTTTTATGTGGTCATACATCTGTTGGATGTTGTCGTAGTTAAATTCATTTAATTTTTGATCTAATCGTCGTCTGTATAGGTCTCTTATCGTTTCGTCATGCAGTAACTGTATTTTGTATTTTATTTCTTTGTCTGCTTTTCCTGTTATCTCATTAGTATTTCTGTTTTCTTTATCTATTGTTCCTTTTTGCTTTATTGTCTTGTACCACGGTACTTGTATATTTGCTATTAATAGTCTATGGTCTGTTTCACATTCTGCCCCTCTCTTTACTCTTACGTCTTTTATTTTGATAGTGGTATCGTTTTTAATTATAATGTATTGTCTATTATTGATTTTAAGTTTGGTGTTTCTTGCATCCAAGTATATTTGTGGATGTCTTTGTGTTTGTAGAATCCGTTTGTTATTTTGAGGCCGTTTAGTTCACACAGCTCTATTAGTCTCTCTCCGTTGTCGTTAGTAATGTCTTCTCCGAATGGTCCTACGATATTGTCCTTTGTTTTCCTTCCTGTTCTCCCATTATTATTAATTTTTGGTTTTTCTTTACTTTTTGTATTTCTATTTCTAGTGTTTCCATGAAGTTATCTTTTCTGTTACAGTGCTGTTTTCTGTTGGGCCGTATACTCCTAATATTACCATGTCTTTTCCTAGCATTGTTATATTTAGTTTTATGATTCTTTCATTGATGGATTCCCAAGATGTTATTTTCTTTTTCCGCTTCTTTTTTACTAATATTCCAAATCCGGCCTTTGCTTTTTCTTCCTTCTTTACTCCACTCCAACAATGCATCACTTCATCTATTTCTTCTATTCCACTTCCCTTTCTCTTCGTCTCGCTTATTATTAAAATATCTATGTTCATCTTCTTAAACACTTGTATGACTTCGATGTTCTTTGTCCTCCATCCCTGTATATTCGAGCACCTATTCTGTTTCGAGATTTCTTCGTTTGGCTGAGTTTTAAGCTTGGGTTAACTATTCGCTTTGAAGTAGAATTGTCCCCCCCCGTTTCCGATGGGGCTCCCTTCTTTGAAGGTGTGGATTGCCACCCGGGGATTTTTGCTTATCTTGTGATTTTTCATCCTACTACAAACAACTAGCATTTCCCAGTTTAGCTTTTACGTGTGTTAGGGTGCTAACTCCTAACGCCACAACCCTCCTCCTTTATCCGGGCTTGTGACCGGCAACAGTGTTGATGAACTACTCAATCTATCCATCAACACTGCAGGCGGAGTTATCTTATATTTCTATATATTTATTTTAAAGATAATTTTATTTATTAAACATTAAAAGCCCGTTACGCTCGGACGGCTATGCTACCGATGAACCCTCATATACATTTTATGATTCTAATGTATAGGAGAGGTTTTTTGTCTAAAATAGGGTGAATCCTTAAAAATAATTCAAAACAGGTAGCAAAATCCAATAAAATTCATGAGAAATCTATTTTTTTTTTTGGGCTCACCTTAACTTGTATTTGCATCTACAATGAGAGAATTCTGCTATCAACTCCAAACAAATACACTATATTATTTGTTTCTTATCAAAAAAACGTTGAAAGAAATGAATGGTGAAACCTTAGTAATAGGTTTCCATAAGAAGAGAGTCAATAAACTGGTAGCAAAAAATATTGAAAACCTCTTGATAGGGAAAACTGTAGCCAGATGGGGAACTGGAGGTAAAACTTGTTAAGAAAAAGCAGGAACACCTTGAAGAGAAAACAAAAGTTGTACAACGTATAAAAGGATCCAAGATTTTCAAATAATTTTATCTTATCAACTCTTCAGCATGTGGCTAAAGGTATTTGGAAGAAATACCGTACTGCCAAATGGTGTCGGCCCGCTTTCCGTAGGAGAGTTTTCTTACCCAAATCTACAGAGAAAATTTCGATTTTTGAATGCAGAGTCTTAAAAAAAACAGGTGACCAGAATTAAGATAAAACATCTATCACTTGAAATTTGTGAAATCTAATCCCTCCCTACCTCCGACTCATCGAAAACTCATCGTGCTGATTCCAATGTTTACGAGAGTATATCCTATCCTATCCTTGAAAAACCGAGCGGAAATAGAAAACTCGAAATTATAACCGAACAGATGTACCGACTTTACAGTAGACTACAAAAAGGAAATATTATGCTCTATTACGTAATATTATCTTAATAAGGAAACTAATGCAAAAAAAAACATGTCTTTTCGGGTAGGAGAATTTCCTTGAAAATTTAATGAAATTGAGGCATGCTATAATCAAATATAACGAGTCCATTGAGTAGTTGATGTCTCCTGAATAAAAGAAATTTCAAATTGTAAGAAGAAACTGATTGCCTCATAAATAAGTAAAAATTTTATTTGTGTTAATTTATCTTAAAAAAGGGTAGGTTTTTACATCAGAAGTACCTTTCAAAATTATTTCACCAATATGGTGTCGGCAAGACATCTTATGCTAACATTTCTGCTAATAATATAATGGTGCTCTTAAAATAACTGAAACTGAGCCGTTCCATAACTTAACACAAAATAAGCCTTCAATGTCATTCCAACAGTGCTTCTTAAACTACAGTAGCTTGCTCTTTCCATGTCGAATCCTACAAGACTTGTATTTCAAGAATTTGTTGAGTATCTCCGATTGAATTTATTACTGCGAGTCTATCGTGCTCCTCAGAGCTAGTTAAGTTGTATAAATTACATTCCTTAGAACATCGTTTTACTTTTTCAGTCCTTTCTTTTTGTAATATCTATCTATAAAACTGGATAGCTGGTTAACTTACAGGTTCAGAAAGGACATAATGTCCTAAATCTTCAGCAATGGAGGTTACAATGTACACTGCACCTCGATAACTTACTTAAATTGCTCTTGTCCAAGGCTGCAAACAAGTTTTAAACTTATTGTGTTTCTTATCCATGCTAGCTGTTTTATTTTCTTGGATTTAGTGGTTCGACTTAGTCAAGTCCTGTTTATACAACTGGTCTCTATTTGAGCTATTGCTTGATGATCCAAAGGCTATTGATTCATTTATAATTTCAAAACCCTCTTCACTTTTTTCTTCCAATTTTTTAGTCTTCTGTTTCCTTTCTTCAAACCCCTTTTCTGTTTCAGTTAACTTTTTGTCGATGCTTCTTTGACTAAGTAGCAAATATTTGCCTTGTTTTATCTTAACCATTTTAAGACTCTTGACATGGGCAGTATCGAGTAAGTCGTCCAATTCGTTCATGAAAGTTTTTTCTTCTTTTAATACAATGGTGCACATTTCCGGTGAGGATACACCCTTTAGTTCAGAAAACAATTACTAGATTAAAAAATATTACACTTTAAACTTGTCTAATAAATAGAAGTTTACTGCCAACAATATGAGATGAATAACTATCAACCAAAAACACTACATTTTCTTTCCCTAAACTTCAAAAAACCGACATCTCAAGAAAAGTCACAAACACACACAACGAACTTTAAATCACAAATTACAAATATAGCTAAAGAAGTTATTAAAAGTATAATACCAAAAACATTATAAACGCATGAAACTGGTAGCTTAGCGAGAGGGGGCAAGTTAATCCAAAATACATTTGATCCGGAGAAAACCGAGAACCGCATTGATTAATTAATGTGGCTGAGCATCTTAGTACAATATCAGCTGGAGTATAAATTCCTCCCTTTAAATACGCAACTGGAGTTCTCTGAAAACTCTGCTGGGTAGATATCTATTTTAGTTATGGTACACCTGCTTTTAAGGGAGTATTCTAGTCTAATGGTCGAGGTTTTATGCTATTTTTGCGATTTTTTTGGGAGAAAAATATAAGGGTTATTGCAAAATGATTTTTTACAGTATGTTCGTATATTTTTGAAATATGTTTGCAAATTTCTATATTATTAAATAATTACAAATAATCAGTGTTAGAAATACATGAAAAGAACGCGAAGAAGAAAACGGTGCTCGATGGTGACCATGATTAAAGCAGCTCTATTCATCTGAAATAAAAAAACTAAAGAGTATCCGAATAAAAAAAAAATCGTGAATATGTAAAAAATGGCGCCATATAGAAAATTGTATATCGATTTTTGACCATTTTTCACCTTTGAAGGGCTGTAAAAGATACAAAACAAAAAATTTTGACTTCATTGTGGTAGGGGCTATAGCCACATATTGCTAAAGATTTGTGCACAAGTACAACTCAATTGCTCAACTGGTTTTTGGGATAGCATGAACGCCAATTCGAAAAAAGTGATTTCGAGAAAAACACTTTTAAAGTTTTGTGTACTGATTACACAGAAACACTTTTATTTACGATCAGTCATCTATTCCAGATCCATAGAGTAAACCTTGTTACTCAAAAAAATCATGCAGAGCTGAAAATTCTTCCCTCTGTTGTGCTGTTTCTTCTCGAGTAAAGTCGGAAGAGTGCACATGTACGCACGGCCCGTAGTAGGATGCCGCTTCCTATATAGTACTATAACTATTGATTGAAAGCTAATTATACAGTAAACTAAAGAAATGTTGAGATGATTATAGAAAAAGTTTCAGAAATATAACTTACCTACTTATAGAACAATAAGCCAATTTTTTTTATGGATCTAGCTCTCGTGCTGCATTCAAATCCCTAATGCGCTACAAGAGCGACAAGTGTGCGGAAAAAACCATTAAATAAGCGTACTGTCATCTGCAAAGCTGTAGATTGAATTCCCGGTCTTTTCCAGCTGATCGTTAATGTAAATGAGAAAGAGAGTAGGAAACAGTATCGAGCCTTGTGGCACACCGGCGTTGATAGTGGAGGTGTTAGAAAGAAATTCATCGACTGCTACTCATAAAGAACGCTCTCTGAGGAAACATGAGAGCTATAAACAGAGCTTTTCAGACATACCAGAAGAGCGTAGCTTAGTCAACAGTCCATTATGCTAAACACGGTCGAATGCCTCGGATATGTTAAGAGCAACCGCTCGAGATTCTCCAAAGTGCTTAATTGCGTTGTTGATTTATGTTTACGAAAGCCATATTGGTGATCGCTAATAATGTTGAATCGTCCAAGATATTTTAGAAGATGCTGATCGATAACTTTTTCCATGATTTTCGATACTATTGAAAGCAGTGCGACTGGTCAGTAGTTATTTGACAAGATCGTCTTGCCTTTTTTATGTATCGGCTGAACTGTGGCACATTTCCAACAGGCAGGAAATATTCCCTTTTTGTAGTATGGGCTGAAAAGTCTACAGAAAACCGGTGTTAGTTCCCTCGCACAAGGCAAGATATTTAGAAGCAACAGCTTCTTTGCATTTTCGGTCAAACCAAGGCTTGCTGTTGGAGGGGCATTTCTTAGAAAAAGGGATGTAAGCTTCCATACCAGCCAAAATAATATCGGAGACTTTCCTGGCGCAGTCAGATTGGTTGTCGGATCGAAAAGAAACGTTCATCCAAGGGAAAGTTAGAAAATATTCCATGAGATCTTCCCATTTAGCAGATTTGTAGTACCAAATCTTGCGCGGCTTAGGCGCCTCTCTGTCACTGATTGGTAGAATACTCGATGTCGAAAGCAGTTTATGGTCGTAAGAACCTAACGGCGGATTTACTGTGACCGTGTAAATATCGGGATTGGTGGTTAAAAACAGATCAAGAAGACTGGCGAACTCGCCGTCTCGATCAGGGATCCGTTGGTGTCTGCAAGAGAAGCGAAAAGTGTTCGAAAGTTGGTATCACTTGGTGGTCGTTAGGGGATACAGATGAGCCTTGCGGTTTGTTGAATCGTTATTTTTAACCACATAACATCAAAGCTTGGGGGCTCCAGAGCCTCTTCTCGTTGGCAAGCGAAGTCGCTTCTGACAAAAATACAGTTTCTGAAGTTACGCCTAAATCGGGAATAGAAATCGTACCCAGGGTAAAGATAGTTGACAGTGCTGGTAGATGAACTCACCTTGGTTTCACAGAGAGCGAGTACATGAGGTTTATTTGATTGAAGGTGTTGGTACACTGAATTTGTGTTCGAGTTAAACCCCGTATGTTGCAAAAATCTATTTTAAAATTATGATCTCTGTATGTCGACGCCCCTGAACCAGCCCCTACCCGGAGATCTGAACGGGGGGCTATTTTACCTCCGGAATTTTTTGTATCAAGGTGCCACATCATGTTGTTTGGTCCCACGGTAGTTAATGTGGAATTTTCCCGTTCTGTCACATGTTTATGATTGTCTCCTTCTGCTTTGATCCAGGCGGTGTGATGATTGTGTAGTTTGGGTTCTGACCAGATACTTTTCCAACAATCTGTGAGTTCTTGTTTGTTTGGTGGTTGAGTCTGTTTGTTGTACATAGTTTTCCGGTAGAACTGTTTTTGGCTTCTTCGGAAGAGGTTGTTGGTGTCTTTCCTCTAGTTTGATTCTTTGTATCTACGGAGTCTTGCGGCATATACGGATAGTTTGTGTTTCAAAGTATCAAGGATTTCTGGCGATATTCTGTCGGGAAACTTGGATTTGATCTTGTCTACACCTTGTGTCACGTTTGGACGCGTTCCCTTTCATAAACTGGGTAAGGAGTCCTAGATCTCTTTTGATGTTGATTTTCTTTTCTATTCTGTTTGTTTTCTATTTCTATTATGTTTATTTATCAACATTGTTACATATAAATTGATAACAATATTAAAAAACCGGTTTTAAATAAATAATAATATAAAAATAATAATAAATAAATAATTAATGATACTAATAATAAATAAATAATGTATTATAAACTATTTGTAAAGTAATTAGTTAATTTATTTACTACTAGCGTATTTTTGGTTACACGTGGTTTGTCATTGTATTTTCGACTAAATAATAATTGTACTATTCCTGTAGAACCAAATTTATCATAAGAACTTTTTAGATCTTCCAAATTTATGCATTCAGATGCAGTTCTTTTAATAATAAGATCGGAAATAATACTTTTTGAAGGCATTAAAGATGGCAATATTAGTTTTTTCATGACACACTCTTTATACGATACGTAATTTGTAATTAAATCTTCTCTCTTCGAAAACTCATTTTCCAAATTCTCAAGGATTTCAACGCCATATATCGCCTCATGGAATTTTTCACTTGGTGATATTTGCAATAAATCATGCGCTAACTTTCCAAGCTCAAACATGTCTGGGACTTTTCGGTCGGTACTTACTGTGTCCGAAAAACCAGTAATATTTTTAAAATCCTCAATCATTGCAAAATTACTTATACCTTTTATTTTTATATAATACTTCATTAATTGATTTTTGCGGTTTACAAATTTTCTTCAATCGATATGGCATTATTAAAGTCAAATTAAAAATAGATCACAGAGAAAAAATAAAAACATTTGTAAACTTCATTTTTGTAGAATTCTATAGAGGTTAATTATTTATTAGATATCTTTAATTAAATTGGTTAAACAATTAATTATTTTAATTAAGTATAAAATATTTACAATTGATCAGAAAAGAAATTTATCAGCTTTTGCAAAGCCTTAATCAATTAATTGTTGAAATAAAAAAATATATATATTTTACAGACATTTTGCTATTTTGAGGAGTATTTAATTTAATTTTTATCTATTTCTTAGTGATACCATTTTCAATCTAGATGTCAAAATTTTTTATTCTTACAATTTTTCCTTCAATTCATCAATTTTATTAATAATTAATTGAGGATCTTCTTGTGCCTTACACCTACAACTGTCTTTGGCAGCTTCTTCTATTACTGGACCAATTTCACGTTCATATCTTTTATATAAATTCCATAATATTGGAGGTATATTCATTGAAGCCAATAGTTTGTTCAATGCAGTGCACCCGAAACCATGAATGAACAGCATCTTCAATAGTCGTTAAACCTAAAAAAATTTAATAATTTATTAAATATATTTATATAACAATAAATAAATATTTTCCTAGAACAGCTTTGGTGTTGACATCTGAATGTTTAACCTTATTATTTGTAACATGCATTTTACTAGTCGGTACTTTCGTTATAACATAACATTCATCACAAGAAATATCTAATAGTTAATTAAGACCTAAACGTTTCTCATGAGTTATCTTTTCTGGTGAAAGGACTTTTTTACACAGATGACACTTTAAATTTTTTTCAAACTCATCTAACTCAACGATCCGTCGACCAGTACACAGGTTAGGTTCTTCATTTTTTATTTTTTTCGCGTCATTCATTGACGAAATACTCCTTTTGCGTTTATTCATGAGCTTTTCCTTTGTAACAGGGTCTAAAGAGTAAACATACACAAAGTATAATAAATAACCTATATAAGCGTCACTTCTATAGCGCATTCGATATACGCATTGGCAGCGTTGCCACATTTATTTTCATTAAAAGTGTGTGTCTGCACATGAATGATTCCATGTATCAAATACAGTCTCCGACAAAAATAAAGTACTCTGCTATTGAATAGTTTAAACTTTTTGTATTTACTATCGAACTATACTTTTGGCTCCGATTATCATGATAAAATATCTAAAAACAAAAAATAATTGGCCGCATAAAACTCTCAAATACTTCTATGTGGGCTGGTCAGTCTGTCGGTACCTCTCAAAAGAAATGATATTGGAATTAAGATTAAACTCTACAGTTTTTGAGCGATATTGCTTTAAGGGTAGGAGGCGAAGGGGGTAAGTGCCACTTCGTGCATATGCTGTTATATAAAAAATCAGAATATTGTGTTATTTCTTCAGTATTTGCAGTTATGTATGATCAAGCACATAGAAGTTAATAAGGCGAGGGAGGGGGATTAGAGAAATAGAATATATCAATTGTACGAGGCTGGTTTGAAAAGTCCGTGCAAAGTCCGAGAGATAGCACCACCGGCGCGTATCGAGGTCATGTTTAGTTAGTAGCATCTCTTGAATGAACGCACACCAAGTTTCAGCCATATTGGTCTATTTCTTTGTGTTTGGCATTCGTGTGAATCAAGGAAGTCGAGTGATTTTCAAGAAATGGACGAAAAAGAATTTCGTGTGGTGATTAAACATTACTTTATGAAAGGCAAAACGCCTCAGGAGACTAAAGAGAAGCTTGATAAACATTATGGTGACTCTGCACCTTCGATCAGAACAGTTTATAAGTGGTTTCAAAATTTTCGGACTGGCCATATGGGCACAAGTGACGCTGAACGTTCTGGACGGCCTGTGGAGGTTACGACTCCAGAAATCATTGATCAAATCCATGATATGGTGATGGATGACAGAAGAGTTAAGGTGCGTGAGATTGCTAGTGCTGTGGGCATCTCAACTGAACGGGTACATAATATTTTGCATAAACATTTGGACATGAGAAAGCTATCCGCAAGATGGGTGCCGCGATTGCTCACGCTTGACCAAAAACGGAATCGTGTGAAGTGTTGCAAGGATGGTTTGCAGCTGTTACAGAAGAATCCGGAGGACTTTAAGCGTCGTTTCGTCATTGTGGATGAAACATGGATACATTACTATACTCCTGAGACCAAACAACAATCTAAACAATGGGTTACCAAGGGGGAATCTGCACCAAAAAAGGCGAAGACCGTTCCTTCGGCCGGAAAGGTTATGGCGACTATCTTTTGGGATTCGCAAGGGATAATCCTCATCGACTATCTGGAAAAGGGTAAAAATATTACAGGTGAATATTATTCATCGTTATTGGACCGTTTGAAAACCGAGCTGCAAGAAAAACGCCCGCGATTGGCCCACAAGAAAGTCCTTTTCCATCACGACAACGCACCAGCACACACCTCAGCAGTTGTGGTCGCAAAATTAATGGAAATAGGATTCCAACTCGTTTCACATCCCCCCTATTCTCCAGACTTGGCTCCCTCGGACTACTATTTGTTCCCCAATTTGAAGAAATGGCTGGCGGGACAAAGATTGTATTCAAACGAGGAGGTTATTGCAGACACTAATGGATATTTTGCAGACTTGGACAAATCCTATTATTCGGAAGGGATCAACAAACTAGAACATCGTTGGACGAAGTGTATAAGCCTAAAAGGAGACTATGTCGAAAAATAAAAATGGTTTACCCCAAACACATAAGTAGTTTTTTTATTTTTGCACGGACTTTTCAAACCAGCCTCGTATATTTTTTTCAGTTGAATGTTAAATATTAAGTACGGAGAAATTGAGGGTTTCAGCTGTAAATATCTCTCTAAGAAAGTTGAATTCAATTCTTATTTTAGAATTACGTGTTTACAAAAAAGTACCGAGTAAATAATTTTGCTTCTATTTTACCATACTCAGCTGATAAAATTTAAAAATGTTCAAAAAAACTTGCTATTCACATAAATATTTACTTGAAAAATTATAAACAAAGCAATTATAAAACAAAATCAATAACTATGTACAAAAAAGTCAATAATTGTTTTAATTATTAAAACATACCCCACTGTTCGATATGTAAGTTATTACTGATTACTGCTTATAAATTCTTATATTAATTTAAATATTTGAACCAAATTCCTAAAGATTTCGAATATTTTAAGAGTAATAAAAATACACCTACATCGGCGACCGTGGTCGTAAAATGGAAAAGTCTCGTAAATTCGGCACGTGAAGTGAACACAAAATGTGATGTCGGAAACAAATAAAAATTCTTTACTTAAGTTTTTTGCATGGACATCAACAAATAAGTTTTATTACTGATTTAATTATTTCCTGAGGTTATTCATTTCTTTTTTGTACCTGAAAAGATTTTAGAATTTCACCAACTATACAGGGTGCTGGAACTTTTTTTAACCGTTTTATTCTTACTAAAATAAGTAAAAGATACTGAAATATCGCTTTATGAAAATGTTAAAATTTCTAATTTCGAACTACTACAATTTAAACGTGCAAGCTAATTTCTTCTTCTTCGGGTACCATGACCGTTCAACGGTTGTTGGTTATCATGATGGATACCATGTTGATGATGATTGTTTTCTCTTGACAACCGCTCGGAAGAGTTGAATCATAGACTTTCTGTACCACTGCGTCAAATTTTTCAAGCACGATGTTCTCTTTCTCCCTGAACCACGTCTGCCTGGAATCTTTCCCTCTATAATCAGATACAAGATTTCATATTTTCCTGGATGTCTCAAATTGTGGCCAAAATATTCTAATTTGCGTCGCTTGATGGTCGTGACTACCTTTAAGTCCTTGTCCACGCAAGTGAGAACGCTGTTGTTACTAATTCTGTACATCCAACTGATTTTCAGCAGTCGTAGTTTCAATGACAGGTCGTGATTGGTTAAGACTTTTTTATTCTTCATAAATGCGGCTCGGGTCTTCTCTATTCGAATTTTGACTTCCACAGTCAGGTCCCAGTGGTCGTGGATATTGTTACCGAAATACATCAATTTGTCAACTCTCTCTATCTTTGTGCCACTGATTGTAATACCAACGGCTTCAATATTAGATTCTTTGCTTATAATCATATATTTTGTTTTATTTGCATCGAGTCTTAATCTAAACTATGTACAAGTGTCAGTTATTTTATCCATAAGTTTTTGTAGATCTTTTCCGTTATTAATGATATGTTAACGCCGTTGATGTTGAGTTCTTCAGTGGTACCAGTGAGTGCTTCATTGAATATCACCTCCGAATAGAGATTGAACAGCAAGAGCGACAGAATAAAATCCTGACGCACTCCTCGCTTGATTTTAATTTCACCCGATAGCTGACGCTCCAACTGTACTTCAGCTGTCTGTTGCCAGTACAAATTGACGATGATATGAATATCTTTGTCATCTATACCGGTCGTTTTTAAAATCTCTAGAAGTTTTTCGTGGCGTACCTTGGCAAAGGTCAATTGAACAAAGGAACACATTTTGGTTGACATCGCATCATCTCTGGATCAACACGTGGATATCAAGCAGTGCCTCTCTAGTCCCTAATCCGTTTCAAAAACCAAACTGACTGTTTCTGATTCCTTCTTCAAGTTTATTACATATCCATGCATCCCCCTCAAAAATAGTTTTGAAACATGGCTCATGTGACTAATTGTTCGATGATCACTACAATTGGTTGCTCTATTCTTCATCATAACAAATGTTGATTTCAGCCAATCAGTCGGTAGTATTCCGGTCTTTACAAATTTTTGTCAGAACTGTTATTCCTATATTATCCAACAGTTTTAAAAATTCAATAGTCACTTGGTCCGGGCCAGATGCTTTTCCATTTTTTCTAGCTTTATTACTAGTACCACTTCATCTTTAGCTGGGGTGGGCCTGACGTAACATCAGTCATGTCACATTCAGATCTCTCATCATCGAACACTTTTGTGATATAATCCTTCCATACCTCTAGCTGTTGTGTTATATCTGTTATTTTTTGTCCATTTCGATTTTTGAGGTAGTGGGCTGTACTCCGGCTTTTATTGCCGTTAACCTCCTTAAGTTTCTAATGTAAATTAAATAAGTCGTGCTTTGAATCAGATTGTCCAGATTGATTCCTAGATTTTAAGATCATGTTACGACACTGTTTTTCTCCCTATAATTTATTTTTTTTTCCATTTTTATATTTAAACTTTTGAGCAGTGTAGCCTAAAACAGTGTTTTAAATTTTTGAGCAGTTTAATTTAAATTTTACAGTGTGCATTGCGGGTTGACTACTGGACTTCTTAATTTGCATCGAATTTGTCTGATTGGCTAATGATTTGTATTCGGAAAGGAAGCCATTTTAAAGACGTTTCTTTAAGAAAGGGAGAAAAATATTTAAGCGTGCGGATGGCATTGTTAAGGGCTTTTTTCCAGCCGAGGTGCAGTAACGGCTTTTTCCATCATAGAGCAGTAGTGGGCTTTTTAGATCATCAAGTCGCAGTAGGCTTTTTTTTCAATCAGCAAGCCGAAGTAGGCTTTTTCCATCACGTTGCCGTAGTAGTTTATTAGTGATGCGGTAGTGTAGAGACAGTTTTTAGCTTTAAAGTTCAAAGCCTTTTCCTTGAAATATCCTGCTCATTCCCAGACATTTCGGGTCAAGAAGTGTTTAGCAGCCCAAAAGGAACTGGGATAGCAAAGGTTGAGACAATATGGTTATGAAGATTTCACCGGGACAGGCTAAAAATCTAACAGAAAAACCGTACGTCATAAGCACATCAATCCATGGATCTTGCTTTCTGCTGACAAGTGCGTTTACATCATCTATTCAGCACGTGTAACTCGTGAAGTTAATTCCACGGACTTTTAACATCGTGTTTATCTAAGCCTTTAATTAGAATCCTGATTTAAAGACTCTATATAATCGTACCATCTACTAGATTAAGGGATTTTATTTAGTAGTATTAATTTTAAAGTGTAGCGAAGTTAGAACTTTTAATTTTGTCATTAATAAACCCTTTTCTTTATTTAAATCTAGCGTTTCACTGAATCACCCGTTTTATATTTCAGGACGCAACGGTTGTACCAAATTAAATTTTGTTTTTCAACAACTACATAATCCTTCAGTATTTTTTCATTTTTTGAGCTAAAGTTAGTTTCTTTTTATTTTAAAATGAATGGTGTCCAAAATCTGTACAATCAAAATTTTAAACAACTATAGAGACTATTTACAAAAATTATTTCTTATCCATATTTCTGTACCTAAAACTGACCTAGTTTATGTCTAATTTCTTTAGTTCTTTCAGTATTAATATCCACTCAATCCATTCTCAGAAATTATGATATACATAAGGGGCAAATAACGACTTCTATTTAATAAATATAATATTTATTAAAGTAAAGAAGGGTAAGACCTTTTAAAATAGCGGTCCAACGTGAGACTCAAAAAAAAGGCCCTATTTTAAAGAGGTTGCAAAATTGCGCCTTAACGTGCGGGCATTCTATTAACACGCTACAGTGTGCCAGTCTGCCTTTGCTTGTCGTCTTATTTCACAGTGTATTCTCTTATATACATTCTCGTTTCTATTCTTGTACTTGAGTTTTCGGCTCCATAAAAACACAAAATGCCATCAGTCATCTAGCTGTTTCTTCCTTTTTAATTTAATGAATTATTTTCTTTGATAAATTCTCAGTACAAGTAAAAATTTCGGTTAATAATTTCTCATGAAGAACATAGTTTTCATCTCGGTTGCTACCAACTTTGTTTCTTGTCTCGGCTTTTTGTTACGGCTCAAATTTATTCGTACATGATTGTTGTCTACAATTGTAAGCTGATTATTGATTTTAAGTTCAACTAGAAATCAATGTTATCGGATTCAGAGTAAAGTCTTGCATTTTTCACGAATTTCTGGACAGTCCATGAGGTTGCAAGTACCGTTGCCTTCTGCATAATGTTGTCCAAATTTTTTAGATAGTCACGATCATGATCCGCTTATTTTGATTCACTGCTGGATATAGGCTTTTTCCATTTTATGCCATTACTATCTATTTCGTCCCTTTCTCATCTACATCTTGCCCTTTTTTTCATGTCGCCTCTCCATCTCATATTTGATCTGCCCGCACTTCTACGCTCAAGCCTTGGTGTCCACGTCAAAACTATTTTTGGTTCATCTGTCATCTGTTTCACGGACTACTAGTCCATCCTACCTCCATTTTAGTTTGGTCACCCCCTCTAATACGTCCACGACTTTATTTCGTTGTCGGATCCAATTGTTGCGTTTTTGGTCAGTTAATTTATTACCTAACATTCTCCGTTCGTGAGTTCACGGTGCTCTGGCTAATCTTCGAGCATGTCTTTTTGTGAGGCTCCATATCGCAGCTTCGGAGGTGAGTATAGGGAGACTAAACTGAACATATAGTTTTCTTTTAAGAGTGTTGGGTATTTCTAATATAAGACGATCATTTATATTACTAAATGCTGTCCAAGATATTTAAATTCATCAACAAGTTTCCTCGGTCATGTGGTCTCTAGTTGTGAAGATTTTTTGTGCCAAATATATATAATGTTCGATCTTTTCTAAAGGTTGTGGTGGGTGAGGCTCCATATCGCAGCTTCGGAGATGAGTAAAGGGAGACTAAACTGAACATATAGTTTACTTTTAAGAGTGTTGGGTATTTCTAATATAAGACGATCAGTTATATTACTAAATGCTGTCCAAGATATTTAAATTCATCAACAAGTTTCCTCGGTCATGTGGTCTCTAGTTGTGAAGATTTTTTGTCCCAAATATATATAATGTTCGGTCTTTTCTAAAGGTTGGCCGTCGAGCGTTAAATTAATGTGTGTATATGTATTCACCTTGATATTTATTTTATTAATAATGATTGTTAATCCTACTAATCTGGAGCGGTAGTCTAGTTCCGTGATCATCTCTTGTAGTTCAATAGATTCAAAACTTATTACAAGAATATTGTCGGCGAGTCGCAAATGTTTCAGATATTCACCGTTGATGTTTATGCATTTACTTGTCCAATCTATTTCTCTGAAGAAGTTTTCAACAGATGATACAAATAATTGATGAGAGGTCGTGTAGCCTTGCCATACGTACTCTTTATTGGAAATGGAGGTGTTTTTCCCGGAAGAGGATATGTACTGTTTTTTTTTTGTTTTTTTTATGTGGGTCTAGCACATGTGCTGCAAGGAAGTCCCTAAAGCCCTACAGGAGCGACACGTGTTTGGAGAAAGCGATTCACGTTGTTCTTGAATCGCTGTAACTTGTACTCGGTGGGAAACACAGTCCTGGGCAAATTATTCCAAAGGGATGATGTTCTCCATATAAAAGACTTTTTGAAAAGCGTTATACGAGGAGTAACAAGCTGAACCTCATACGGATGTGAAGTATTAGCGCGACGTGTATTTCTAACATGTACCGCTCTGGGAGAAATTAAGCGGGCCACATCCTTCGAACACTTTCCTAAAAATACTTGTAGAATAGGCTCAAGTCGCCAACCGTTCTTCGATGTTCCAGCGAATCGAGGCCGCCGGTCAGTTCCGGGTCTCCAATTAGACGAACAGCTCTTCTCTGAATAGAATCCAACAAATGCAGTATATGTCTGCGAGTGGAGCCCCAAACATGGGAGCAGTATTCCATAGTTGGTCGAATTTGAGCTTTGTAAACAATTAACAGTTGTTGTGGAGTGTAAAGCTTTCTGGTTCGAAATAATATTTCCAACTTTTGAGAAGCTCTCCTTGCTATGCCTGCAACATGTTCAAGCCAGGATATATTTGCTCCCAAATTAACGCCCAACAAATAGAGGAATGGAGTACCCCGACATAACTATGTGAGGTTCAGCAACGTTAACTTTTTTAGAAAAAAACTGCCGCCTGGGGTTTTCTAGCGTTAAATTCCACTTGGTTACTGTCACCCCAACATAGAATTTCTTCCAGGTCTTTGTTAAGTTGAATATCTTCCTGCTGTCTGCGGATATTCGTCTGAGTAGCCGATGTCCGAGCGTTCAAAGTGAATGAAGAGATAAGCGTACTGTCATCTGCAAGGCTGTAGATTATTTTATTATCTAAAATTTGTATGGAACAAAATTTTTTCCAATATAACAATCAATTTTATGTTCAGAAAGAAGGAACAGCTATGGGTAATTGCTTATCACCTTTCATAGCCAATTTATTCATGAGTAAGTTTGAAATCGAAGCCAGTCAAGAATTCGAATATTTCCCAAGGGTATGGTATAGGTATGTGTATGATATTTTCGCGATTTTTGATACCAAGAAAGCAAATATTGATGATTTTGTTTCTAAATTAAATAGCCGATATAATTCCATTAAATTCACTTACGAAGTTGAGAACAAAGGACAATTGCCTTTTCTGGATATTTTAATTATTAAAAATAATAATAGATTAGAATTTGATATCTGTAGGAAGGGCACAGTAACAGATATATATATATATATTTCTAATGATTCATTTCATTGCAAACAACATAAATTAGCCTCATTACATTTTTTAGTTCATCGTTTGGTCACTTTCCCTCTGAATAAAGTAAACTTTAATAAAGAAAGGAATCGTATTAGAAATATAACTAGAGTTAATGGTTATGACGATGACTTGGTAAATAAGCTAATAAATAGACATAAGTTTAGGTTTCATATTCAGAATTCCACATTTTTTACACGCGAAGAAAATAACACCAAGTATGTCTCCATACCATATAATCCGAAATATAGCAAGGGACTTAATAAGGTATTTAATAAGGTAGGCCTCACCTTAGTCTATAAGCATCAGACAATCTGAGGAATATCTTAGGAAATCCCAAAGATAAAATTCCTAATTGTGAGAAAAGTGAAATTTATGAAATTAGTTGTAATGATTGTGACAAAAAGTATGTTGGGCAAACTAAAAGGTCAATTAAAACAAGATTTAAAGAACACTTAGCACACTTAAAATACAATAGAACAGAAAAGTCTAGCATTGCCGAACATGCCCTTGAAGCTGATCATACTCTAACATTAGATAATCTAAGATTGATAAAAAATGTGTCTGATAGGAAATTGTTGAACGCATACGAAAGTATGGAAATCATAAAATGTAAAAGTAGTTTAAATAAAGACGGAGGGCCTATTCCTTATAGTCCTCTCTACTGGTTACTTGACCGGAACTGATGGCCTTGCCTATGTCATTAGTTCCGCTTGAGTAATTCAAGGGTTAGGCTAAGTATAAATAGGGTAGATTTGTAGTTTAGCTTTAGTCAATCATCGCTCCTGATGAAGCTAACATGGTTAGCGAAACGCGCGTCGAGTGCAAAAATAAAGTGTTTGGTGTAGTGGTGATATATACTGAGTAGTATCATCGTGCCAAAAATTCCACACTCCCAACTTAATAAATCTTAATGATAATAGGTACAATAAAAATATTTGGGAGTTTAGCAGTTATTGGAATATAATTAACCAAAGTACTTATCGGTAGGTAGGTGCCTAAGTACCTAAGTATGCAATAAAAATATTCTGTGTAAATATAAAAATAAAGCAAAAACCTATAATATGCTTAATTCAAATCAGAACAGAGATGGTTTCAACTTTCAGTTTTGCCCCGATCAAATTTCGCGGAGTCTGTAAATCTACATTCTCCCTGCGAGAGAAAAAACAATGATACTTAACGTCCACGATGCCCTGGTGCATCAATAGCCAACAGGCCACGTCCGTGAAATTGTTGAAACCTGTGCCAACATGACAAAGAAAAGAAGCCCTTAGAGGTCGATGAAGACTTTAAAAACACAATAAGAAGAAATGTACACCATTTTTTTTATTAAGAAAGAAATACTTACATTACATAAAGTTTTGTAAAAAATCAGAGAAAAACCAGGACTTACCAGATTTTAAAAAATAAAAATTATGGAAAATCCTTCATAACCTGAATTTTCGTTGGGAAAAACATAATGGAAACTCTGTTCTTATCGATAAAACAGAAATAATTTGTTGGAGAAGAGAATATCTACGAGCAATCATAAAATTTCGAGCCGAAGAAAGAAATATTTTGTATTTAGATGAGACTTGGGTTAATGACGGACACGCAGTGAAAAAATTCTGGATTGACAAAATCATTAAGAGTGCCAAACAAACTTTTATGGAAGGTTGGTCAACTGGATTACAACCCCCTTCACGAAAGCTAATTACAGCACATATTGGTGGTGAAAACGGATTTCTCGACGGTGGCTTGTTGGAATTCGAATCAAAGTCAGCTAAAGATTACAATGAGGAGATGATGGCGAATGTTTTTTTGAGGAGTACTTCCAACAAATGCTTGAATGTATACCAGCAGAATCAGTATTAGACAATGCCCCATACCATTCTCGATTATTAGAACGACTACCGCCAAATTCGTGGAAGAAAGCGGATATTCTTCAGTGGATAAGAGACAAAAATCTCAAACATAGAGATGGTATGGTAAAAAAGGAACTTCTCAAAATAGCGAAACAAAATAACGCACAGTTCGAGAAATACGCAGTTGATGAGATAGCAAATTAAAGGAATATCACAGTGCTTAGATTACCTCAATATCATTGCGAATTGAATCCCATAGAGTTAGTTTGGGCACAAATGAAAGATTTCGTTGCAAGGGAAAACATCATGTTCAAACTTCAAGACGTAAGGCAATTATTACTCGCCGAAATAGAGAGGATCAAATAGGATAATTGGAAAAATGCCATTCGACATGTTATAGAAGAAGAAAATAAAATATGGAAACTTGAATACATCGAAAAAACTGTGGAACCAGACCCTCAATTATCGATTTAAGTTAATTTGTTTTTGATTGTTTTTAAAGTACTTATATATCGTGAATTGTCAATTTGTATATATACATAGACCTATAGATTAAAAAATTTTGGTAATAAATCCTATATTTCTATAATTTTATGCTGCACTAAAAGCAGGTTACGCCCGGACTGCTATGTTACCAATGAACCCTCATTTACATTTTGTGACTCTATTGTATAGCAGAGGTTTCTGTCTAAAATAGGGTGAACCCTTAAAAATAATTCAAAACAGGTAGCAAAATCCAGTAAAATGTATAAGAAATCTCTCTTTTTTTGGGTACATCCCAACATGTATTTGCATCTACAATGAATGAATTATGCTATCAACTCCAAACAAATATACTTTAATTGCACGCAGCATTAAATTTAGGGGAAGACTGAAGAATAGCACAGAAATATGTATTAGGTTTGTTATTGTCTCAATTACGGGAGACTCGTAAATGTAGGTCTTAGTTCTTCGTATTAATATATTTCTCTGTGGCTCCTAACTTAGGTAGCTAATATCGGACGTATCAGATGAAATGTCTTCCAATAGAAAAGTTTTTCTGATCGTTCGAAAAGCAAATTGTCTCGCTAGCCATATATATCCGGAATCATCTTATCAGGATTAGCCTTAACTGTAATATTATTGCAGATAGAGTTTATGGATCAACATTTTTATAACAACAGGATTATACGGCCTATATGTATTAATTGGATCAACATTTTTATTCATTTGCCTAATACGAATACATAAAAAGTTTCTATTTTAAAATATTAAGTCATTGCTATGGCGTATCGTTAACAGTCTTGTTGCGAGCGACATTGAACTTTTTGTGTTATATTTTCCATCTGTCTCGGAAATTTTGTTAATCTTACCTCTCGTATCTATTTGTAATGAAAGACTGATTTTGTCAAATTTCTACTTTATTTAGTTTCACTGAAACTGTATGATGCGTTTCGCTATACTGCAGCTTCTTCTGATACAAAATGATATTTGAATATTAGTGTTGTTACATTTATACAAATACCCTAAGGTAGATAGGTAATAAAATTAATACTGCATGCTAATGAATATTGCTGGGAAATCCATTCTGGATATAAATTGTTTAAATTGAGTAGCTAGGTCAATACAAAACAAGGCTAACGGAAAAAATTCCCAACGTCTTTCTACCAGATAATTCAAAACTAGTATCATTTGACGTCCAAAACCTTTTCCCTAGCATACCCCCGGATGAAATAATAAAAATCATAAAAACATTCCTAATCAAAAATAAAGTTAATATCGTTATACAACAAGACATACTAAATTTATTAAACACGAGTCTCAATCAAAATATTTTTACTTTAATAATACGTTTTATAATAGTTCTGAGGGTCTCATAATGAGTAGCCCACTTAGCCCGCTTTTAGCAGAAATGTTCATGGATAACCTAGAAAAACAAATACATCGACAAGAATTTAGCAAATCATTTTTGTATTGGTACCGATATGTAGACGACATCTTTGCTTGTTTTAATGGTACAGAGCGTCAACTTGACAATGTTTTTAACTATATAAACTCAATACATAAAAATATTAAATTCACTATGGAACTAGAAGTCGACAATAAAATTAATTTTCTTGACTTAACGATAACCAGACATTACAACAAACACAAATTCTCTATTTTTCACAAACCCTCACATACAGATACTACAATAAACATAAAATCAGCTCACCCTCTACAACACAAATTGACAGCTTACCACAGTATGTTGCATAGACTTGTAAGTGTCCCCATATCTGTAGATGATTTTAATAAAGAATTAAATCTAATAAAACAAATTGCTGTTAACAACGGATATTCTCCTGACACCATAGACTCAATTCTAAACAAAAAAATTGAAAAATAAAGCTATTTTCTTTAGTATACCTAAAGAAACAAAATACAGGGAAAAAATATAATGTTTTAACCTATTTTGGTAACACGTGAGAGAAAATTAAAAACCACTTAAACAAATATAATATCAACATAGCTTTTAGAACAAACAACTCATTAGGAAAATTCATTAAAAACGCAAAGGGAAAACAAAATAGATCAAAAAAATCCGGAGTGTTTCAGTTGAATTGTGGTTCTTGTCATAAAAATTACATAGGTCAGACAGGTTGCTCATTCGAAACTCGGATTTCAGAACATAAAAGAAGCTATTTAAGAAACAAAACTGACTCAGCCTACAGTAATCAGTTAACAGAATCAAATCATCTTTTTGGCGATAAATTTAAAATTCTACACATACAAAACGAAGGCGTAAAATTAAACCTATTAGAAAATTTAGAAATAAATATAATTGAAAATTCAGACATTATCTTAAACGAACAAAAAGATACCTGTCTGGCCCATGGTAACTCCGCTTTACTCAATTTATACAATTAATATTCAGAATGGATTTCCCAGCAATATTCATTAGCATATAGTATTAATTTTATTACCTATCTACCTTAGGGTATTTGTATAAATGTAACAACACTAATATTCAAATATTATTTTGTATCAGAAGAAGCTATAGTATAGCGAAACGCGTCATACAGTTTCAGCATAACTAAATAAAGTGGAAATTTGACAAAATCAGTCTTTCGTTACATTCGTTATGAATTTCCATCAAGTAAGAGCCACAACAATTCAAAGTCACCTATCTATTTAATTAATTGCCCTATATGTTGACGGAGAGCCTCTATCTTCTTATTTAATATTGTGATATACCTGCCTCTGTATTTTTGTAGCGAGTTCTTTTCCTCCGAATGATTCCTAATAATTTAAATAGCAGCAGTTGCCGCACAACAATGCCCGATGTTGTCTTCAGACAGTGTATCATAAAACGTATTTTAATTAAGCTAGGCACCAAAAAAGCTTCTGGCGCTGACGGAATACCTGCCATAGTTCTCAAAAACTGTGCAAGGGAATTAACACCAGTTTTCTGTAGACTTTTAAACCTATTCTACAGAAAGGGAATATTTCCTTCCTGCTGGAAATGTGCCACAGTTCAGCTGATACCTAAAAAAGGCAAGAAGACCTTGCCCTTTTTTAGGTACCGCGACCAGTCGCACTGCTTTCAGTAATATCGAAAGTCATGGAAAAGGCTGTCAATCAGCATCTTCTAAAATACCTTCAAGGATTCAACATTATTAGCGATCACCAATATGGCTTTCGTAAACATAGATCAACAGGAGATCCTCTGACTTATGTAACATATGTTTGCAACAACGGAATTGAACACTTTGGTGAATCTAGAGCGGTTGCTCTTCATATATCCAAGGCATTCGACCGTGTTTGGCACGATGGACTGTTGGCTAAGCTACGCTCTTATGGTATGTCTGAAAAGTTCTGTCTGTGGCTCTCATGTTTCCTCAGAGAGCGTTCTTTACGAGTCGCAGTCGACGGATTTCTTTCTAGCACTTTTACTGTTAATGCCGGTGTGCCCCAAGGCTCCATACTGTCTCCTACTCTGTTTCTCATTTACATTAACGATCTGCTGGAAAAGACGGGGAATCCAATCTACAGCTTTGCAGATGACAGTACCCTTATCCCTTCATTCACTTTGAACGCTTGGACATCGGCTGCTCAGGCGAATATCCGCAGACATCAGGAAGTCACTCAACTTATCAAAGACCTGGAAGAAATTCTATCTTGGGGTGACAGTAATCAAGTGGAATTTAACGCTACAAAAACCCAGACGGCAGTTTTTTTTTCTGAAAAAAGTTAACGTTGCTGAACCCGACATAATTATGTCGAGGCACTCCATTCCCCTAGCGTCGTCACTCAATTTGTTGGGCGTTAATTTTGGAGCGAATATGCCCTGGCATGAACATGTTCCAGGCATAGCTAAGAGAGCTTCTCAAAAGTTGGGAATATTATTTCGAACCAGATAGCTTTACACTCCACAACAACTGTTAATTCTTTACAAAGCTCAAATTTGACCAACTATGGAATACTGCTCCCATGTTTAGGGCTCCGCTCCCAAACATACACTGCATTTGTTTGATTCTGTTCAGAGAAGGGCTGTTCGTCTGATTGGAGACCCAGAACTGACCGGCGGCTTTGGTTCGCTGGAACATCGAAGAACGGTTGGCGACTTGAGTCTATTCTACAAGTATTTTCGTGGAGAGTGTTCGAAGGATGTAGCCCGCTTAATTCCTTCCAGAGCGGTGCATGTTAAAAGTACACGTCGCACTGATACTTCACATCCGTATGGGGTTCAGCTTGTTACTCCTCGTACAACGCTTTTCAAGTAGTCCTTTATATGGAGAACATCATCCCTTTGGAATGGCTTACCCAGGACTGTGTTTCCCACCGAGTATGATTTACAGCGATTCAAGAACAACGTGAATCGCTTTTTTCCGCACATGTGTCGCTCCTGTAGCGCTTTAGGGACTTCCCTGCAGCACGTGTGCTAGACCCATAAAAAAAAAACAACAGAACCAGTTTCCTCGATGAGTTGGGTCTGGGCCACGACAATGTGGTTTAAATTCGTCATACTCTAACACTGCTCTTCTACACTCGGTTGACAACTTATAGTAGTCACCATTGTCATCTAGGGTACTATCATTCGGTTCATTTTTTAGGTTCTTGTGACGGCGTAAGTACATTGACAGTAATTTCATTTTGATCTTTCCTTGTGATAGTATTAAATCGCGTTTCTGATTGTGATTATTATTAATATTACTATTATTATTTTCGTGTTAATATTATTTTCTTATTAATATTTTAGGGAAAAAAACCTCTACTCGACAAATTCTGCAGCTCAGTCCCACGAAGGATGTACCCGGTATGGTCGGATTCTGCCCTCGACAAACCATTCAGAAGTTGGTTGTCCCTCGTTCAACGTTTGTTTATTAGCCTTTACCAGGTTTTGTAGCTTTATATATACGACAACATCGTTAGTTAAGAGGAATGACTTCCATAGGACGGTATACTTTTAAACTAGGCGCTCGAGCATAGCCGGACCTGAGAAAATACACCACATACTGTCGTAACCTTTGGCTCGATATGTTTTTACACAATTAATAATTCATATGGTCCATATATTCCCATTGCATTTGCTCTGACTGTTTTTAGCAGTCATACAAGGCTGTTTGTCCACTCGAAGCGTTCTTCGTTACTGACATAAATAAATAATTAAATAATATTTATTATTCACAGCTCTTGAAGTTGTTTACCTTACTAGCTTGTGATTGAACCTTTAAACTCAAAGTATTTATTTTATTACTAAATTCTTATATTTTTCCTTATTGGAAATCAAAATCTCTTTACAACTACTCTTTTTGGTCGAAAGTTTTCCGAGTACAGTGTATTTTGTTACTGTCAATCTGCGCCTACTTTAAATGATGAATCTGTGTTGTTACTTCTCAATTCATTTACCGGACCTGCGAAAATACACCACATAGTCTCATAATCTTTGGCTCGATATGTTTTGATGGTCTAGATATTTTTTACACAACCAATAATTCATATGGACCATATATTCCCGTTGCATTTGCTCTAACTGTTTTTAGTAGTCCTACAAGGCTGTTAGTCCACTCGAAGCGTTCTTCGTTACTGACATAAATAAATAATTAAATAATATTTATTGCTACATTTATTTCTTATGCTGAAAACTCAATTACCAAAAACCCCTATTATTCAAAAAAAAACCAAACTCCAGTAAATATAGCACCTGTTATTTTCTACAAGTGTTTACCCACGATAGATACAGCAGCC
>CM032451.1:38932548-38970048 GCA_019049505.1 Pachyrhynchus sulphureomaculatus | reverse complement strand
AGCTTCCGTTTTTTTTAATCTGATAATTGCGAGACATCAAAATGGTTGATATGCGAATGTCAAGGAGAACGGTGGACTACATCGTAAAAAAATTTTCTGCGGGACATGGAAAAACGTTCAGGAAAATCTCGAAAAAACGACTCCCGCTGAAGATAGAGCTATAACAATGTCCAGCAGACGCAATCGCCACCTAACCGCACCAGAAATCACTACTACCCATCCCCATCAGTGTTCCAACCGTGAAGAACAGGTTAGCAGAAGGTGGACTACACGGGAGAGTTGCAGTGAGGAAACCACTTCTTAGGCAAGTGAATAAACGTAAACGATTAGAATAGGCCCGAGAATATGAAAATTAGACATCAGAACAATGAAATTCCGTCCTTTGAAGCGATGAATCTATATTCGAAATTTTCGGTTCAAATCGACGAGTTTACGTGAGGCGGTCAGCTGGAGAGAGGACGTTGGAAGCCCGTCAGTTGCCTACAGTAAAATATGGTGGAGGTTCAGTAATGGTTTAGGGTTGGTTTTGGCAACGGTGAAGTTGGAAAAATCTTTAGGATAGAAGGAATCATGCGAAAAGAACAGTATCAAGAAATTTTGCTAACTCAAATGCTTCTTTATGGAAGAGATATTTTTCAGGGGAAATTTATTTTCAGCATGACAACTATCCTAAACATTCTGCTAAATAAATTAGAGAACTTTTGGACCAATGGAAATCCGATGATGTCTCGGAAGCTATGACTTGGCCTCCACAATCACCCGACTTGAACCCCATCGAATTGCTGTGGGACCATTTGGACAGGTGTGTTCGAAAACTCAATCCAACATCAGAAAATTACTTGTGGGAACTTTTACAAGCAGAATGGGTTAAAATAACCGAAGAAACTCTGAAGAAACTGCTGGACAGAATGCCTAAACTCTATAAAGCGGTAATTGAAAACAAAGGAGGTCACATAGATGAGAAAAATCCTGGAAAATCATGAATGTTTTTCTGATTTTCTACTGTAAAAATAAATAATAATTCATTAAAATTAAAAAATATATATATTATCTGGGTTCTTGTTGTCTTGGGACTGAAATAACTAGGTGGGTAAATACTCTCTGACGGTAGTGTATGTATATATATATATATATATATATATATATATATATATATATATATATATATATATATATATATATATATCTTCTTCTTCTAGCCAATCTCTATTCTTCGGAGACAGGCTTCCCTCATGTGCTTCCAAATGTCCCTGTTTGGAGCACTTTGATACCAGTTGAGTCTCGCAGATCTTTTAATATTGTCCTACCATCGTTGTTGGGTCTACCAGTGTTTCTTTTTCCCCCCATTTGGTCACTTTTCCGTTCCAATTATCAGTATTTCTGGCCACATGGCCAGCCCAGTTCCACTTGAGGGAAGATATCCTCTCAGTTATGTCGTGGATGCCTGTTTATTCCTGATCCAATCATTTAAATATGCAATCCTTAAGTGATATACCTAAGATTTTCCTTTCAATTGCTCTCTGGTGAACTTGCAATTTTCTGATAATTTTCCCTCTCAAAACCCAAGTTTTGCTACCATATGTTAAGTTGGGAATGTGGAATCTTTGGCACAATGATACTACTCAGTATATATCACCACTACACCAAACACTTTATTTTTGCACTCGACGCGCGTTTCGCTAACCATGTTAGCTTCATCAGGAGCGTCAATCATCGCTCCTGATGAAGCTAACATGGTTAGCGAAACGCGCGTCGAGTGCAAAAATAAAGTGTTTGGTGTAGTGGTGATATATACTGAGTAGTACCATATGTTGTTACTGGTAAAATGCATTCGTTATATACTTTTTTGGCCTGAAAGACTTGCTTCATTTTACCGTAAGTCGCCCATCCCAGGCGTATCTTTCGATTGACTTCCTGTCCTAGAATACATATGAATCCATCCTTCCCACTTCTTGTTCTTATATAGATATTCTGTCATTAACGGTTGTTTGTTTGCTTTCGTGAATTTAGTTGTTGTGATGTTCATCTCTAAACCGACCTTTTTTGCTTCAGTTTGTAATTCTTGGAGCATTTCTTTCAATTCGAATTCATTTTTGGCAAAAAAGTGCGATGTCATCAGCAAATCTTAAGTTGTTGAGTCTCTCTCTAGATATGTTAAGTCCCCTGTCTTCCCAGTGAAGGCTCTGGAAAATATCTTCTAGTACCAGGGTGGATTTTCTGGGTGATACGATGTCACCCTGTCTAACACCTCTCTTTATTTTTACTTCCTTGGTATCCTCGTGTGATTTCACTTTCAGTTTTGATTGTTCATTGATTTTTGCAAATATGTTATTATACCTTTGATCGACTCTTGCGTTTTTCATCACTTTCTCAATTGTCCAGTATTTCACTCTGTCAAAGGCATTTCGGAAGTCGACAAGGGCCATCCAGGCTGTGATATTGTATTCAGTTACCTTTTTTTATAAGTTTTCTGACCATGTGTAAATATTCGATTGTGCTAAATCTTTTTCGGAAGCCTACTTGTTCTTTGGGTTCCTAATTTTTTTTGTCTAATCGATTTGTGATTATTCTCATACATAGTTTGGATATTTGCGATAGAAGACCTATTAGCCTATAGTTCTCCAAATTGCTAGGATCTCCTTTTTTGTATATCAATATAACTATGACAGTTTCCCAATATTTGGTATCATTCCTTCGATTAGATATTTATTGAATAGCTCTTTTAGCTTTTTGATTAATGTCGGTCTCCCCTCTTTTAGCATTTCCGGCAGGATGCCGTCTTCTCTTGCGGCTTTTCCATTTTAAATTTGGTTAATGGCTTTTTCAGCTTCTTCAGCTTCGATGTCTGGTAGATATTCGGTTATCCTCTCTTGACCTTCTTAGAGTTTCCTTATCGGGTTTCGACCCGTATAGATCTGCTTAGAATGATTCTGTCACTTTAAGTATTTGTGGTCTTTCGTCTATAGGGTTGCCATTTTTGTCTATCAGTTTGTTAATCTCCCTTCTGTGTGAGTTTTCCTTTCTGACTATGTTTAAACCCATATTCTGTTGTATCAGTTCTTTTATCCATTTTTCTTGGTGTTCTCTAATATCCTGTTTTGCCATTCTTCTTGCAGTTCTGTTGATTTCAGGATATTCCACCGTATTTCTTTTATTCAACCTTATTAAGCTTACATATATATATATATATATATATATATATATATATATATATATATATATATATATATATATATATATATATATATGTGTGTGTGTGTGTTAGCCGTCAGCATGGAAAAACTCCCGTTGGCCGAAAAGGTGTAATATAAGGAATAGATGATCAATTGCTTTTAGGCAGGCAATATTATGCAGCAATGTTGTTTCGAAATTGAATTCTGTTACATACGTAGAAAGTTTTCTGTTTTACGATCACCTTATAACTAAAGTTTTATCACATTATGTTGGTTAAATATTGGACATTTATGATCATATTTTTGAGTCCTGTTAAATATCTAACAAAAAAATAAGAAAGGAATTGTAATTTTTATTTGTCATTACAAATAACGTTTTTGATGCTTAAAAATATGTGTTTTAATGAATCCATCGAATTTAAATATTCATCAAGATTTTTTTAGGATTATGTAGCTGGTATTATAAAGGGTAACTTTAAAGTTACGATCATTTTTTAGTAACTAAGTTCTTGTTTTATTTATTTTTTAGCCATGGTAATGTATATTATTTGAAATATGACGCCGATCTTCATTAATCAACACAATTTTTAAGTTTAATTTAGATTTTTGAGTGAACAAAGTGTTTGTATCACTAGATAATAGATAATAGCAAGTCGTGTCATGTAAATTTTGACAATTAATTAATAAAATAAAAATTTAAACGAATTCACACAATTTTCTACCCGTCATGTTCGAAGAGTGATAATATTGTATTAGTGTAAGCTTTCAGGTTTTTGCCTACTGCATCACCCAAAAACTTTTTTACTCGCCCATCGAAAGACAACTTCTCATGTGATTAGCTATTTCCAAAGATTACTCTTTAAATATTTATTTAATAGTGGCAATAATACTAAACATGGGGAAGAATTACTTTGTTCTACTCATAAAGACGGTCTAATTGTTGAGTTCGCCCTTGCTTCGCCCTCAAATTTCAGTATCAAATAAATGAAAAATTTCGAACAGGCGATAGCCGGGCGGGTAGTAAGGGCGAACTCAACAATTTCGCGCGGAGCAACCGTCGGTATTGCGTCACTAAATGAGGTTTACTTGAAATCTTACGCTTTCTGCGTGTTAGTTCAAGTTAATTTTGAAGTTAATACGTTTATGTTTTGTTTGGTTTTGTTGCTTCTTTTTTAAAGAAAAGTATGGCGCAACCTGGACCTTCTAGTAGTGAAGTAAGTGTACAACATTTAGATGGTAGTGCTGTGTCGGGTTATTCGCGAAAGAGACCTGCTAAGATGAATGATTGGCAAAAAAAAAACGAGCGTAAGTTGAAACGAAATTCAGGAAGTGCTTACATTTCAAGAAATAACAAAAGGCACGTTGTTGCCCGCAAAATTGGACCTCCTTGCAAGTGTGGATGTTTTGAGAAAATAGGCGCTGAACTGGTCACCAATATTTTTGACTCTTTTTGGCAAATTGGAAACTATGATCTACAGAATGCTTACTTATCAAAATTGTTGATCTGCAATGATGTAAAAAATCTTACGTAAAGGGGCGTCCAAGTCGTACCCTGAGACGCATTCAATATAATGTGACTGTTGATCACGCTAATCGTGAAGTTTGTCGTACTGCGTTTTATAACATTCATGGCATCTCTGAAAAGCGCGTTCGAGTCGTACTTGACAAAACCAGCAGAACTGGAACTGTTACAACGGATCAAAGGGGGAGGTGTGAACCCGCGAAGAAAATAGGAAATGACGATCTTTCTAAAGTAAAAGTGTCATTACCTACTGTCACCAGTCATTACAGTCGCGCCAAAAGCCCTCATCGAAAATACTTACCTGTTGGACTTAATATTAAAAAGCTCTATTCTCTTTACAATGAATAGCTTACGGAAAATTACCCTGGTTACAGCCCGGTAAATCAGCACTATTATCGTGATACGTTTAATATGCAGTTCAATATTGGTTTTGAGCCCCCAAAAAGTGACACCTGTAATTATTGCGATAAAGTAGACATAAAAATTAAAAGTAGTCAAATGCACGATTCCGAAAATGTTGCTGAAATCGAGAATCTTAAACAAGAGAAGGAGTTACATCTGACCCGTGCAAAAGCTGCTCAGTCTCTTCTTAAGGGATTAAGGAGTAATGCCGATGACTCTTTTCTGGTCATAGCTTTTGATCTGCAGCAGGCTTTACCAACCCCAAAGCTGACTACTGGGATTCAGTATTACAAAAGGAAGCTATGGACCTATAACTTTTGTATCCATAATGTAAAAAACCGGTTCTTCAACGATGTACCTTTGGGATGAAAGTACAGGGAGGCGTGGATCATGTGAGATTGCAAGTTGCTTGTACGATTATTTGTGTAAAGTTGATGTTAATGTTAAAAAAGTTATTATGTTCAGTGATAACTGTTCTGGACAGAACAAGAATTTAAATCTTGTTTTGGCAAATCTATACTTTATACACAAAGACCAGTTCACTGAAATTAAACACTATTTTATGATACCTGGGCACTCATACCTTCCCTGTGATAGGGATTTTGGGAACATTGAGAGAGAAATACGGAATAGCACTGTGTATACCATGGATCACTATAAGTTAATGATTGAAAGCTGTCGCCGAAAAAAAAACCAGTTTTGCGTTTTCCAACTTAGACAGGACATGATTTTTCAATTTCTCTAATTTTCAAAAGAAAATTACTAAAATGCAGATGGCTGGTGCTAAGTTTAAAGATGGAAAGATCTTTGAATTTACAAATAACTTTAAGCAAGGTTTCTACATTCATTCTGCTCACAATTTGGATGTCAAAACGGCAGTCAAACTACAAAAAGGCAAGGTGAAAAACTATGATCCTGATCATTTTCATTTGGCCAGTGAAACACTGACGAGACTTTACAGTGCTCCCATTAAAATACCAGCCCCCAAATTAAAGGACATTCAGGACTTGTTACCGTATGTTCCCCTACCTTGGAGTCGGTACTTTACTAACATTATAGCCTCTCAAGATGCAGCAACGAATAAGAGCACCGAAAATGAAGATGCTATGGACGATGACCAAATAGATTACAACTGAACTTTGCTAATTATTTGTTTCTTTTCTTTAGTTTTTTTTATGTTAGTTTCAATACCATATTTCCACTGTTTTGTATGTTGTATCAAGTAACTATTTTGTAATAACAAAACCTTTAATTAAAACAATAACCTTAAAATTAAATAAAATGTGTTCAAAATTTTTAATACCGGTCTAATTTTTTCCCAGGTATTGCCAATTTTAGGTGATAGTGTAGCATCAGAAACGAACAGTAAAATCTGAAAAAAAAAAAACACAAATAAATATTTAAAAAACATTTAAAAATTCACGGAATACACTATTCTACTTAAGTAAATAATAAAAAGCTAATAAATTATAAATAAATAATAAAAACCTAATTTTGCCAATATTTTGTTGAGTTCGCCATTTAGATTTTTCTATAAATTCAATTTTTTCGAAACTTCATTTTGTTGAGTTCGCCCTTACTATCCGCAACGCCTCATATATATAAATATATATATATATATATATATATATATATATATATATATATATATATATATATATATATATATATATATATAATACCGTTTATAGCGTTTTCCGCCTTTGGGGTCCTAATATCCAGTTATTTCTATCCTCCCATTCATCTTCTTAGAGATTCCTTGCAGGCATTTCCTGCAGCCACGTTGTGGGTGGTCGTCCTCTTTTCCTCTTTTCTGTAGGGATTCACTCCAAAATCTTTTTTGGTAGTCTTTTCCTTGGCATTCGTTTTACATGTCCATACCAAGCTAGTTGTCTTTCGTTATCGTCAATTATTGTGCGTTCCACCTTCATTAAATTCCTTACGTCCTCATTTCTAACATGCTCGAGTCTGCATCTGTTCTCCAGAAATCCATTTCCACTGCAAGTAGGCTGTCTTTTTGTTTATTTGCCAGCTGACATACTTCCGAGCTATAAGACAAGGTGGGTTGTAATATAGAGTTATAGATTTTCTTTTTTGTTTCCGCTCTAATATTTTTTTTGCCATAGTATTGAGTTCAATGCTCCAATAACCATTTTTCCTTTTATTATTCTGCCTAGTATTATTTCGTTGTTTTGGCCAGTCTTGGTGAGTCTCGTGCTCAGATATATGGTACATATTCTTCACAGCACTTCATAGTTTCATTCTTTAGAATCAGATCTCCTGGTGACGGTTCTTGTCCAATGCTTAAATATTGTATCTTCTCTGTATTTATTTGTAATCCCCATTTCCTGTATTCTTCGAATAGTTTCCGCGACATGTATTCCAGCTCTTCTTTATCGTGAGCCACCACCACCTGATCATCTGCGTAATGTAATGTGTATAGGGTTGTGTCCCCTATTGCTATTCCCATGCCATTACAGCATTCTCAGAGCTTCATCGATATATATATATATATATATATATATATATATATATATATATATATATATATATATATACACATATACACATATACATGTATACACATATGTATACACATATATATATATTTATATATTATATATATATATATATATATATATATATATATATATATATATATATATATTTATTGAATAGGGTGGGTGACAAGGAACATCCCTGGCGTAGGCCTTTAGTTACATTGAAGCCCTTTGAAAGTATATTTCCTACTTTTATTCTAGATGGTGTGTTTCTATAGAATTCTTTAATGGTATCCGTAATAGTAACATTAATATTACATTTTTCTAGAACTTTCCATAGTTTAACAATAGGGGCCCTGTCATATGCCTTGGTCAGATCTACTAGAAGTAGGTGCATCTTGTGGTCGTATTGTTCTTTTTTCGATAATTTTTATTAAACAAAAAATATTGTCAATTGGTGATCGACCTGCTCTATGGTAAAACCGTTTTGCTCTTCAGATTCGTAGGGATGATACTCTTCACATATGAGATCTTTTAATATTTTCCATAGAGTCGGCTTATTGTACTTGTCACCGTTATACCCCGATAGTTACTGCAGTTCCTTTTGATTCCCCTTTTATGTATAAATGTAATCCAGCCTTCTTTCCAGCGTTTAAAACATCGGTTAAAAATTTCTGTTAAGATATTAAATAGTTTTCAGTTCCATTCTTTATAAGTTCTACAGGAATACCTTCCGGGCGTGGGTCCCGATTGTTTTTTAGTAAATACATGGTTTTCTTTGTCCTGTCTATATCAAGAGCTATGGGTTCTCCAACAGTTCGAATTTTCTTAGGGGATTTGTTTATATATTCTGATCTTTGCTCCACCAGGAATGATTTATGAATATTCACTTAATAACTTTCAAAATTTTTTTTTTAAATATACATACTTTTTGCAGTGCCTAGATGCATGTAACCCCTTAACTGATAATATTGATTTCAAATCTCGATGCCCTGACGTATGTGTAATGTAATTTTGTATTTTTAGATAAATAGTTTTTAAAATCGGAAAATAGTGCCCTTGGGTGTTTAACAACTTTTTTGAAGAAGCTGAAAATATAATTATTTAAGTCTACAAATTCTGAAAATCAAAATCATAGAATGATTAAAAAATAAAGTGTTTCTCAAAGGAATTTCTAATATGTTGTCTGACAGGGTTACCTCGCAAACAGTATGGACGGAGAGGAAAAAAATTATATTTTTTACTAACTTCAATTATTTTGCTGCTTTAAAAATATACATACAAAACTACGAAAAGTATATTTTGGAATATTTTTTTTACTTACATACTCAGAAAATACATTTTCCTTCATATTTCTGATCATGTAAATGATATTGGAATGAAACAGTGACAGTGAATCTGTGGCCACCAATCCTGTTGGCATCCTTATCAGTCCTTAGATTTAAATTACACCAAACTGTTGTACGGCGGTACATTATCAACCATTTTTTCGTTACTTTTTCAATAAGGGTAGATGAAAATTACAGTCGAAACCCTAAAAAGAAATCTAGAAGCAGCCTGAATTCGTCGCAGCTCCAATTTTTTATTGTTCACCTCCCCGCTTGAATAAGAATTTAGCCAATTTTCTAGAGATTATCAGAAAGGATGTCATAGTATACGTCAGCATTGTCCAAAAAATGGAATTTGTGTTTCACGGTACCTCTTAGACAACACGGTAGTGCTGGTACGGGTGTTATTGCATTTCTGCAACTTCTTCGTATGTACTGAGCCAAGCCAAATAAAAATGAATAAATTATTAAGTGCCCTGACCTGGCGAGATTGGCACCCGAGACCCTTGGTACCGTAAGCCGTAATTAGACCACGGAGCTAGGGACCTACTACAAATTTAAATGCTAATTAGAAAAAACATAAATTTAAACAAAAAATATTGCGTTTTTAATATTTACAGTAAAGTCTCCTTTTATAAATAAAGATTATTCGGTTTTAATGTTTACGTTACAATTTAGAACTGTCTAGGGTCTAAATATTTTGAACTATTGTGTAGATATTGTCTCAAAAATAGACTGAGTCCATCTCTGCATAAATATGCGATTATAGCATTGCAGAACTAGCACTTGCTCTTCGCAATTAGTTAGAAACATAAGCGGGACAACGTGAACTTCGACACCGTGAGGTGGCACAGCACGGTTCAATAGAAAAATCCTGTTATAAATTACTTCAAGGTATGACTAGTCGTTCCTTATCTCACAACAGTGATACTTTGTGAAACATTTGTAAGATTGTATGTACTTCTACATATAGATGAGATTTTTTTATAAGAGATCATTTGGTGGTCTTTTTTTGGTGTCTCGTTTGCCGTTTCCGTAGCTCTATATATTTCTCCATAAAATAAAAACGTTTCTTGTTCCAATGACGTCTCGATATTCTGTGGTTAACAATAGTTATTTATGTATCGAGTTCACAAATTAGTGTTTTGCAGTGAGAGAAAGTAGGCTTCAGGACGACTATGTAGATTTATTTTCGAAAGTTAATGAGTCCTGCTAGAAGAATACTATTTAGTGAAGCGCATATTTTTTTAATATAAATAGCACATATACTGCAAGGAAGTCCCTGAAGCGCGACATCCATAAACAAAATTATTCAGACATTAGCCAACAATTAAAAATATGCTTTATTGTCCTAAAATACAACGTATTTGTTGACAAAGCTTAACTTAAATTACTATTATATCAATAACTACAAACACAAATTCAAAAATGTAAAAATAAAAAAACAGAACAAGATTACTAGTCAATGCAGTAAATCCAAAATAAAAAAAATAACATTTACACATAAGTCCACCCAAATGCCAACCACTCAACTACTGTTATATGCTTATTCCAGTCTATCATTGTAGAATTCCTCTAGTGTATAGTACGCCTTTTTATAAGTAGGGCCCTAGTCTTTCGTCTAAAGTCCCTCTCGTAATTCAGTCCTCTCAATTTGAGAGGCAGATGATTGTATATATTTTTGCCATTATAAACAATTGCAGATTTGATCAGCTCTGATTTCGGGGCCGACAAAGGCAGGACGAACGCTCGCCGAGTGCCGTGCCGGCTGACTGGCGTTGCCTCAAGACGATGTTTTTTAAAGATCATGATAGCAGTTTCCAGGATAAATAGAGGACAAAGAGTAAGAATCCTTAACCTCAGAAACAATGGTCGACATGACTCTCGCAACCCAGCTCCTGAAAATATATCTAAAAGCGCCCTTTTGCAATACAAAAATAGAACTGAAGTGAACTCGAGAGCAGCAAGCCCAGAAACAGATCCCATACCTAAATTGATCGATCCTCAACTAGTGAAAAATAACAGGTTCTAGCCATATCCAGCCCCAGGCTACTTGCAATGGCCCTAAGGGCATAGCAGCCTGAAGAAATTTTGCTGCAGATGTTGCCAATGTGATCCTCAAACCGCAGCGATGGGTCAATTATTAGACCGACAAATGAATTCTTATCAGCTGCAGAGATGATCTCATTCTCAATATTAACATTCTCTACATTGCATCTAAAGCTCAGAATCATTGTCTTGGCTATATTGACAAATTCGGTCAAATGCCTTGTAAATATCAAGTGCAACCGCCCGAGATTCTGCGACATGTTCAATTGTTCCAAGCATGTGTGACACAAGTTAGAAGATCTACTACTGATGTTTCCTTAGGAAAGCCATATTGATTATCGTTAATAATATTGAATTCTTCCAGATATTTTAGAAGGTGTTAATTGATAGCCTTTTCTTTAACTTTCGATATTATTGAAAGAAACGCAACTGGTCGGTAGTTGTTTGGCAAGGTTCTCTTGCCTTTTTTTGAGTATCGGCTGAACTATAGCGCATTTCCAGCACGAATGAAATTTTCTATTTCCTTAGGTTTGGTTGAAAAGTATACAGGAGACAAGTTTTGATTCGCTCACCATTTGTTTGAGTACTTTAGTAAATATTCCTTCAGGCCAAAAGTTTTTTTGATGTCTAGCTTGATAAAATATGTTTTACGATACGCTGTCTGAAGACAATATGGGACATCCTGGGAAATCATGTTTTCTATATTTTAACTGCTTATTTAACCTTATTAACCATTAATTTGAGCAGATCCACATAAGAGATATGAAATACTGAGTAAAATACTTCATTGTCTTCGTAATACTGTTAATACGTCTATTTTGATTCATACTCTAAAGTGTATTTTAGTTCCAATGTCATAACATGTTTTTTTTTTATTTGACAGAAAACTTTTAAAATTCTTAAAAAATGTGAAGGAATAACTCGAATCGAAAATGACTTCTTACCTGAAATCTTTAAAAATATAAAAAGTAGTTAAAGAATGTTATAAAAACAAAATAAGATTGATTTTCAACAGGCAAATGACAAAGTAACGAGGGTGACATGTTACATTAATAAAATTATCTTTTCATGAATCAAAAAAATCCCCTAGGATGGAAATTTGATATATCAATTTATTAACTTAGATAGGAGGGCCAAAAGAAGTGGTATTATTTAAAAATGTTATCAAAATTAAAGTAAAATAGTCCTTGATTCTAAATCATCATAAATATTTTGACTAAATATTTTAATAAAGGAAATTAAATTAGTCCGAAGTTCCATCTTACGTATTCGGTCATTTTTCACTTCCGATTTAGCCCCAAAACTAACCCCTTAAGTCAAAATTTAACTTTCAAAACTACGCGGCCTTGATTGGGCCATCAATTCCTATATTTGAGATAAATTTCAACTTCCTATGGCAAACGTTTTCAAAGAAAATCGAGTGTAACCGACAGACAGACACACGGACGGACAACAAAATGATCTCATAAGTGTTCCGTACGGAACACTAAAAAGGAAAGAAAATCACACCTAATAAAATTAATATAAGTTGTAAAGTACAAAACTGAGCAAAAAGAATCTAAATCAGTTAGTATTGAAGTTTTAAAGATGCATTTACCTTTATTTATCAGACTCGTATATATAACAAACAGCATAAGTAAATTTTTGAACTGAACTAACCTGAACTAATGGCCTGGAAACATGCTGATAACTAATTCTGAAGATGCACGACCGTTCTCCGGGTCATAATTTAACACCATTTTATTGCAATAAAAAACAATCTAGCGTTGTCAGGAAAGTATTTTTAAATGGAATATGAGTGACAACTGTGGCAGTAAAAACTTTAATAAACTAACTAATCTTGTGTATAAATAATAAATAACAAAATTTTCAATAATAAATGTTTTTTTTATTAAATTATTTGAAAAACTAATGTGTTTGTAATAATCCCTAACCTATCTTTCCATTTTTAGTGTTTCGTATGGAACACTTCGGAACTATTTGACATAGAAAGTTGAAATTTGGCACAAATATAGCAATGGATGGCCCAATCAGAGCCATATAGTTTTGATAGTTAAATTTTGTGGGGGTGAAATCGGAAGTGAAAAACAAAAAATTACCAAATCATCGAGTGAGGTGTAAAATGCAAAGCGTGTGAAAAAATGAATTTAAAAAATATATATATGATATAACACTTTTCTTTTGTATTATTTTTAAAAAATGATCAAGAACCCTATTTCGAATAACATTGATTAAAAAATTTTAAAAAAATTCTGAAATATTCTTCATAAAGTGTATATTGAGTGAAAATTATCACGATTGTATTAAGACTAATAATTTATCTGTTTAAAAAAAAGCTATGAAAACTATTTTCCTTGACAAACGGTGGAGATTTTCTTAATATATTGTTCAGTATAAGTACTGATGAGTACTGAGACAAAATAATTTTATTTTATTGGTTCATAATTAAACAAATATTTAGGTAGTAAATATTTGTTGTATACTTTTATTACTAGACTCTAAATTTATTGGCTGTTAGACAGCTAAGATGCTATAACTGTTATAAATTATTGCTTAAAAGAAACGTGAAAATACATACATATATATATATATATATATATATATATATATATATATATATATATATATATATATATATATATATATATATATATATTATATATATATATATATATATATATATATATATATATATATATATATATATATATATATGTATATATATATATATATATATATATATATATATATATATATATATAGTGTGTGTGTGTGTGACCTAATTAACTTAGCCCAGGTAAGGTTTATATTTTATTTTAAAGGCCATCACGGTACGGAACACTAATTGCGCAAGTCCATCTTGCACTTGCACCGATTTCTAAATCTAGGAATTTAGAACAGATAATTTTTAATTTTTATATATTTTTCAACATGTAAATTCAACAGGTAAACTGTAACATATACTGAAAAATTTAAATACTTGTGTCAAAATCTTGACAAATTTTGGAATATGTAGCATAGGTTAATTTCAAATATAAGTTAAAGTATGTTTAGATGGTTCGAGAAATTTGTTTAAAACTAGAGTAGAATTTTAAATTTTAAAAACACGACAATTCTACCATCATGCTAAGGCTTAGATTGAAAGTTAATACAGAAAATGGAAAAGAAAACCTTTTGTAAAATTCTTAACGTTTTTTGTTCCTTGCAATATTAGAAGTTGTATTGTAGAGTAATAATATAAAAGTATAAATTTAAAAAAAATTCCATAAAATATTAATTAAATTTTTGTAATTTTCAATTGTACCTGAACAGTCGTTCTAACTCTCTATACTACTAATCAAAGAAAACATTTTAGTTACTTATAAATTCAAATAAATGATAAATTACCGTTTAATGAGTACTGCACTTCAAGAAGAAAAAACTGTTTATTTTTGGTCAAGGGCGCTTGGAGAAGAAGTTACTTCTACTTGTTCAAAGTATGTCATTACTTATCTTCCAACAATAAAACGAAGAAATTTTTCGTAGAAAAAAATATTTCTTGCCAAAAGTTTGTTAAATAAACACAATATCAGCCTTGTTGATGGGAATAATATTTCACTGTTTCTGATATTTATAACATGACCATGCCCTAGGTGCCAAAACTGCACATATGTACGTAATACAACAAACATATTTTTTCCTACGATGCGAAAAGCGCTAGCTTTTCACATGTTGGAAAGAATATAAAATTTAGCTTTACGCACTAGTGCCTTAAGTTAAATACTTCATACCTTAGAGCTGAATTTAAATAATTAAAGTGAATGGGTACATTATTTCATAAATTTGGAAGAAAATATTAACTATAATATATATATAAAATGCAACGTCTCTCTGTCTGTCTGTCCGTTAGTGCCCTTTTCACTCGAATAACCCTTATCCGATATACGTGCTTTTTTTTAAACATACATATATTCTTTGGCGAGATTATAGGATATATTTTATTACAGTAGGTAACATAAGGAATAAGTAGTGACGATAATAGTGAATCAAGTCGGAAAGAAGTTTACTAGCTCGTTCTCTTGTAATACACTGCCCACATCATTAAATATGGAACAATATCATGTAACAAAGAATATAATATATATATATATATATATATATATATATATATATATATATATATATATATATATATATGTCTGTATATTATATTATATATATATATATATTTATATATATATATATATAATGCATACGTCTGTCTGTCTGTCCGTTATGCGCTTCTTATGATATATGGAGAACCACTTATCCGATTTACATGTTTTTTTTTAATATCATACATTTGTTCTCTGGCCATGTTATATATATAATCTTATATATATATATATATATATATATATATATATATATATATATATATATATATATATATAAAATGCAACGTCTCTCTGTCTATCTATCTGTTTGTCCGTTAGTGCGCTTATCACTCGAGAACCACTTATCCAATTTACGTGTTTTTTTTAATTCATACGTTTGTTCTCTGGTCAGGTTATCTATAATCTTCTATAGTATATATAAAAATGGAAAATCTCTCTGACTGTCTGTCTGTCTGTCCGTTAGTGCTCTTATCACTCAAGAACTACTTGTCTGATTTACGTGTTTTTTTTTAGTTCATACATTTGTTCTCTCGCCAGGTTATACGATATATTTTATTCCTTTAGGTAACATAAGGAATAAGCAGTGACGATAATAGTGAATTAAGTCGGAAAAAAAGTTTGCCGCTAGTGCGTTCTCTTGCAATACACTGCCTAAACGATTAAATATGGAACAATATCATGTAGCAAATAATATAATATATATAAAATGCATGGTTTCTCTGACTGTCTGTCTGTCTGTTCGTTAGTGCGCTTATCACTCGAAAACCAATTTTCCGATTTACGTGTCTTTTTATTCATACATATGTCCTCTTTCCAGGTTATATAATAATAATAATAATAATCTATACTCAAAAATATATATAAAATGCAACGTCTCTCTGTCTGTCTGTCTGTCTATCTGTTCGTTAGTGCGCTTATCACTTGAGAACCACTTATCCAATTTACGTGTTTTTTTAGTTTTATACATATGTTCTCTGGTTAGGTTATATGTAGGATATATTTTATTACGTTAGCTAATGTAAGAAATAAGCATTGACAATAACAGTGAATCAAGTCGGAAAAAGTTTGCCACTAGCGCACTCTCTTGCAATACGCTGCCCAAACCGTTAAATATGGAACAATATCATGTAACAAAGAATCAAGATATATAAAACGCAACGTCTCTCTGCCTATCTGTCTGTCCGTTAGTGTGCTTATCATTCGAGAACCACTTATCCGATTTGCATGTTTTTCTTTTTAAATTCTTAACTTAATATTTATCAAAAAAAAAAAATCTATAATATATATAAAACGTTACTTCTCTCTGTCTGTCCGTTAATGAGCCTTAAGCCTTAAGAACCACTTATCCGATTTACGTGTTTTTTTATAAAATACCTAGTTCTCTGGCCAGTTATATGATATATTTTATTACGTTAGGTAACATAAGGAATAAGCAGTGATAATAATAGTGAATCAAGTCCACAAAAGCGGAGCCGCGGGCGCGGCTAGTAATATATATAATATAATATTTTTTATAAAATTTTTTTGTTATTAAATATATTGTTAAGTATAATATATTTTCCCTCCAATCATGCATAAAATTTAATATAGTCTTAATTATTCAATAAAAATTAATGATACTTGAGCATTCACTAGAACAAATATTTTTCAAATTTAGAATGAATGAAGGGTTAGTTTCTTTCTTGTCTTATTTCATTTTATATGACGTGGCTAAAATAACAGTTACTTGTGTAGCTACCCCACGAAATAGTACTTTGATAATTGGGACTGAACTTTTTTTGACGAAATACCAGAGATTTCACGTACAATTTGCAAACAATATTTTTTCTGTAATAGTTGTATTTTAGTACAAATATTATTATAAACTGTTAATTGACCGCAAATTTTTATTTTAGAACAAAGCAATTTATGATAGCTATGTTGGGAATGTGGAATCTTTGGCACTACTCAGTATATATCACCACTACCACCAAACACTCGATGCGTGTTTCGATAACCATGTGAGCTTCATCAGGGCGATGATAGTCAATCATCAGGAGCGATGATAGTCAATCATCGCTCCCCTGATAATGCTAATATGCTTAGCGAAATGCGCGTCGAGTGCAAAAATAAAGTGTTTGGTGTGGTCGTGATATATACTGAATAGGGCAATTTATGATAACGAAACAATACAATATGATTAAATATTTTGATAGTACAGTTCTGAAGTGTCCTGTGTTTTGATTCTTGAATTTAATGTCAGACATTTTTGTTCCTAAAATAATGCAAAATATTCAAAATGACAATAAATTTAGCAGTACATCACGAAATATGGCGAAAATAGCAAATTCGGTTATATTAATTCATCTACTGGACAAATCTAAGCAACAATATGAAAAAAACAAATCAGCAATTCAAAGAATGGTGTGATATAAATAAAACAAGAAAAGTGTTTGAGAATGTTTTATTGGCTTTTTTTACGAAAAACTCCAAGTAAGTTAAACCTTCTAGATTATGATCAGTATATTTCAGTGAATGTTATATAGTTTAGCAAATTTTTGCCATGCTTGAAAAAATATTAGTTTGGTAGGATCATGTCCGGAACAGTGGCTCATTATTTTTTCGCAGGCTCCAGCACGTATATAATAATTATCAGCCAATCAAACAAGAAAGTTCATTTGTTGGACTATCTTTTGGCATTGATACATTTTCAGTAACCATCACCAAAAGCCAGCTAGTCATATTTCTAAAAAAAAAAAAAATGGGAATTGAGTTCACCCCTACAGTACACAGTGACTCTAAGAGTACATAAGTGACCCAGTAGTACGTAAATAATATTTTGTATTATATTAAATTCTTACAAAGGTAAGTGACATTACGTTATTAAGATCAGTAACCAAGGACAATCAACATTCAAATAAATTTGAAAACAAAACATCTCTTCTTCTCAAAACATCAGCCTCTGCATTGTTTTTTAAATCAGGTATCGCTAGACAGAGATCAATAATATTATAATAAACTAATTCAAAATAACAAATTAATAGGAAGGTAACGATTAGGAACTCTCTGGATTCATTAGGAGTGATAATTTACAGTCGATTATTGCTCCTGATGAAGCTAAGATGGTTAACGAAACGCTTGGCGAGTGCAAAAATAAAGTTTGTGGTGTAGTGATGATAACTATTGTGTAGTGTCATTGTGTCAAAGGTTGCAAAGTCTAGACGTAGTTTGAAATATGAAACGAAAATGACTTGCGGGAATTAATTTAATTGGAGCTACTAAATTCCGAAGTCATTGCTCTCAGAAACCATCGTCCACACCTCTTGAATGATATATCCGATTTGAAGCACCAAGATGGTTGAAATCTTCGACTATTGCTGCAGAATATGTGGAGGTTGTTATAATTTCAAATAGAATTCTAAACTGTGACGTTTTAATATTAAATGTCATTTTATTATGGACTGTTTAACTAATCTCAACATGCTTTAGGAATTTATGCAGTAGTGGTCCAATTAATATTATCGTTGTAAATATTAATGACTAGGAAAATTATTTGCTTATTTTTTATATATTCGTTGGTTTATTGTTCCAATTTTTAGCACAACAAAATTGAAAAAATTAGACATTTAAGTTCAGACTAAGGCGCAAAATATTTTTAACATTTAACTCAGTCATGGTAATGTTAAATAACCACTCAAGTGCAAGTTGAACTTGCGCAATTAGTGTTCCGTACGTTGATTACTTCTGAAATAAAATGAATGATCAGTGACTTCACAAAACACACCCCAAATGAGGTTTCAACAAAGTTTGTTTCCGATCTTTACAGAAAACTGATCACCTTAGAATTTTTGTTTTTTTATATACCTAATAAATTATTAAAGGGAATGCACTCGTGATAATTTTCGTTCAATCCACACCCCGTGGAGAATATTCCAGAATTTTTTCAAAATGTTTGGATGAGTACTTTTCGAGATAAAGAGGGGGCGGCGATTTTTTGTAATTTTTTTCAACATAATATAAATAAAAATGTGCGCATGTAAGACATTATATATATTTTTGAACTCGTGTTTTTATAAGCTTTCGTTTGACACCCCTTTCGATGATCCAGTAAAAAAATTTTTCCGATTTCACCCCCAAAACTAACCTGTTAAGTCAGAATTTAATTTTCAAAACTACACGGCTCTGATGAGGCCATCAATGCCTATATTAGTACCCAATATCAACTTTCTACGTCAAATAGTTTCGGAGAAATTCGAGTGTGACAGACGGACATACGAACAGATGGACAGACGGACAGATGGACAGAAGGACAGACACACCGACGGACAGATACTGAAATGATCTTATAAGTGTTCCGTACGGAAAATTAAAAATATGACGAATCAGAAAAAAAATGTCACTTTGGACACTGATAGTAATGGATAAACATCTAATATCTTGATTTATTAGGTATAATTTTCAGCAGTTAAAAAAATATTATATGCAGTTCGTGTATAAACAATTTTTTCCATCTACCGCCGTCGAATAGTTTTTGCAAAGAAAAATTTTCTCTTTTAAGATATACACATTAAGTGTTACCAAGTCAAGCAGTGAGGATTATAGCTTTGTTAATTTATGGAAACGTAACAAAAATCTAAATGGATAAATAAAATTTGTAAATTTTGTAGATACGCTGGTACTACCACTTTAACTGATGAACTGTTGACAAATGCATTAGTAAGCCTACTAAAATACTACAGCTGGCAGTACAAGATAGCTAGGTATTTTCTTATCTATTCCAGTGCTGTAACTACTGATTTTTATTTCAAATGTTTTTATGTAGACATTTAATAAATTGTAACATTTCATGGAATAACGTAGTAAACAAAACACACCTGGCCAAATGGAAATTTTACGTTCTATCGCAATTTAATCGTGTTTAAATCTTAAATTTCATTAGTAAATCTGGTTACTAGTATTCAGAACGACGCTATATATTCGTGCTGGGACTTTGTTAGAATACCAGGTGTCCGTTTTCGTAAATAAATTCGTTCTTATTTCCATAGCAGCAAAATCATGCCTCATAATTCTTTGGTTAACGGGCACTAGACAGATATATAAATAAATGAGTTATAGGAATTCTAAAAGCCCACAGCAATAAAGCCTTTTAGGAGCTCGTTATGTGTTTACCTTTTCTGTAGGGTTGCATAAGGAATTTCTTAAATGCCTAGCTACTTTCCAGATTGTTTTCCTTAAGGCACCTCTGGTTCAGAGATTTCAGAGTTCCTGCGTGGGCTTGTCTATCCCTTTTTCTTGTTCGGCAAAAAAGTATTAGCTCAAAAACTGTTTGTTCTTCTTCCAAGCACCATTTGGGGCTTAAATTATCCTTGATCTCAATCAGGTGTTCATTTATTTGGCAGTAGTAACTGTAAATATCACACCTTTACAATCTTCAGGTCTTTCCTGTAAAAACCTGATGCATTTAGATTTAGGACCTCTTTGCAGACACTTGTATCGTCTCATCTCTAATGCTTGTTGAGAGGATATGAGAGCTGGTCTACCGAATGAACCAACATATACGGTATCCCACGCTAGGCCCATCTTCTAACTACTTATGATGGCATGAATGTCTTCCTAGACGACCGATGCATTTGAATATTATCCGTGTTTGTGGGCACGCATCTGCGCTTTAAGTCTGTTTACATTTATCTGTATTATATACGAGTCTTTTCTTTGAAAAGACTTTTCTATTGGTCCAGTCTTCCCTCTCTGGTTTTAGGACCTGAAAGGGATTTAAGGGAGTTCACTTTGGGGATTGGATGCTTTTATCTGTAGTAGAGAGCAGTTTTCCACTGTTCTTGCTCGTACGCTACGATGTTTTCGAATTTCCGGGTTCAGATGTATTCGGATAAGCAGCCTATAGGCCTTTCGAGACGTTTCAGATTTTATGGAGGTGCATCTGTGATATCAGGGTAAATTAAGAGTTTTTTTTAGCTTCGAACTACCAGACCACTATAGAGGCTTCATCAAATTCGAATATATCCCGTAAGGTATTTCTAACCGTAACCACAAGAGCAACCAGAGTATTGCATAAGGTTAAGAGATATTTATATCCTACTGGAGGACACGGAAGGAGCTTCCACCCAATGCGATATTACTGAGAGAAACTCTTAACCAGTAGGGAAGCTATTTGTACTCATCGCTGGCGTAACCTGGAAACGTCTATTTAAGATGGCTAATCCTTCCAACACCGAATCAGTATGTGCAGTAGCGGCAGGCCGCAGAATGATTCTTGTCAGGACCAACTCTGACGGTAATCACTGTAAACGGTAGGTTATTACAAGGGATAAAGAATAAATTTTATTAGAGCTCTGCAGATCTTCAAATTTCAGCGTGTTATGTGTTCAAGAAACCTATAGAGATAAAAAAAAACTCCCGCAGACCTCACATACCTTGCCTACAACTGGTTTAATATATATATATATATATATATATATATATATATATATATATATATATATATATATATATATATATACATATATATATTATATATATATATATATATATATATATATATATATATATATATATATATATATATATATATATATATATATATACATATATATATATATATATATATATATATTATATATATATATATATATATATATATATATATATATATATATATATATATATATATATATATATATATATATATATATATATATATATATATATATATATATATATATATATATATATACATATATATATATATATATATATATATATATATATATATATATATATATATATATATATATATATATATATAAATATCAATTACCAACTGATTACTCACGATATGCTGACCATCTAGCAATCGCTATAAAAAACCGAGACTTTCAGAGCAGAGAGACTAGAACGAAAAGTGCACTCCTGGCCGTGGCACGGTATTATAGAACTAACGCCCTTAAGCCTAATCCTGGAAAAACCCTAGTTAGTGCATTCCACCTAAACAACACAAGGCAACACAGAAATTGAGAGTCTCATAGGAGGGCAGAGACCTGGAGTACACAAATATTCCTAAGTGCCTTGGGGTAACGTTAGACAGAACGCACTCGTAAAAATCACACTGTTAGAAAATCAGACAGAAAGTGGCTACCAGAAACAATATCCGGAAGTAGGTGGAGCGCGAGCCCACAGGTACTTAGAACCACGGCGCTGACCCTATGTTTCTCCACCAGAGAATATGCCTGTACTATTTGGATCGATCTAGGTACGCAAAGGAGGTCGACATTGCCCTCGACGAAATCTGTTGGCTGCATGAGGCCTGTATCACTCCGCCAATTGTACAAAGTAGAAGGCATTGCAACTGCTGCCATTTGAAGATCGGCTGCAGAATACGTTAAAGTATTTAAAGAAATTTTTGATGAGCGTCACGTACTCTATGAAGCACAACAATCCCCTAAACGATTTATATCTAGGAAAGGCTTCCTGGGCCATATCGGCATTGATCCTCCAGAAGAGCACCCAGTCCCAGAAGAATCACCATTTGGCCTCGATCTGGACTGGAGGACCTGGAAGATGCTTAGCAGAATCCGAACTGGCGTGGTACCAGTGAAAACCAACAAAGGGACTCCAGGACCCTCAAAGTAAGTGTGCCTTTTCTACGTCAATTTCTTATCAATTGTTATTTCTAAATATTTTACTGACTCTTTATATTGCAATAGAGTGGCCAGGAGCGTAAGTTTTTCATCCTGAAAAGTACCATTGCCAATTTTATTCTAATTCAGATAGTTCCCATTTTAACAAAAGACTTACAGTCTGTCAAGTAAGAACGTGTCTGCGATAATTCGTTTTTGGTATATGCGATTCTAGCGATTCAACAAAAAATCGGTAGAGGGAACCTTTGTCTACGGCGTAATTTAGTAAAAGTATAAGTCGATTCCGAACTTTTCTCGAAATCACGTAGAATCCAAAATGAGTTACTTTTTTGCGCATCGGTTCGAGGCAGTCTTTCTTCGCTACCATCCAAAGGGGCCTAAAATGATAAATTCAACAGCAGTTAAATATACTAAAAAGTCGATATCGTTAGAGAAGGAGTGGATAAATCGTTTTAACGAGACGAAAAATGTCAACGACTTGTCAAAACGAGGCTCGGTAGGTAAAGTCACTCTGAAAGTCGAAAAACGAATTGTGTCTTTATTTTCACGGATCCCGAAATTGACCCTGCGTCAAGGAGCGACAAAATGAAAAAAATCGTGTTTGAATGTGTCCCATGAGACTATTCGATAACATCTTCGTGCTCATGATGTGAAATTCCGAAGCACGTTGAAGAAACTTTTGCTGGCTCGCGATAAGATACTAGAGTGGCCCTCAGAATCGCCGGACGCCAACTCTATTGAACACGTTTGGCCCTTGTAAAAAGAAAGCTTAGAGGAAAGTCTTTGAGGACTTTTACTCAGTTATCTTACGAGATTCAAAAAATTTGCAGAGTATGCAGAAAATTTCATCGACAGCATGCCTCGAAGATATCAGGCGATTATTGATGCAAGAGGCGATTGGACAACTTACTAAGGTAATTGCTCCATTGGTAGCACACCAAAGAATACATTGATGACAAAAATATTCTCGAAACACATTTTTTCAAGAACACGAGCCTTATTACTTGACAGACTTTACTTCCTTGCACAGTTCAGTAGCACGTTAAGAAGACGGTGGACAGTACCTGTTTAATTTTTTTTTTGGCAGTTGGCTTATATGTCTGTTTAGTTAGGTACTCGAAAAAAGACCTTAGGGGACCCTCCTAGTTCAAGTATTTTAAAAGAGCTTCATAAGATCATTTTAAAAAGGAAATAGTGGTAAAATTTAACTGTCTTAACACGAGCTGTTTACGTCCATTAGCAAACTTACATAACTTTCGTACTGATTTTACTAATTAGCGGAAAATACAAGTTTTAAATTATTTGAAGTGAGTAAACTATATCTGGTACGCTCGGCCGTATTCTATAACAGTTTCTATCCTCTTAGACACAACTTAAATATGTTCTCATAAATTATGCCAAATGATAACTAGACTTGAGACTATTTTAAATGCAAAGCAAATATGCATTAGAAAAGTAAATAAATTTTAATTTAAATAATATGTATTATTGGTAGTCATCGTCGGTGTAAAACAGTTCTTTTTATTCACTCTACGGTAACGGGGCGAATTACGTTTTCAATTACGAATAAATATATAAGTTTTCATTCATGAAAAATGTAAACGGCAAAAGACATAATCGATCCTGAACATTTTAAATTTTTTTGGGTAAGATATGAGGTTTTACTACATACAGTCTATCAAGTAAGAACGTGTCTGCGATAATTCATTTTTGGTGGAAGCCATTCTAGGGTTTTAGTAAAAGTATCAGTCGATTTCGAACTTTCGTTGAAATCACCTAAAATCCAAAATGAATCACTTGCTTGCGCGTCGGTTCGAGGCGGTTTCCGCCTCCTATCCAAATTGGCCTAAAATGACACACTCCGCGGCAGCTAAATATATCAGAAAGTCGGTGTCGTTTATGAAGTAGTGGGTAAATCATTTAACGACAACACTCCGAAAGTCGAAAAACGAATCGTGTCTTTGTTTCCACGGAACCCGACATTGACGCTGCGACAAGGAGCGGCAAAACTAAGAACATCCGGTTTGAATGTGTCTCACGAGACCATTCGACAACACCTTCGTGCTCATGATGTCAAATTTTAAGTACTTTTGCTGACTCGCGATAAGATACTAGAGTGGCCCTCACAATCGCCGGACAAAAACCCTATTGAAAACGTCTGGTAAAGAGAAAGCTCAGAGGAAAGACTTTGAGGACTTTGACTCAGTTGTCCTACGAGATTCGAAAAAATTGCAGATTATGCAGAAAATCTCGTCGTCAGCATGCCTTGAAGATGCTCGGCGATTATTGATGCAGGAGTCGATCGGATAACTTATTGAGGTAATCGTGCCGTTGTTATTAAACCAAAGAGTACATTGATGGCAAAAAATGTTCTCTAAACATGTTTTTTCAAGAATACGAGCGGTCACGTTCTTACTTGAGAGACTGTATGCGTATTGTAATATGAAATGTAATACTTATTTTATTTTTAGTGTTCCGTACGAAACACTTATAAGATCACTTCGGTGTCTGTCCGTCTCTCTGTCCGTCTGTCACACCCGATTTTCTCTGAAACTACTTACTTAGCCATGATACCTCTCGGTGTAGGCTGGTATGAGTGGGTTGGGTTAGGTTGGGGTCTTCCATATTTCTCTCCATCTTTCTCTATTTCGGCCTAGTCTTGTTGCCTCTTCCCACCTCACTCCTCTATTCTCCATTGCTCCCCTTACTTCCTCCCTCCATGTTCTTCGTGGTCTTCTTCGACTTTTCTATTCTCTCTTGCTTCATACAGTCCTCTTACCAGTCTTTCCTGTCCCATTCTTTGTATATATCCACACCACCTCAACTGGCTTTCTTCTATTTTCTGCTGTATCGTTTTCATCTCCGGCGTTTCCCGTATATTAACGTTTCTTATCCTATCCAGTCTTGTCTTTCCTTAAATCTTTCTGAGGAATCTCATTTTGATGCTTTGTATCTTACTTCTGTGACTTTGTGTTGTTGCCACACTTCAGATCCGTATATAATTATTGGTGTGGCCACCCTTTTGAAGATTTGTAGTTTTGTTCATTTCGGTATTTCTTTTTGGCCTAGGAATGTATTCTTGATACCATTAAAGAGTTTCCCCGCTGCCTCTGTCCTCGCCCTAATCTCCTCATCCAGCCCTGCATCCCTCGTCACCATTGCACCCAAATATTCGAAACTCTCCACCTGCTGTATCTTTTCTTCTCTTAGGTATATTTCATGCGTTTTATTCTCCTGGCTTATGATCATTTTCTTTGTCTTTTTCACGTTTATGCTCATATTCATGCGTTCCAAGCTTTCGTTATACACCTTTAGGCTTTCGTTCAAGTTTTTCTCGTTTTTTGCGATCAGTACCATATCGTCAGCGTATGTTATCTTTGTTATTCCAACTCTCTCTATGTTTCGGAACCCTACTCAGTATTTCTTTGTTTGCGTTTTTGCTGTTTTTATGGCCTCGTCTATTACTACCGAGAACAGTATACACCCCTATCTGATGCCTTTAAGTCTTTCGAAACTATCTGACTTTTCATGTCTTACTCTAACATAATTTGTGGTTTGTCCATATAGACATTTTATTCCATTTATTGTCTTTTCATTAATTCTTCTATTCTCGAGGGTCCTCCAGATGTCTTCTCTGTCTATTCTGTCGAAAGCCTTTTCCAGGTCTATGAAATATAGGTGTACTTGTTCTGCTTCTCTTAGGACTTTTTCGCCCGTAGTTTTGAAAGTTAAATTTTGACTTAAGGGGTTAGTTTTGGGGGATGAAATCGGAAGTGAAAAAAATTTTTTTAACGAGGTCATCGAGTGTGGTGTTAAATGCAAGTTTGTAAAAACACGAGTAAAAAATATATATACAATGTAACATTTGCGCACACTTTTCTTTATATTATTTTTAAAAAATGGCGAAAAATCGCTGTCCCCCTCTTATCTCGAAAAGTACTGATCAAAAAATTTTAAAAAAATTCTGGAATATTCTCCACGAGAAGTAGATTGAACGAAAATTATCACCTTTAATAATTTATCTTGTATGTAAAAAAAAATCAAGGTCTTCAGTTTCCAGTAAAGATTGGAAACAAACTTTGTTGAAAACTCGTTTGGGGTGTGTTTTGTGAAGTCACTGATCATTTTATACCTCCGTAACAAAATTTTTTATTTTAAAAGCAATCAATGTACGGAACACTTATTGCGCAAGTTCAACTTGCACTTGACCGGTTATTAATAATAAAAAGATTCTGGTTTACGGTTTTAAAAAACCTTAAAGTGTAGCTAAGTTGGGAATATGAAATCTTTGGCACAATGACACTACTCAGCATATATCACTACTACACCAAACACTTTATTTTTGCACTCGACACGCGTTTCGCTAGCCATGTTAGCTCCATCAGGAGCGATGTAGTCCTTAAAGCGTAGCATTGTGGTACATAGCGTACGCTGCAAAATACCACATTCCACAAGTAAATTACTGTTAATAAATTTTTTCATTGGCAAACACAACATTTTTATTCAATCTTTTTTTTTTATCGTTCACCTCCTTGCCTGAGTAGGGATTTTTTTTCATATTCTAAAGATATCGGGGAGGATGTTATAATACCGATCAACGTTGTCCAAGTGCCGAAACATACATTTCTGTATTTCATAGCACCTTTTAGACAACGCGATAGTGTTGCCTCTGACGTTATTGCAGTTCTGCGAACAACTACTACCTATCTACGTGGCCAGGTCAAATATACTTAAATAATTTAATAAATAAGCATACCGACCTGCGGGATATAATCCTCGACCTTCTGCACAGTAAGCAAGGTACTACACCACTGAGTCACGGGCCGTCACTGGCTGTTTCGTGTAAATAAAAGTAATTAATGTAATAATTATATAAATTTTGCTATTACTTCCTCCATTTTATACCATTTTCATTTGATCCCTACCGTTGTACAGTTCACTCGTCAAAGTTAAATATAAGGTGTAGCTATGGGAGTTCACTGTGGCCGAAATGCCTATGACTATGCAGCTACAGTGGGCGGAGAACTAGTTGACCTGGCCCAGCGACAATTGCCACAAAGTACAAAAGAAGCTAGAATGCGTCATAGGCAAAAACAAATTAGTATTCTGAAGCTCAAATAGCTAGCATGTAAGAATTTATTTTTGTATTACTGTTTTTAACCTAATTTTTCAAACCTAATACTTGAAACGCTTTTTTCTCGAAACTACTCTTCTTAAAAACTGCTTAGCGGTATGCAAGATATCTCAAAAACCACTAAACCGATTTTGACGAAATTTAGTACGTATTTTCTCTTTACATATTGCTTGTGTTTAAACGAAAGAATTTTGATTTTATCAAGAATTTTATTTTTAATTAGCAAAAATGTAAAACGTCATTTTCTTGCTGTTTTGTTTTAAACCAGTGCCATTTGATAAAAAAAAAAAAAATTGATGGGTTACATACACCTGGACGCTACAAAAAGCATATATATTTTAAAAAAATATATTTTAAAGGTTATTAGGTGAAAAAGAACGGCGATTATATATTTTTACTGTACTTAAAATTATGAGAAAATTTTTTTAAATATATTTTAATTGTTAACATTATATTTTATCGGGTTAAAGGACCACTGATGAAAACCTTTTCACCTCACAAAAAATAATCCAATCTGTAAAAATAAGAATTAATCTTCTTAGGTAATGTAGTAGTTAAAAATTGTAGAAGGATTTTTTTTTCAAAAATAAAAAATTTACCATGTTTCAAATTTTAGTAGGCAATTTTCGACCAAAAAATATATGTTTAATTATATATAAAAAAAAGTCTATTAGGAAAATTAAAAAAAAACCCTATACATTTTGTAGAAAAAGTAATTATTAAGATTAAAAAAAAGTTGAAAAATATCAAAAATTGACTGAGTAATATTGCAGAGAGTGTCTGAAAATAGGTAGCGATATCAATCCGACGCTAGATCACATTTAATGCTATAACTCTGTAATGGGATAGAATTTTCTTAAATTCTATTTTTCTTTAAATAATTCTTAGATGCATAGAGAATAAAAATCCGTAAAAAAAAAATCGAATTTTTGAAAATTCGAGGTGTACGTAACCCCTTAGATCCTTCGTTCAAAGACAAGAGAGATCCTCTAGTAAGTAATTTCTTCGGAAATATTGAGTTCAGATGATCCAGCTCCCAGTAATCGTGCACTCCGCAATACTTTCTAAAATAACCGGTCAAGTGCAAGTTGAACTTGCACAATTAGTATTCCGTATGTTAATTGCTTTTGAAATAAAAAAAATTGTTACGGTAGTATAAAATGATCAGTGACTTCACAAAACACACGTCAAATAAGTTTTCAACAAAGTTTGTTTCCAATCTTTACTGAAAATTAATGACCTTGAAATATTTGTTTTTTTTTATATGCCAGATAAATTATTAAAGGTAACGCACTCGTGATAATGTTCATTCAATCTATACCCTGTGGAGAATATTCCAGGATTTTTTCAAAATTTATTGATCAGTACTTTTCGAGATAACGTAGGGGGGCAGCGATTTTTCGCGATTTTTTAAAAATAATACAAAGAAAAGTGTGCGCAAGTATTACATTTTATATATATTTTTTACTCGTGTTTTCACAAGCTTTCATTTGACACCCCACTTGATGACCTAGTAACTATTTTTTTTTTTGACTTCCAATTTCACCCCTTAAGTCAAAATTTAACTTTCAAAACTACACGGCTCTAATGAGGCCATCAATTCCTATATTAGTACCAAATTTCAACTTTCTATGACAAATAGTTTCGGAGAAAATCGGGTGTGACAGACAGACAGACAGACAGACATCGAAGTGATCTTATAAGTGTTCCGTACGGAACACTAAAAAGGGGTCGCAGGGGACCCATTAACTTTTTTTTAATTAAATTATTTTTATTAAAAAATTTCACAAATTATATTTTAAGATATGTACTATTATAAAAAATAAGAATCTGATTTATATAATAAATAGTTTCACTAAAAAAAAAATCGCTTTTTTCGGCTCCATGACTAGGTATATGCCCATAAAAGGAATATTTGAACAACGTATAGGTCCGCGTGGTTTTTAGAAAACGTATTTCTAAAATTTTGAGTTACGGATTTCAAAGGAAGTCAGTCCCAGGAACAAATCAGATCATGGGTAGTGAGAACTTGTTTTAAAGATTTCAATCCTAAATCTATAGTGATTAGAATTTTTTTGATATTTTAAAAGATTTAGGCTATAGTAGACTTCCTCCGGTAAAGGTTCTTTGTGGTAATAACGAGAATAATTATACTGCATCAGTAAATTTCTGGAGACCTGCATCTACTTAAAATTTGGGATCTGTGACTGCAATAACAGAATTGGTCAGAATTTTAGCGTACTCCTTTTTATTTATTACAAGTAATCTAGAATTACTGATTCAATAATTTTACTTGTCGTTAAGAGAATCTTACGTAGGCGATAAAATATCGTAACAGCGGAGTATAAAGATACCTTAATATATTTTTTATTATTTTTTATCTACAATAAATTAGATAAACATACCTATTGTTATCAAGATTCAGTATTTACCTGTTTTAGGCTTAATTAGATAAGATACATTCTATTTAATAGAAAATTAATTAGAATTAAAGTAGTTATTAAATGAAGCTGTTATATTGTTGGTACTAAGTTAGGAAATATTAAGTCAGATTTTAGTTCGAAATATAGTTTTAACACAAGTACACATTACAAACTATGATTGAGGTAAGTATTTTTAATAATTATTTTATTTTTTTATAATAGCCTATTATTATTTTAAATGTAATACTTCATATACTGTTGTTTTACTTCCCTGTTTAACCCTCCGTAGCTTGTTATCATTGTTCACATGTATTTAAAATTATTAACCTGTTCAATAATACTTCCTTGGATTTCCAGCTTGCATCTTAATAATTTTTTTGAAGCTACCTTGGTTGTGTTAATATTCATGTTTAGTTCTCTCGATTCCAAATTGAAAACATGAAAGATCTTCTGAAGGTTGTCCTCAGAATCGGAGATGAGGACTGCATCATCGGCGTAGCAGATTGCGTGGAAGTGTGTATTGCCTATTTTGTATCCTCTACTTTTTGGAAGATTCTCCACTATTCTGTCCATGACGAGGTTGAAGATAAAGGGACTAAGTGAATCGCCTTGTCTTATTCCGGCGTTTTTTTTTACTTTCTTGACCAGTTGTTGTAGATTTTATAAATCAAGAAGTTTTATTTCGTTGCAAGGCAACTACTGAGTGTATTTTTAGTGTTCCGTACGGAACACTTATAAGATCACTTCGGTGTCTGTCTGTCTGTCTGTCTGTCTGTCTGTCTGTCTGCCTGTCTGTCTGTCACACCCGATTTTCTCCGAAACTATTTGACATAGAAAGGTGAAATTTGGTAATAATATAGGAATTGATGGCCTCATCAGAGCCATGTAGTTTTGAGAATTAAATTTTGACTTAAGGGGTTAGTTTTGGGGGGTGAAGTCGGAAGTGAAAAAAAAATTTTTTTACTAGGTCATCGAGTGTGGTGTCAAATGAAAGCTTGTGAAAACACGAGTAAAAAATATATATATAATATTATTCTTGCGCGCACTTTTCTTTGTATTATTTTTAAAAATTCGCGAAAAAATCGCTGTCCCGGGCCTTATCTCGAAAACTACTTATCAAAAAATTTCGAAAAAATTCTGGAATATTCTCCACGGGGTGTAGATTGAACGAAAATTATCACGAGTGCATTACCTTTAATAATTTATATGGTATATAAAAAAAACAAAAATTTCAAGGTCATCAGATTTCAGTAAAGATTGGAAACAAACTTTGTTGAAAACTCATTCGGGGTGTGTTTTATGAAGTCACTGATTATTTTATACCATCGTAACATAAATTTTGACTTAAGGGGTTCGTTTTGAGGGGTGAAATCGGAAGTGAAAAAAAAATTTTTTTTACTAGGTCATCGAGTGTGGTGTCAAATGAAAGCTTGTGAAAACACGAGTAAAAAATATATATATAATGTAACACTTGCGCACACTTTTCTTCGTATTACTTTTAAAAAATCGCTGTCCCCTACCTTATCTCGAAAAGTACTGATCAAAAAATTTTGAAAAAATTCTGGAATATTCTCCACGGGGTATAGATTGAACGAAAATTATCAAGAGTGCATTACCTTTAATAATTTATTTGGTATATTAAAAAAAAAAAAAAAAAATTCAAGGTCACCAGTTTTCAGTAAAGATTGGAAACAAACTTTGTTGAAAACTCATTTGGGGTGTGTTTTGTGAAGTCACTGATCATTTTTATACCGCCCTAACAAAAATTTTTATTTTAAAAACAATCAACATACGGAACACTAATTGTGCAAGTTCAACTTGCACTTGACCGGTTTTTTTTTATATTTATTTAAATTTTTTATAATAGACTTTTATTATTTTGAATGTAATCCTAGAAATACCAAAAAGATGCCGTTAATAGTGATACAAGTAAGAGACTGTACTCGGTAGTATCTATAAAATTCAAAATCCGATCCCGAAGCACTCGTCTAAAATCATGTGTGGTGGGCTAGGAGGCCGGAGAATTCTCATATTTAGTGTTCAGCTCAGAACACTTATAAGATCACTTCGATGTCTGTCTGTCCGTCTGTCACGCCCGATTTTCTTCAAAACTATTTGACATAAAAAGTTAAAATTGGCACTAATATAGGAATTGCTGATCTCATCAGAGCCGTTTAGTTTTGAAAGTTAAATTTTGACTTAATGAGTTAGTTCTGGGGGATAAAATCGGAAGTGAAAAAAAATTTTACCAGGCCATCCAGCGGGGTGTCCAATGAAAGCTTGTACAAACATGAGTGCAAAAACATATATAATTTAATACTTGCTCACACTTTTCTTTGAATTATTTTTAAAAATTGAGAAAAACCACAGGCCCCTTCTTATCTCTAAAAGTACTGATCAAAAGATTTTGAAAAAACTCAGAAATATTCTCCACAGGGTGTAGATTGAATAAAAATCATAATCACCTTTAATAATTTATTTGGTATATAAAATAAACAAAGATTTCAAGATCATCAGTTTTCAGTAAAGATCGGAAAAAACTTTGTTGAAAAGTCATTTGGTGTGTTTTGTGAAGTTATTGATCATTTTATACCTCCATAACAAAAATTTTCATTTTAAGGGGTTACATACACCTTGGCGCTGCAAAAAGTATGTACATTTTAAAAAATATTTTAAAGGTTATTAAGTGAATAACACAAAAGAATGGCAATTATGTATTTTCTTGTTTTTTTTTATGGGTCTAACGCACAGGTTGCAGGGAAATCCCTAAAGCGGAGCGACACGTGCGCGGAAAAAGCGATTCACGTTGGTTTTGAATGGCTGTAAATTGTACTCGGTGGGAAACATAGTCCTGGGCAAATTATTCCAAAGGGATGAGGTTCTCCATATAAAAGACTACTTGAAAAGGGTTGTGTGAGGAGTAACAAGCTGAATCTCATACGGATGTGAAGTATTAGCGCGACGTGTATTTCTAGCATGCTTCGCTCTGGGAGGAATTAAGCGGGCTACATCCATCGAACACTTTCCATAAAAATACTTGTAGAACAGACTCAAGTCGCCAACCGTTCTTTAACGCTCCAACGAATCGAGACCGCCGGTCAGTTCCGGATCTCCAATTAGGCGAACAGCTCGTCCCTGAATAGCATCCAACAGATACAGTGTATCTTTGGGAGCAGAGACCCAAACATGGGAGCAGTATTCCATGGTTGGTTGAATTTGAACTTTGTACAGTTGTTGTGGAATGTAAAGCTTTCTAGTTTGAAATAGTATTCCCAGCTTTCGAGGAGCTCTCTTTGCTATGTTTGCAACATGTTCATAACAACACATTTGCTCCGAAATTAACGCCCAACAAATTGAGTGGCGATGCTAGAGGAATGGAGTGCTCTGACATATCTATGTCGGGTTCAGCAACGTTAACTTTTTTAGAAAAAACTGAGTGTTTTTGTAGAGTTAAATTCCACTTGGTTACCGTCACCACAAGAAAGAATTTCTTCCAGGTCGTTGTCAAGTTATATGACTTCCTGCTGTATGCGGATATTTCTCTGAGTAGCCGATGTTCGAGCGTTCAATGTGAATGAAGAGATAAGCGTACTGTCATCTACAAAACTGTAGATTGAATTTCCGGTCTTTTCCAGCAGATCGTTAATGAAAATGAGAAAGAGAGTAGGAGACAGTATGGAGCCCTGGGCTACACCGGCGTTGATAGTGAAGGTGTAAGAAAGAAATTCGTCGACTGCCGCTCGTAAAGAACGCTCTTTGAGGAAACACAGCATAGCTTAGCCAACAAACCATCGTGCCAAAAATGGTCGAATGCCTTGGATATATTTAGAGCAACCGCTCGAGATTTTCTAAACTGTTCAATTGCGTTGTTCCAAACATATGTTACATAAGTTAGAAGAACTCCTGTTGATCTATGTTTACGAAAGCCATATTCATGGTCGCTAATAATGTTGAATCCTTCAAGATATTTTAGAAGATGTTGATTGATAGCCTTCTCCATGACTTTCGATATTATTTAAAGCAGTGTAACTGGTTGGTAGTTATTTGGCACGTTCTTCTTGCCTTTTCTAGGTATTGGCTGAACTATGGCACATTTCCGGCATAAAGGAAATATTCCCTTTCTGTGGGATAGGTTGAAAAGTCTACAGAAAACTGTTAGTTCTCTCACACAGTTTTTGAGTACTAGGCAGGTATTCCGTCAGCGCCAGGAGTTTTTTTGGTGTCTAGCTTGATTAAAATGCGCTTTATGATACGCTGTCTGAAGACAACATTGGGCACCCTTGGCTGAAATATGGGAATAGTACGTGGTGTTTTTCCTTAGACATCAACAGTAGAACGTGAAGCAAATAGTTCAGCCAACAAGTTCGCTTTCTCAACAGGTGTCGTTGCAATAGAATCATCTGGCCGTGTGAGTGGTGGTATGGTGGATTTGATGAAATTTTTACTAACTGCCTTAGCGACACACCATTGTCAGTAGGCAAGATGTTTAGAAGCAACAACTTATTTGCATTTTCGGCCAAACCAAGCCTTGCCGTTGAAAGAGCATTTCTTGGAAAAAGGGATTTAAGTTTCCATACCAGTCAAAATGACATCGGAAATCTCCTTGGCGCAGTCAGATGGGTCGTCGGATCGAAAACAAACGTCTAACCAAGGGAAAGTCTAAAAATATTCCATCCTTCCCATTTAGCATATTTGTAGTGCCAAATCTTGCGCGGCTTAGGCATCCCTCTGTCGCTGATTGGTAGGATACTCGATGTCGAAAGCAGTTTTTCGTCGGAAGAACCTAACAGCGGATTTACGGTGACAGTGTAAATTTCTGGATCAGCGGTTAAAAACATATCGAGAAGACTGGCGAACTCACCTTCTCGACCAGGGATCCGTGTTGGTTCGTCGATAAGCTGAGTTAAGCCACAACTGTTTGAAAATGATTCAGCTTCACGACCTTGTTCATCGGTAGTATTTGAATACTTAAGCCAATTGATGTTGTGGACATTAAAGTCGCCCAGGATGGCAATTCAGCATTTGGATAGTTAATTTGTAATATAATATATAATGTTATATAATTTGTTGTAATTTTCATGGTACTTTAAAATGTTAACAGTATTTTTTTATCGGGTTAAATGGACCACTGATGAAAACTTTGGCACCTCCTCGTCTGCAGGATAACTTCACAAAAAGTAATCAAAGTTGCAATTAAATCTTATATTGTACTAATAAATGAAAATAATAAATCAATGAATGCTTCATTTTTCTGTTTGACGTTCACATGAGATTTCAAATTTTCGGTAGAAATGTCTAGTCTCTTATAACATATATTATCCCTTGCAATGTTTTTATATTATTAGTAGCCGCATTTTCCTGGATTGTACGCCAAAATTATTAGAAAAGCGATCGGAGGAACACAGCAATAATCAGATATTAAATAATAATTATATCATTTTTGCTGCTGTTCTTAAATCGAAAGATTGATCCTTGTGTCTCTAACATTTACAGGAGATATTTTTCTTTCTGCCATACTAATTGCACTCGATATACAAATTGTACTTCACGCCACTAGTCATTGTCATATACCCAATCATAGACAAAAATCGTCGCAGTATTTTAATCATACCAATTATAACAATGATTTAAGTAAAAACAGGTTAGAAGTGTAGTGGAAAGAAAGAATGCCTAGAATAACAAAATATATTATAGTTGTTTTAAGACACAAATATATATATTTTTAAATTTTTAGGGTTCAGTTTATTTGGTGACCGGAGGAGCATCTGGGCTAGGTAAAGGTGTAGCAGAAAAACTGTTAGAAGAAGGGGCAATTGTCGCTATATTAGACCTACAGTCACCACCCGAAAACGATACTTTAAAATCGTATGGAGATAGAGTGTTACTTTTACAAGTGGATGTATGTAGTATTAAATATTGACGGGATATTATCCAAATACTCTTTATTCATAACTCTTTTTACTATTAAGTTTTTTGACCTAAACAGCATATCCACATTTAGTACAAAAGAGTAGAAACAAAACTATTATTTCAGCTTTTAACATAGATTATATTCTAAATGAGAGTCTGTGACCAGAAATGATGAGCTAAATTGTCCCAAAGTATCCAAATTTTAAAGAAAATATATACACAAAAGCTTCAGAGTTTGGTTCATAAAAATTCTTTAGTAAACTTCTTAAATTTTAGATCTTATATGAACTTAAATACTTTAGAAGCCATATTTTATGAAAGAATAACGATCCCTGATCTGTAGCATTGTGGTCGGAACTATTTTCATATCGAGGACTCAAGATCTCACAGTAATTGTTTTCAGAAATTTTAAGGTCTTATAAATTGACAAGTAGAGTAGTTTAGCAAACTTGTCATACGTCAGTATATCGATTCCAGATATTGGATATATAGTTCATATATATCGAGAATGAGATGACTTTTAGCTCGATATTTTTATCGAAAATCCGAGGAGTGTGGTTGCTAAAGTTCTATACGTAGACCTGCCTCTAAAACCTTTTAAGTTTTTTTAACATTCTTGTGTATTTGTATATGTATGTATGTATATGTATATATATATATATATATATATATATATATATATATATATATATATATATATATATATATATATATGTGTGTGTTACTATAGAGGTTTTCACGGATGGTGGTGTACATTAAAATTCCTGCTTCAATCCGTTCGTCTAACAATGAATTTGAACGACGTTTCGCCAAAATCCCATTAGGCAACCAATGTATCAAACGACATCGCGCAGTTTTAATTCAATCACCCCGTAAATTATGAGTATATTGTAAGTAATATATTCCAGCCAATTAAAAAATTGAATTAGAGTTAACTAAAACAAACGGTTCTTATAATACTCATTATTATTTTTGTCTTGTTTAAAAGAAATGTTTACTTTGAGGTAAGAGTGTCAAATTTTAACCCTGAAAAATATTAAGTAACATAATAAAATGAAAAAGAAAAATATACATTTAATATATATTAATAAAACTAGAGTGAAAGGGAAATAACTACAAATATTATGCTACTTTTACGACTTAAATAACGGGAGAAGTCGATACTCAAAACAATTATGAATTTTACCTATATTTGGAAAACGCTGCAACATTGAAAACATCCGCTCTAGAATCACTGTTCGCAGTTGTTCTTGCGTTAAAAAACGATGCTGCTACTACTCGATACTGT
>CM032451.1:38800333-38927448 GCA_019049505.1 Pachyrhynchus sulphureomaculatus | reverse complement strand
AAGTTACAGTAAGTTTTTGTCTATGAAAATAACATAATGTGAACAATGTGAATCAAGTTGTCTTTTGCCTGTTACCAATGTATCAGTTGAAAATCAAAATTTTATGTTATCACAATATACAAATTAATTTTTCGTTTATTAGTGTAGCAGGACACCAAGGGCGGCCCAACTTGTTAGCATATTCTGCAAGTCATGCAGGAGTTATTGGAATGACATATCCTTTGGCAAAAGAATTAAATGGTCATGGTATTCGAGTGGTAGATATAGCGCCAGGTAAGAAAATTGTCCTATAAAGGGACAAAACAAGCCGATAGTTAGAATTTCTAAAACATCCACAGGAGACGAGTAATGAATTTTAAAAAAAGTGAGTACATAAATAAGTAAATGGCGCTGTAAGCTCGCTATACCTAGTGACACAGCCAACATGTATCTGCCTGTAATTTTTTTATTTTGAAAGTTACATATTTGCATTTTTAGATAACAGAATGGAACATTATTAGGCTTTTTTATCACTTAAGAAATATTTTTAACTACTCCCGGTTCGACTGGAAGTGACTGCAACTTTCTTATTTTTAATGGAACCCTGTATATTTTTTTTATCAATTTCAATTCACTTTGAAACACTCTTTCCAACGATGTATCACAAGTTGACATTTGTTTGACAGGTGACCTGCAAAAACTGATTTAAACTCTTAGACTTAGGCGGCCATGGCAGATATACTAGCAATTATTTTTTTTTGTTCGTTTTATCTCACCTTGGAAAGAATTTAAGACTATTCATTTATCATGCCATTTTCGCGAGTCTAAGTGGCTCCTACAAAATTTTATGTTTTTTACATTCCGTTACAGAATTTTCTCTTTAAATAATGGACAATATCACCGAAATTAAGATAGGAACATATATTTTTTATTAAACCTAGTTACACATTACAGGTTTTTTGCCAACATACATCTAACAGAACTATCTAACGCCAATTGGATTTATTATTACTTTCGCAAAAAGAAAAAGTTTACAAAAATCCACCAACAGCAGAAATGAATTAGAAATGTGCCTAAGAAGAGCAGTAAATCAAATTACTGAAATTCAGTTGGAGAACGTTATGAGAACCACGGTGAGAAAAACAAGATTGTGTAGGATTAACAACGGACAGCATTTTGAATATTTGGAATAAATACCTAGCAAATTCATATCTAGTATAAAATAGTTTTACCCATTTATTTTTATTGTTTTATTTAGTTGAAATATTACTTCTTTATAATATTAATTAATTACAATTATCGGTTCTGTTGTGTTATTCTTATTATTAAATGTTTTGGTTTTATTATTTGCATTTAAATATTTATATAATAAATAGGTTCTTAATAAATAAGTTTCTTATTTTGCAAAAGTAATAATAAATCCAATTGGCGTTAAATAGTTCTGTTAGATGTATGTTGGCAAAAAAACCTGTAATGTGTAACTAGGTTAAATAAAAAAACACGTGTTCCTATTCTAATTTCGGTGATATTGATCATTATTTAAAGAGAAAACTCTATAACTGAATGTAAAACATAAAATTTGCAGGACCCACTTAGACTCGCAAAAATGGCACGATAAATGGATAGTCTTAAATTTTTTCCAAAGTGAGGTAAAACGAACAAAAACAATTGCTAGTATATCAGCCATGGTATCCTAAGCCTAAGAGTTTAAATCAGTTTTTGCCGGTCACTTGTCAGGCAAATGTCAACTTGTGATACATCGTTGGAAAGAGTGTTTCAAAGCCAATTGAAATTGATAAAAAAATATACAGGGTTCCATTAGAAATAAGAAAGTTGAAAATTCCAGTCAAAGCGGAAGTAGTTAAAAATATTTCTTAAGTGATAAAAAAAGCCTAATAATGTCCCATTCTGGTATCTAAAAATGCAAATATGTAACTTTCAAAATAAAAAAATTACAAGGTGTTACATGTTGGCTGTGTCACCCGGTATCTATCTAAAAGTGCTGTATTTAGTACCGAGGCTATAACCAATATATTTCGAAATATTTGTGTACCTATTTTTATCAAATATTCTTGGATACCATATTGCATTCTATAAATCAACTAAAGATGGAAAAGCCACCGGTCCCGATAAATTCCATGGGGAGTTTCTTAAGCTCTTAGATGAGGATGGGATTAAGTGGCTACGGTGTTCTACAATAAAATCTATGATTTAGATAGAATACCAGAAAGCTGGTTAAAGTCTAAGTTTATAACAATCCCAAAAAATGCAGGCACTAAAAAATGCGGAGAATATCGAACAATTAGCCTCATAAGTCCATATTTTCAAAACATTTAAAACCATTTACAGAAGAATATACAAGTTGTGTGAACAAAACATCTTAGCTACACAATTCGGTTTTTCGTGATGCTGGGGGAATCAAATAGGCTTGTTTTTTATGCAGGTTTTTGATTCAGCGATGTAGAGACGTCAATTATGACGTATATTTGTCCCTGACCGACTACCAAAAGGCCTTTGATAGAGTTCAACATATCACAAAATGGTCAAAATTCTGAAAGACCTTGGGCTAGATGGAGAGGATCTGCGGATTATTGGCAACCTCTACTGGAACCTGATAGCATTTATTAAAGCAGAAGGGAAGCGCTCAGAAGCAATATCGATTGAGCGTGGAGTAAGGCAGGGATGTGTTTTATCTCCACTATTGTTTAATATATATCCTGAGCAAATCTTCAGATAGGCACTGGAAGAGGCTGATGAAGGAATACTACTTAATTGGGAGCGAGTAAATAACATTCGTTATGCTTAACGGCGGTTATGGCATAACTTTAAGGGTTACAACACTTACAAAAATAAATGAAGTCAGTAATCGATACGGACTCGAACTTAATATCAGCAAAACAAAGAACATGGTAACCAGCAAGTCTCCGATTCATGCTACCTTGTTGAATGGTTAACAATCAACAAATACAAAGAACTCCAAAATAATCATAATTAGGTACCATGATAAACGAAGAATGGGATCGTTCGCAGGAAATTGGTTGCCGTATCGCAAAAAGCTATAGCAGTGTTCCTCAAAATCACACTTTTCAAAAATTCCGCAATAAAATTGTGCACAAAAATGAGACTCCTGAGATGTTATGTCTTCAGTGTCCTTTTTTATGGTGTGCAATCTTGGACGCTGACTGAAGCCACTTCCAAGAAACTTGAGGCATTTAAATTATGGCTAGATCGCCGAATTTTGAAAATTTCTTATACTAACCTTATTACCATGAACCAGAAACTAGAAATTATGGAAACTGTTAAAAAAATTTTAGTATTTATGATAGGACACATAATGCGAAGTCCTCACAATATGGATTACTACAGCAAATACTCCAAGGAAAGGTACTTGAAAAAAGGGGACTAGGAGGCAGAGATATTTCCTGCTAAACAAATACTACCGGTCTTTTTAGAGCTACAGTGGATAAAGTAATAATATCAGAACCATTATTCGAACCGAATAGGCATTTGAGACCGAATATTGCACTCCTGTTTGGCCTAAGAACGGCAGGCTCGCTTCTCAAGTTAATAATGCACTTCGTAACACCCAGTTTACGGAAACGCCAATGATTCTATATTTCCTATCGGCAGTTTCCCAAGAGCAACTTTTATAAAGCTTCTTTATCATAAGTAAAAAATACACACTAAGTACTTCTATATGTAAAGTCCCCATGTAAAATAAGAATAATGAATCTACCAGAGCTATTATTATTATTATCTAAAAAACTCACTAAAATGACAAGCTGGTGGCTCTGACTTTCATAGTTGATTGAAAAAAATTATGAACACTGCTCACATTTCCTCAGTCAGTAAATACAAACCGAAATCATTCTAAGGTTTTCCGGAATGTTATTCTTAATTTTTCCTAAATTCCGACAGTAACTAGCATCATATCAGAGGTTTTTGTATTTGTTTAGTTTTTCCTCCTTCCTAATTGCGATATTTGTCTCTCCAGATACCGATATCTTAATAATATGAATCTGTTTATTGGTTTTATCGAGGAGTACTATGCTAATTTGTAAGTTTTTATCTGTATTATATTGAAGGCGAAATTCTAATATATAAAGCACTTATTACGTCCTACAATTGATATAATCTCTTCTCAGATATGGAGAAGGAGATGCATCTAAGATGATGTCATGTAGAGCTTTAGTTTTAACTACAACCCAGCCTTTCTTGTATTATTTTCTAAAAGATAAATATAATTGACTGAATTATACAGGTAAAACACTTACTCTTTAGCTAAAAAAAAAAAAAACAGAGTTGGACTAGTAATTTTTGATGTGTTGAACAAACTTTTATTCATATAAATTTTTTTCAATTTTTCAATTTTCAGGTAGGTGTTTGTTAATGGGTTCTCATTTACGCGCAGAGTAAAAAAGTTCTATCGAGACTAATACACCTAGTCCAGTGTTTCTAGCATTGTCTTATTCCATCCACAAAGAAATTGGTTTGTTTGTACCTCAAAAAGCGGTTTCAACTCACCATCTGAGAAGAAACGCGAGTTTTTGATGTATTTTTTTCAGATGTTTGAAGTAAAATAAATCGTAACGAGATTAGATCAAGGTTACAGGGTGGAAGTAGCAACTCGGTGATTCAACAGCTTTCCGTAATGGCTCGAACACTACGCGCTTTGTAACAGTTGTACAATAGAAAAATTCGGCTCTACATGAAATCGGACATTTTTTTTAATGGTCTGCTTGAGGTTTTGGGCCCTTCTTCCATAAAAATGGTCTCCATCAACTTTTCAGAAGGCACTAAATTTTCACCTTTTTTAGAGGTGAAGAACGCTTATTAACCCATAGTAACAACTTCTGTTTCTGCTTTAGAGGAGGTCCGTAATAGAATATCCAAGTCCCGTCACCTGTGACAATTCACGAACAATAACTCTTATCGTTGTCTAAATCGACCAAATGTTTTTACGAAATTTCTTTTCTCACCAGTTTCAACTCTGGTGTAAGGATTTTGGGGACCCATCATCCAGAATCTTTTTTTCATCTCCAAATTTTCGTACCCAATCCTGTAAACTGTAACTTCGGATACTCCAGCATCTTCAATTGTATATCTGACGACAGCAAATCCTTAATAAATCTCAATTGGATTTGCTACGTAGATAACTGAAGCAAAAACAATACAAAAATGACATAAACCACTCATACCAATAAAGAAACAATCGTTTGTAAGTAAACAGTTACATTTGTCAGAAACGGACACTACATCCGGCAGCATTAATACTCTATTTTCTTATCTCCCCTATTTGAAATTCCCGGCTGGTATAATATACTGTGTATGAATATACGGTATATTGCTTTGATTCACTAGGTAAAAGTTTTTCTGTTGTTTAAATTTATCAGCTCAGAAATATCAATGTCAATGTCTTTATTGAATTCAAAATAAGGCATAGCCTCTTACTTATATTTATAACAGTGTGGTAGGGTGAGAGATTGCTTATTCCAATTTAACCTAAACTCTTAAACTAGTGGTCCTATACTAACTTAACCTAGGAGATGGGTTTTTAGCACATGATTTTCTTAACCTAGGACTTATGCTACCTTAACTTAGGACTTAACGTTAACTTAACCTAGGACTTATGATAACTTAACCGAGTTTGACATTCTTCTGTCCTGGCGGGTGAGGAGGGCCCACATCTTCATCCGAGAGAGGATCTGAAGGTCTCGGGAATTGGCGGAGGGATGTAGCGGGAGTCGGAAGGCATGTCTGATGGTTGGGTTGGGGTGTTGGGACGCCTTCTCCATAAACTTCAGATGGGTTTTCCACATGTGTGCCTTTACGGTAGGCACACCGAGGTCTCTGTGTATCTGCCTGTCTGAAGTTGGGCTCTCCTGGTCTTGGAGAGCTGACACCAAGTAGGGCATGCTTAAGTAAGACCTGCTTTTACAATGGTGTTGTATATTAGCAGCTTGGTCCTTGGTAGCAACTTACTGGAGGGGTTTATATTAGGGTATAATTTGCCCAGCAGTTACTTTGCTTTCCTGGTGGCAGTAATGACCTGGTCCTTTCAGACGAGTTGTTTGTCGTACTGGATGCCCAAGTACTTGATGGTGTTTGCCCATTGGATGCAGGGGCCTTGAAGCTGAAGATGTCCATGAGGGGTGCCCCTCCCCCTTTAGAAAAGACAATGGCTTGCGTTTTGTCGGGGTTCAACTTGATCCTCCAGCGGACAAACCAGGAGTTAAGGATGTCTAGGTGGCGTTGCAATCTGTTGTTGATGATCCGGCTGCTTCTGGTTTGAGTGATTATGGCAGTGTCATCAGCATAAAGAAGAAGGTTGGTCTGATCCGATTTGGGAATGTTATCTGTGAAGATGTTAAAGAGGTTAGGGGAGAGGACGGAGTTTTAGGGGACTTCGGCTCTTATGGCCTTGACGTCGGAGATGGCCGTATCGACTCTAACTTGAAAGATTCTGTCATAGACGAAGGACTGAATGAATTTGGTTATGACAAGAGGGTAGTCGTATCGGATCAGTTTCAGAATGAGGTCTTCGTGCCAGACTCGGTTGAAGGCCTTGGCTACATCGAGAAACACAGCTCCAACTTTTTGGTGTCTGTTAAAGCGATTGGAAATGATTTGGGCGAGTTTGGCGTACTGTGAGTGGTGCCATGAAGAGGTTGAAAGCCAAAGCTCAGAAATATTTTTATATTAATAGTTTTAATACAACCTATATAATTTTCTAATGGTAAGATACAACGAATTGTACCAAATAATCATACCTTATACGTTATTTCAGTTTGACACAGCCGCTACAAGCCGACAGAGTGGTTAGCATGGCAACACTCAATACAGGCAACGCGGTTTTCGAGGGACCAACCTCAGATCTATGTGGTTTAATGTAAAACAACTGAAAACAGGTAGGACCCATATTTCAGCACTCTACCACTGTTCTCGTATTGGTCAAATCCATCCCGAGACGCGTTCGCCGTATCACGGCTCATCAGTCGGTCTAGGATTGAGAAACAAGTGAACAGAATTTTTAGTATTTATCCAGGATTAGGTTAATCCCGTGCCAACCACCCGGTCGGTTGGTCAGCATCTGATAGAGTATAAGGTATGCGTATTTTGTACAATTCATTGTATCTTACTACTGTGTACCGTAAGTACCTCAATAAGTATTAAAAGTTGTATTCTCTTGTTTGTCAATCCTAGCCTAACTGATGAACTGTGATACGGCGAACCGCGACTCGGGATAGATTTGACGAATAAGAGAACAGTGGGTGGACTGCTGAAATATGGACCTTGTCCGTTTTCAGTTGTTTTACATTAATTTTCCAATATCAAACGTAATTCATATAACAAACAATCCTCTTAGATTAGTCAAATCATGCGAACATTTGGTTGTACCTACATATTTTCTTCGAAACTTACAAGGAATATAATAAAGTTTTTGTTTTTTAAAAAAAAGTTAATCATTACTTTTGGCTTAGTTTCAAACATAAGCAATAGTTTAATTAAGTATATAATATTACAGTAAATTTTATAATTTACAGGTTCATACGATACTCCAATGTATCAAGATATATTGACTCAACATAAAAAAGGAGAATTTGTCTCACCAAAAATCTTAGGACAACCTAGTGATTTTGGAGAATTTGTAATATCTGTGATAAACACTTCAATGTTAAATGGAACTTCTGTAAGATTAGATGGAGGACTTACATCATAATAATATAAGAACATGTAAAACAATAATATATATGTGCCGAATAAATCTATGTACTACAAATGATAAGACAGTAGGTAGATGGCGATCTTTATATCTTTAAGCATTTTTTTCTTTTCTATGACAATTAAAACGTTTTACAATTATTAATTTAATTTTGAAGTATTTTACTTATATGCGTTTTTTTTCTTTCAATTTGCAACCATAGAAATGGGTACCCTACGTGAGCCCAAGTGGTGGATTTATACGTAGGTAGATAGATTGATTATTCCTGCACACATTTACTAAACAGGACTAACATTAAAATTTCGTTTAATTTGACAATTAGGTGTATAAGTCAACTAAAGTTATGGTGCTGTGCAGTACAAACCCAAAAAAATTTAAACTACCTGCCAACTCCAAAGTCTTATATCTCTATTTTTGGCGATATTTACCGTAGGAAATAAAATAAAGCTAAGAAAAAATCAACTGGATAAGTAGAAGTTTTAGCTTCTAGAACTAGATCGGGCCTAAGTGATACTGAACTCTTTTAGTAAATACGGTTTTTCGTGTTTTGTACACAATATGCAATACATCGCAAATCGATGGCTAACAAAAACATAGGAATATATACTAAGTTGGGAATGTTGAATCTTTGGCACAATGATACTACTCAGTCTATATCACCACTACACCAAACACTTTATTTTTGCACTCGACGCGCGTTTCGCTAACCATGTTAGCTTCATCGCTCCTGATGAAGCTAACATGGTTAGCGAAACGCGCGTCGAGTGCAAAAATAAAGTGTTTGGTGTAGTGGTGATATATACTGAGTAATAGGAATATATAGTACAAATAAAACAGACAAAATAGAAATAATTATGTAATGAAATTTATTCCATACAACTACAAAGTAAGAACGAAAAAAAAAAACAATCGTTTTATTTTAAATTTCTGTTTCTTATAAATTCATATATTGTATAAGAAAATATTAATTTCTGAAGTTCATTTTTAGTATACTAGTCGTGACCGCGACTCTGATCGCGTGGACTTTATTCACTATTATCGTCACTGCTTATTCCTTATGTTACCTAACGTAATAAAATATATCCTATAGCCTGACCAAAGAACATATGTATAAATTTGAAAAAAAAAAAAACGTAATCGGATAAGTGGTTCTCGAGTGATAAGCGCAAGACAGAGAGACGGTGCATTTTATATATTATATTCTTTATTGCATGCTATTGTTCCCTATTTAACGGTTTAGGCAGCGTATTGCAAGAGAGTGCGCTAGCGGCAAACTTTTTTTCGGCTTAATTCACTATTATCGTTACTGCTTATTCCTTATATTAGTTAACGTAATAAAATATGTCCTATAACCTGGCCAGAGAATATATATATAAATTTAAAAAAAAAATACGTATGTGGTTTTCGAGTAATAACCGCACTAACAGACGGGCAGACAGACAGACAAACAAAGGGACATTGAATTTTATATATATTAGAGATTATTATATAACCTGGCCAGAGAGCATATGTATAAATTTAAAAAAAAAAACAGGTAATTAAAAATACCATAAGTGTTTCGTGAGTGCTAAGCACACTAACGGAAAGACGTATTGACAGACAGGCAGACGTTGCATTTTATATATATTTTAGATTTTTTTGATAAATATTAAGTTGTTAATGGGAAAAAAACAGCTTGAATTTTACGTAATTATTTATTGAAAAATTAAATGGTAAAAAAACGTTTATTACTATTTCTATGTTATAGATAGATATGGGCTATTGCGGTTTTTTTTTAGAAATTTTTATTCTACACAATTCTTGCTACATAATATTGTCCCATATTTAACGGATTAGGTAATGTATTGCAAGAGAGCACACTAGCGGCAAACTTTATTCCCACTTGAATTACTATTATCGTCACTGCTTATTCCTTATATTAACCTAACGTAATAAAATATATCCTATAACCTGGCCAGAGAACATAAGTATGTTTTAAAAAAAGAAACACGTAAATTAGATAAGTGGTGATAAGCGCTCTAATGGTCAGACAGACAGACAGAGAGAGAGAGAGAGAGTCGTTGCATTTTATATCTATTATACCCATAGAAAAAAATATTTTGTTTCAAATTTGATACTGGCGACAATTTGATTTGTTTAGGAAATTTATTCAAAAATATTTAAAACAACGCGGGTTACTTTGATTTTGTTACATGACACGTCTAAAAAGTTGTACTAAGCGTGACTGCAGTTTCGTAGTACTACTACATTCTCAAACATAATAAATAAATTATAATCAAGAGAGGTATATATATCTTATTTTTGTTGACCATTAAAAATTAGGGATTTTTTCTCTATATTTTAATTACGGTCAAACACGCCTAAAACTATGGAATTTTTAATATCGGTCTGTAAATTTAATAGGTTAATATTGTTATCTTTACGGCGAATTTCGATTGCTTCTATACAATCTAGTTTTTTGCCCTTTTGTTCATAGTGTAAAATATTTAGATTATTTATTTCTGGAAAGTTAGGTGACGTCTTTAAGAAGTGGTTGGTAAAATTGGAATTTTATTTTTTAAGTCTGTATGAAGCGTAATGTTCCTTATATCTAGTATTAAAATTTCTTCCTGTTTGTCTTACATACAGGCTATTGCAGTCATTACATTTTTGATCTATATACTCCTGATTTTTTAAATTTATGTTTTTTACTTTTTACATCTACATACTGGTCAAGTGAAAGTTGGACTTGCGCAGATAGTGTTCCGTAAGTTGTTTGCTTTTAAAATAAAAATTTTCGTTACAGAATTATAAACTGATTAGTGACTTCACAAAACACATCCTAAATGAATTTTCAACAAAGTTTTTTTTCGATCTTTAGTGAAAACTGGTGACTTTGAAATTTTTCTTTTTTTATATACCAGATAAATTATTAAAGGCAATGCACTCGTGATAATTTTCGTTTAATCTACACCCTGTAGAAGATATTTCAGAATTTTTTTAAGATTTATTGATCCGTACTTTTCGAGATAAGGTGAGGGACAGCGATTTTTCGCACTTTTTTAAAAATAATACAAAGAGAATTGTACGCACGTATACGAAGTATATTTTTTAACTCGTCTTTTTACAAGCTTTCATTTGACACTCCTCTCGATGCTCTGGTAAAAAAAAATTTTTCACTTGCGATTTCATCCCCCAAAACTAACCTCTTAAGTTAAAATTTAACTTTCAGAACTACGCGGCTCTGATGAGGCCACCAACACCTATATTAGGGCCAAATTTCAACTTTCTATGTCAAATAGTTTTGGAGAAAATCAGGTGTGACAGACAGATGCACGGACAAACAGACAGACGGACACTGCAGTGATCTTATAAGTGTTGCGTACGGAACACTAAAAATCATGTTTAAAAGTTTCTGTGAGGACTTAAGAGCAATACTATTATGTTCATTTTGCTATAAAAATATTTGAGATTTCATTGGATATTTGCCGAAGTATTTGGGGCGAGTTTTGATTTTGGGGTATATTAGACTAATAATTAGTAATGTTCGTTTTTTGAAGATCAATTTGTTGATTCCAGAGACATTGTATCCGTTATTAGCAGCAATAGATCTAATGATATTAAGTTCCTTCTCCAGATCCGTTTTTTCTAACGGAATAAAAAAGGCTCTGTGTATCATTGACCTATAAGCCGCAAATTTATGGAACATTGGATGGAGGGAATTTTTAGATATTGTTGTATCTGTGTGTGTGGATTTTCTTTAGATATCGAACAATAAATGGTTATTAGATTGTTTTATAGTGATGTCTAGGAGAACAAATATATAAATTAACAAAAAAAAGGAAGTGGTTCTCGAGTGATAACCGCACTAACAGACGGGCAGACAAACAAAAAGACATTGCATTTTATATATATTAGAGATTATCATATAACCTGACCAGAGAGCATATGTATAAATTTTTAAAAAAAAAAAATGTAATTAAAAATACCATAAGTGGTTCTTGAGTGCTAAGCACACTAACGGAAAGACGTAATGACAGACAGGCAGACGTTGCATTTTATATATATTATAGATTTTTTTTCATAAATATTAAGTTGTTAATGGGGAAAAAACAGCTTGAATTTTACGTAATTATTTATTGAAAAATTAAATGGTAAAAACGTTTATTACTATTTCTATGTTATAGATAGATATGTGCTATTGCGTTTTTTTTTTAGAAATTTTTATTCTACACAATTCTTGCTATATGATATTGTCCCATATTTAACGGATTAGGTAATGTATTGTAAGAGAGCACACTAGGGGCACACTTTTTTCCCACTGGAATTACTATTATCGTCACTGCTTATTCCTTATATTAACCCTTTGAGGCCGGAGAAAAAAAAAAAAAAAGATATGAAGAATTTTTTTGAAAAAATGTATTCAACCAACATCAAAAACAAAGTAAAAGTTCATTTCACGTAAAAAAATATCCTGGATTATCCTGCAGGATGTGGTTTCTAGCACTAACCACTAGGAATTAAGGCACTCAAAACTAATTTTCGTGAAATTTAAAGAAACAATTTCTCTCCTTATTGAGGCAGAGACCAACATCACAGGTTGAACATTTCCAGGTCGTTCGATGCACATGCTTCGCTGTGCTACAATGAGCACATCTAAAAGATCCACATCTAAGAGGCATATGTGCAGCACGATCATGACGTACCTCAGTGGGAATGATTTTTTTGTATTTGTTAGGTGCTTGTTCTGCTGATCTTCTTTTTTTTGAAATCGAATTAACGGCACCAATTAATCCTCGAGCAACCGATACACGAAATTGTTTCAATGTAATACATCGTGAGTCACTTCTATTTTGAAATAAAATGAACGCGTTCACAACACAAACATCTACAAAGTAAAAAAAAATGCGGTGCCACCACTTGTGGGCTTTTCGATCGATTTCATAGATACTTTTCAGCATGTCAAATCGATCTACGTATCCCATATGTTTATTATAATGTTTGACCATAACAGGACATGGGATTTCTTCTGTATTGCCATTTTTCTGTTTTCTAGAGACAACTTCCATGATGGATGGGTCATGATAGTTTCCTAAAAACAAAACGGTTCTTCGATCCATCCACTTCAGTGCTGCTAATCCATCTGTAGAAACTCTCCAATCTATGTCGCCCCTTTTCATGTGTTTATCCACTTTGAGCTCGGGATAATATTTCCTGCCTTTACGCACAGTTCCACATGCATAGATGCCATCAGCTAACAAGTCTCTTTGCAATTCTACAGAGTTGAAAAAATTGTCGAAGAATACTTTGTGGTGCTTGCCAACTAAAACCCTTGTTAGATCTTTTACTACGCGATGTCCCAATTTTTTCTCAACTGACTGATCAACTTTTCCCGTATAAATTTGGAACTCAGATACAAATCCAGTAGAATCAGCCCGAATCCATACCTTGTAGCCTCGTTTCGTGGGCTTCATTGGCATATACTGGCGAAGACTACTTCTCCCCTTGAATTTGATCATAGATTCATCGATTGATTGAAATTCACCAGGATTCAAAGCAGAGCCAAGAGTTTGTGTCAATTTAAAAAGTAATGGCCTGATTTTGTACAATTTATCATAATTGGCCTCACCTTTTTTTGGCTGTACTGAGTTATCATTTACGTGAAGATTACTTAGAAGCCAGGTGAATCTTTCACGAGATAAAACAGAACTTATAAAATAATCCCTAAGTTCTTCTCTCGAGGACCAGTAGTCTCTATAACTTGGCATTTTTTTCAAGCTCATTAGCATGTTTACACCCAAAAATGATTTTATTTCTTTGTTGGTGGTTGGAATAAAGTAGTTTTTTGTAAGGCATACAAATTTGTCTGAAAAACAATTTCAGATATGAAACAATCCGGAAACAAATACAAAAACATATCGGTAGGAGTTTCAACGTTGTCAGGAACATTAGGCCCTGCCTGAGACACAAATTGGTTTACGCGTGTTGCATGAGTGACATCATTTGTCCAAACAAGTTCTTCTTGACGAATTACTTCTAACGGTAACTCATCCTCACTGTCCCATTCTTTAGTGACTTTCGCTTGCTCATTATCTTCGAAAATGAATGGAATATCTTCTATATCAAAAAGTTCATCCCTTCCATCATAAAGTAAATAATCTATGGGGGCTTCGTTGTCCATAGTACTCTCCACATCTGATGCAATGGACTCACAGTCACTGGGAATTTCATCCAAAATCGCGAAAAACATCTGTGCTATTCATTGCTTCAAGTTCGCCAAAAGACCAACATTTTTTTTTGCAACCTGTAAAAAATGAACAAACATAAATTAGAAAAATTATGCATAATAGTAATAGCAATACGCGTCACTTAAAAAAAAAACACTTTCACTAAAAAAAAACATATAGTCCTAGTGGTTAGCATTTGTAACCACCACAAATAAATCTATTTATAAACTTAGCAAAACAAAAATTGCCCTTGATATATATTCATATGTAGTAAATAGATATATCTTAAGTACTTACCGGATATTTTCTTAAAGAATAACCAGCTATAAGAAAAATAACAGCCTAATTGGTACTGCAAAACTCACAACTACCTACGACGTGCAATTACAAATGTCAACTAAACGCTGGTGGACATTTCAAACCCTAAGCATGCTAGATTAGACTTCTTGATACGTTAGGCAAACAATTTAACATCGTGGATTACTGGAGAAACCGGTAGGAAAGCTACAATAAAATTTTTAAAACGGTGGTTATCAGTGGTAACCACTTGTCCTCAAAGGGTTAACCTAACGTAATAAAATATATCCTATAACCTGGTCAGAGAACATAAGTATGTTTTAAAAAAAGAAGCGCGTAAATTGGATGGTGTAGAAGTGGTTCTCGAATGATAAGCGCTCTAATGGTCAGACAGACAGACAGACAGACAGAGAGAGAGAGAGAGAGTCGTTGCATTTTATATCTATTATACCCATAGAAGAAAATATTTGTTTCAAATTTGATACTGGCGACAATTTGATTTGTTTAGAAAATTTATTCAAAATATTTGTTGTTTGTTCGTCTTCTAAATTGAATTTAATTTTGGGGTGGATAGAGTTCAGTATGTTTAAGACTATTTTTAATTCTCCATTATTTCCTTTGAAATAAACCAAAATATTGTCCACGTATCTATATCAGAAAAATATATTTTTGACTTCTTTTGTAATTGAAAATTTTTCTTCAAAATTAGACATAAAGATTTACACTAAGTGTAGGCTTAGTGGAGATCCCACTACTAAGCCGTCTGTTTGTTTAAACTATTTTAAAATAAAGGGAAACAACCCCTAATCTTTAATGATCAACAAAAATAATATATATACCTCACTTGATTATAATTTATTCATTGCGTTTGAGAATGTAGTAGTACCACGAAACTGCAGTACCGCCTAGTGCAACTTTTTATACGTGTCAGTTAACAAAATAAAAGTATACTCTGTAACCTGTATTGTTAATATGTACTGTCACAAAGCAACGGACAACTCCATAAAATCTGCAAAAATATTTAAATAAATAATAATTGATGTAATTTTTACGTGCTTTGAGTCTGAGGAAGTCCACATTTATGTCATTTAAACTATCTTTTATCTTACTTTTGATAGAAAAGGAAAATTTTAAGACAAATCCCGGATATGACCTCAAGTTATAATACAATTGGTAATGTAGATGTTAAATAGTGCAATATAACTAGTAAGTAACACATTAAGATCTATTCATTTTGACATCTTATGATTAACGAATATATTTTTGACACGATTTCTTTAACGTGTAATTCCAGTTTTAGATCAAATACGGTTAAAATATTCTCCATTTTGAGAGCCAATATAGTCAAAATTAGATTTCTAAGAAAATATTGGACAAGTTGCTCTACTTTCGTTTAATCGTAGTATTTTTTTATATAATTCCCCCTGCCTTTTGTTTTATTAAAACAATATCGTTTGCGTATAATAAAATATCAGCATTTATTACTAACTAGCAAATGGTTTCTTTAAGTTAAAAAAAAATTAACTAGATCTCAAAAAGCAACTTAACGGGACACTATTTTAAATAATTTTTACTTCTAAAATATTATTAAGGGGTGGATATAAATGCCTCCCGCACACTGGCAACTTTTTAATCTACAGGAATAAACAGTCGAGTCGCCTACAAGTTGCCTCCAGCTCTGCCGAATGTCCAATCACATAACACCCAAAATATAAAGGCAACTCTAATAGTAAACGTTGTTGCAAAGTTTCTCGCATGTATGTGGCGCCATACTGTGGATAAGTACATAACTTTTGCCAAAACCAAAGTAAACTATATTAATGTAGTCACCTGCCATCTAGTGATCTAAAAATAAATTACGCCCGGTCGCCGATTTTGAATGGGCTCAGATTTTTATAGGTTTTTATGATATTCGGTGACAACATTACGACATGAAGGATAAAAATACTCTATGAGAACAATGTAGTTTGATAAATAGTACTTCTATCCTTCACATTGTAATATGATACACCGAATCACATCAAAACTTATTTTTGTGGAAAAATTATGCATTTTGTAAAATAAACCAAGGGCATTCTAGTTTCAAAATAAGAATACTTGTCTAATATTTGAATGTACTAATTTTTAAATTTTATGCAGTAAGGATTATTGCTTTACAATATTTTGTAATAGGTACAAGTTAAAGTGCTCATGTAACCATGTAAAGGATTTGCGAGCAGATTAATTTTGAATAAAAAGAGACAGAAAGTTATAACAAGAACTTTTATTTTTTACGATTCCAAAGACAAAATAAAAAATTACTAAAAATACTTTTGTTTAAGATCGTATAACTATGGACTATCTAATTTACCTGACAATAAAATATTTGCTATAATTAGAGTATTATTAAATAAATATGATATATTTAACACTAAAATATTTTCATAAATAAATGTTCATACTTCTTTTTGGAGTTGTTTTCAATTTTAAATAATATTAGTCAAGTTTGGTAACATGATAATGTCAATTTGCCCAGTAGTTTCCTTTCAAAGGTGAAGTTCTAAACTAAACATTGAATTTGACTTTATTGTTTTCCACATTATTGCAGCTTGGTATTTTACATAATAGACAGCAAGACTTCTCATGTTTTCGCTAAAAGCGAACACACATCTAACCTGGACTGAAAACTGACTAACTGCCTAGCATGCGAACGAAATATACTGGTTTTCTCAAGACTATAAAAAGTCTAATCTAATGAAATGAATAATTTTAGCTAATAGAGAAAGAAGTAAACAAGATTATATTTATAAGAGAGAGCTGAGTCTTTTCTAAATTTGTACTTTAATAAAGTATACTATATACAGTTAACCTGCAATTAAAATTCACAAAGTGGCGTATCCACAGCAGGTTTTACTACCAAACCACGTACATTCATTACAATTTTTAGCAGTGTTATACAGAAGGGTATCGGCTAAAAAGGGGGAAGGTCAATTTTTGTTCTTTCCGAGTTAATCAAGTCATCTAAGAGTAAATAAAAAACTCGATCGTGTAGTAACATAGTATCTGCCAAAAAAGGCAAATACTCGAAGGTACTACGATAAAATTTTTAGTGTGCGGGCAAGTAGCGTACGGGTTTAAACTTTAAAATTGGTTTTCTTAACATTTATACCTATATTTTGACATTCCTCCTTCCTAGCCTGTGCCCTTCAACTATTCTGACTTTGTTCATAGGTACAAGGTCATTATACAAATTTGTACAGCTTCTAATGATTTTATTTTTAGAAATAAAAAAAACTTTTAAACTAAATTTTATGGAACTTAATGTAATTAAAATTTATGAAAAAAAAATAAAAAAAAAAATGAGATTTTTTTTAAAAGGAACACCATATGTATTATTTAATATTCTGATAGAGCTAAAAATTCCCTTTTTGAAAATACATAGCTTGTCAAATTTGAGGAATGACCCTGTACATTGAAAAATCTAGCCACTTACATTGTTGAACTGATGAGTTTTCCTCATCCGACGCATCTTCCTTTCTTGTTAACAAGAGTCGTAGCCGACTTGTTAGGTTTTTTGCTAAAGAAGTAGCTGCCTCAATCTGAGTAGCATCAGAAATACAATCTGTTTTAAAAAAATTATAAACAGTTACTACATTAGTTAAATTTAAAAAATTAAAATTAGGGATTATTACGGATCTGACTTTCACAAAATGCACATATAATAATATTTAATTTTCTTTAAAATTTCTTATAGTTTTCTGCTTTTGATACCTATAACAATACATTAATTATTATAGAAATGAATACCTTCAGTCTTTTCCAAAACACTTGTTGAAACAGCACCTGAGGACAGATGAGAGGTTGCAGCAGATTCTAAAAATAAAATTTAAAATAAAATATATTAGTATACCTATACACTTTACTATAGACGAAACATTAATTTGTTTTTATGGTTTCTTTGTGTCGACATTCTACATAACTAAATGAGATATTCAACTATTCATCAATAGTGCCTATTGGATTGATAAATAAGGGGGCCACAAATAGTTATTAGAAGTATGAAACAAGCTTATTATACCTACTGAAATTATTTTAAAAGCTATTTTCTATTTACCTTCTTGTGATAACGGAGGTAAATGTATCGTTGGAAATGCAGTCTGTTTCAAGCCCCTTTTCGTACCTGTCACTTTATCACATTCTGCAAAATGTACATCGCATATTTAATCAGTTTTATAAATTTGTTCATAGGTTTTAATGTCTAGCACTGGATTTCGCTCTTGACTTATCCTTTCGAGAAAAGCACCATATTGTTCTTGGGAAAAGTATGTTTTTTACTAAATAAATCTGTACATTTCTTAAAACGTCGATAAGATTCCATTGTTTTTCAAACTTAGTTAATATCACTAACACTCAGAAATGTCATTAAGAACGTCAAATAATTCAAAGAAAAAATTTAGTATCATTATGGCGCTGCTAGCGCCTTACCGTGAATAAGAATTTAACTAAGCCTTACAAAAATTGCTGGTTGCCTATAAAAATATTCTCATGGGCGTCATCTAACTTTCTTTTATATTTTTGGGTGTTATGTGCGTCCATTAGCTAAAAAGTATTTGATTTCACTCAGTTTAAAAATGAATTTCGTAGAAACTGCTTGCGTTTGCGCCTTAATATTAAGACGGAAGAAGAAGCACCGAAAATTTTGGGTCCATCCCCTGATAAGTAGTAGACTTATTAATAGACAATTTTATAAATTGTTTGGCCGTTTGAGAAAATATGAAAATAAATTTTCAATATTTCCATCTGAGCATAGAGAGTTATGATATACTTTTGGAGATAGTCGAACCTAGTATATTATACCAGCACACAACATTAGGACTGGCTGTTCCCCCAGAGGCAAGATTGGCAGTAACTTTAAGGTAAGTAAAAATTTGTTTGAAAGTTACATTCTTTATTAACAGATACGTGAATGACAAACAATAGATATAAAGTATATTAAAGGATAAGGAAAGATATGTTTTATTTCAAACTACAGTCAAAACAGACAAAATATCCGAGTCGTTATTATTAGCATCTGATTGCAAAGAACTTGGGTAAAGCTGAATGTGTTGTAGATTAAAATTTAACAAAAAGTGCCCAGCATAATGACTTGAGCCTGGCAATGAGTTATCCCTAGGTAGTTGTCGGTAAGAATCCGTTGGTGTTGGACTGGAACTTGCATCATAATCATAAATATTATTTGATGTTGCGCCAGGATTGAAAGTGTTTGTCCTAGGGTGCCTGAAAGCATGGTAATTCAATTGGTATTCATTATTGCAAGTTTGACTCTGAACACTGCTAGACATATTAACACCTCTCATTAAACTCCTGATTCTAGACTTCGCTATGAATTTTTGGTCCTCTTTAAACCTTTTGAAGGAAGGGAGAAATGATAAGAGGAAATATTTGTTTTCATCAATATCTTAGACTTCTTCTTTTTTGCCCTCAAAATTTGTAGTAAATATTCTTCGTACGTACTTCGAGGAGTTCTTTTTTCTACAACTTGATTTTTCTCTAGCTCTGGCAGAAGTGTCGACATTACGATCTTCCAAATCAGTTTCCCTATTATCTTCATCCTTCAAACTGCTTTTTTCAAGAATGTTTGAAGTTCTTTTGCTGTCAAGGACATCAAGAAGATATAGAAATTAACGGTTATCAAAATATATATACTTGGACCTCTTTTAGCTTCTGAACCAGAAGAGACGTTCTTCCGAATATCATACTCTCTTTTAAAACATGGTCTTATGATCCTCTATTTATTTTGTAACTCCTGACTTGAAAAAAATTATGTACAAATACAGGTTTTTAACCTGTTTACAGGTACTTAGCAACATGTAACATCTTTGCATTACTTTATTACGAATTTTTACTTGGAGATTCGACAATAAGAAAAATTATTAGAGATACACGTGACGCACTGTTCAAATGTTTGCTGCCACATTACCTGCCAGGAATGGATTCTAAAAATTTATCAAGATTTTTATGAGGGAATACAGTTTTCCAATTACATACGTGCAGTAGATAGGACACATATTAGAATAAAAAAGATCTGAATTTTTCAACTACGAATGTTTCTTTTCCACCGTGGTTTTAGCCAATCGCTTGTGAATAACGAATTAAATATTCCTGAAGAATAATTTCTTCCTAATGATGGAAATGGTAAGGCAATGCCATTCCTACTTTTGGGGGATAAAGCATTTGCTTTCTCAAAATTTGTTTTGCGACCCTATGCAGGCGTAAAGAAACGCGTTTTTAATTAATTGTATCGGGAGCACGCAGAATGATATAATGCACATTTGAAATTTTAGCCAACAAATGGTGAATATTTCATAGGGTGCTCGACACGACACTTGATTTTAGTAAATCCATCATAAAAGCACGCTGCATTCTGCATAATTAAGACGGGATACGGAATGAAGATACTCTTTATGATTGTCCACTGGAACGCATTTCTGTTGCTGAAGTAAGGAACAACATTCGAGAGACTTCAATTAAGGATTATTTTGCTAATTTTGTCCTAATGGACAGTGGTTCTGAGCAACGCAAGATCGCTTATGTTAAAATACTAAGTAATTTTATTTTTAAATTTCACTTTTCAATAAACAAAAGAAATAAATGTTTAAAACAAAATAAATAACTTAAAAACTTACCTTTTTCAGCTTTATCCCTTACTAGTTCATCCCAGTTTTCAATAATTTCTTTTTTAAATGTCCGTTAAGTTCTTTATTGTATAAGACCTAACGTTTTGTATAAGCACTCAACAGAAGAAATAAAAACAAACTGTCCTACTGTATGTAACCAGCAACTATTTAATCGCCAGTATGTGGTGACATGTCTGGACTGGAATGATTCATTTTCACAGGCAACAGTTGACTCGTCCACAAAATAGAACATTTTGGAATTTTTTAATTGCCTCAACTATTTAGTTACCAATGTGCGGGAGGGGGGGTTAAAGGCTACTTATGGGAAAGACGAGCGTTAAACGATACACAGGGAGGTACCAAAGGACAACCAAGAGGCGTAACTCCTTAATGAACAAATATTCTTTTACAATAGAAACAACTAAAAGTCTAGATCCCTACCACCACAGTAAACTCAAAATGGATGAAAGACCAAGGAGGGGAGCATTTTCAAAAAGGAACCCCCACCGACAATGAAATTGTATAAACTTATGCTCAATTTAAATAAGAATCGATGAAAGGGGTGAATATTTTTCATAAAGGAGAACCCCAATAAGGTAAATTCCATTTTGAAGGGGCGCATTTTCTACACTGATGTGAGCGTGGGGGAATATATGGCCCTTTTGGCTGTGCCACAAAAGTATATTGTGTTTTATTATTGGAGTATGATTTAAGCAGATGAATGCTTAAATTCTCAAATTTATACTTTCCCAATGTTTTCATTAGTCTCTTATGGCTTAGTCTACAAATTTACTAATAATTTTTACCCATTGTAGGATGGCACTGATAGTAATTTTTTTTCTCTGAAGTCATTGATATATAAAGAAAATGTTAGTTTTCGTCTACATACTCCGTTTCTTTAAATTTTTAAAACACATCCAATAGGCGAATTTATTGATAATTCAATTTTTGAAACCTTTTTTTTTATTACACTTTATATGTGTGTGATCAGATGTTAAAAATTACTTTCGAATATGAACAATTCCTTCCTAAGTCATCTTTATTTTAAATAGTTTGTAACTAGAGTCGGGTTCGACATTTGTAGAAAGCATTCTGCATTTTTAGTGTAAAAGCAAAAAATATACTTTTTTATTCTGGATTTTACACTTCGAAGATGTACGTTTGTTTAACATTTTCTAATTTTTTACCTTAAAATGTCATTACTGTGTTTATTTGTTTCTGTATTTACGAAGAATAGATATTTCAATCAACTGCGTACCGTGCAATATAAATTATCTCATACTTCTTATTACGAAAAACAACATCTTAATGTAAGTTGGAAACAATAAATACCGTAGAACAAATTAGAATCTTCTTATGCCTTAAGCTTTTTCAGAAACAAATACATAAAGATGTCTTGCTTAGAGCTATAATAGTCAAGTATCGCAAGAAATGAATTCGGTAAATCGACAAACTGTAAATTATCCGACAGTAAATTTTGTAGTCGTTTACTTATGTCTTAAAAACAACATTAAAATTTTAAAATAGTAAACAAATTCCAATCATATAGTTTAACACTGACGACCTGTAATTAAATGAAAAAAACCGGTCAAGTGCAAGTTGAACTTGCACAATTAGTGTTCCGTACGTAGATTGTTTTTAAAATAAAATTTTTTGTTAGGGTGGTATAAAATGATCCGTGACTTCACAAAACACACCCCAAATGAGTTTTCAACAAAATACTGAAAACTGGTGACCTTGAAATTTTGTTTTTTTTTTATATATACAAAATAAATTATTAAAGGGTAATGCACTCGTGATAATTTTCGTTCAATCTATACCCCGTGGAGAATATTCTAGAATTTTTTCAAAATTTTTTGATCAGTACTTCTCGAGATAAGGTAGGGGACAGCGATTTTTTAAAAGTAATACGAAGAAAAGTGTGCGCAAGTATTACATTATATATATATATATATATATATATATATATATATATATATATATATATATATTTTACTCGTGTTTTCACAAGCTTTCATTTGACACCCTCTCGATGACCTAGTAAAAAAAAATTTTTTTCACTTCCGATTTCACCCCTCAAAACGAAACCCTTAAGTCAAAATTTATGTTACGGTGGTATAAAATGATCAGTGACTTCACAAAACACACCCCAAATGAGTTCTCAACAAAGTTTGTTTCCAATCTTTACTGAAATCTAATGACCTTGAAATTTTTGTTTTTTTTTATGTACTCTATAAGTTATTAAAGGTAATGCACTCGTGATAATTTTCGTTCAATCTACACCCCGTGGAGAATATTCCCAGAATTTTTTCGAAATTTTTTGATAAGTACTTTTCGAGATAAGGCCCGGGACAGCGATTTTTCGCGAATTTTTAAAAATAATACAAAGAAAAGTGCGCGCAAGTAAAATATTATGTATATATTTTTTACTCGTGTTTTCACAAGCTTTCATTTGACACCACACTCGATGACCTAGTAAAAAAAAATTTTTTTCACTTCCGACTTCACCCCCAAAACTAACCCCTTAAGTCAAAATTTAATTCTCAAAACTACATGGCTCTGATGAGGCCATCAATTCCTATATTATTACCAAATTTCACCTTTCTATGTCAAATAGTTTCGGAGAAAATCGAGTGTGACAGACAGACAGACAGACAGACAGACAGACAGACAGACAGACACCGAAGTGATCTTATAAGTGTTCCGTACGGAACACTAAAAAATATCTTCATGTTTGTAGTTTCCAGAATTTTTTGGTCTTTCTACATTCTTATTATTTATAATTTAAGAAACGTTCTTTTATCTAATCAAGACAAGATATTTAGAGAGTTTCAGATTTGATATATATATAATTTTGAAAGTCAATGTCTCAACGGCATATGTGTAAGCCACATATCACCAAGCGTGGTCTATGTTTCTACCAAAAGAGCCTCTAGACAAGGCCTTGGACATTAAGTTTTGTAAACCCTGCTTTTTGCTACTCTGCAAGTAAGTAAGTAATTTAAAGATGAACACGTTGAAATATAAGTTTAGATAAAAATAATGCAACTTTGCAATAAAAAAAAAACATTTAAAAGCATTAATTCTTTACAAAGCTCAAATTCGACCAACTATGGAATACTGCTCCCATGTTTGGGGCTCCGCTTCCAAACATACACTGCATTTGTTGGATTCAGTTCAGAGAAGAGCTGCTCGTCTGTTTGGAGACCCGGAACTGACCGGCGGCCTTGATTCGCTGGAACATCGACGAACAGTTGGCGACTTGAGTGTGTTCTACAAGTATTTTCATGGAAAGTGTTCGAAGGATGTAGCCCGCTTAATTCCTCCCAGCGGTGCATGTTAGAAATACACGTCGCGTTGATGTTTCACCTCCGTATGAGGTTCAGCTTGTTACTCCGCGTACAACAACGCTTTTCAAGCAGTCTTTTATATGGAGAACATCATCTCTTTGGAATAATTTGCCCAGCGCTGTGTTTCCCACCGAGTACAATTTACAGCGATTTAAGAACAACGTGAATCGCTTTTTCCGCACACTTGCCGCTCCTGGAGCGCTTTAAGGACTTCCCTGCAGCACGTGTGCTAGACCCATAAAAAAAAATTCATAGGCGAATCTAGCGAGAAACACCTCGAACACCTTTTCGACAATTTCTGACTTTAAGAACACCTTATTTAGGTGTATTACCTCCGGCAGTATGAAAAGACGCCTGAATTTTTTCATGAAAACACTTTCGTAAAGGATGTTTATTAGTCTAATACTATTAGACACTCCTGAGTAAAGAAGCGTCCATAAATGAGTGAAAAGCTGCTAAGTTATAGAAAAATATATAGAAAAATCTAATAGGAGCAGTGAAGGTCCTATTTTTCGGAAAACGAAACTCCAGAATTACAGATAACAATTTAATCTTTACTTATTTTTTCTGAACCTCATTAATTAGTAGGTTTTTTGGATGGCTATTCAATAGGAATAAAAAAAAATGTTACGATATAGAGGAACAAAGTAGATGTATTCATTATCACTGACAGTATCGATAGGTTTCCTAGCGAGGTTGCTTCGGTCATAGTCTTTACTTGAGTACTCTAGAGGCGTAGATGGCACTTTGATGATTCTAGGAGATATAATGAACACAGACAGTTGAAATATTAAAAGTAACAAAAATTTTCATACGATTTATAGTTAAATTTCCTATTCCTGGGCAGTAAATAATTATAGTTTCTCATCATCATCATCGTCATCACCAGCTTTTACTGTCCACTGCAGGAAGAAAGCTTCCCTTAAGTTTTGCCACCTTTTTCTGTTCTGGGCTACTTGTACCGATTTTCCAACCACCCTCTTCAAATCATCAGACCACCGACTTGGTAGTCTACTCTACTTCGATAGGCTTCGCATCTTGGTCGCCGCTCTATAATTTTTTTTCTCCATCGTCCATCCTTAAACCTAGCAACATGTCCAGCCCAGTTAAATTTAAGATGTAAAATGAATTTGACTGCGTTTTGTACTCCCGTTCTTTTCGTGATAATGTGATTTGGGATGTGTAAGAGTAACGCCTAACATTGACCTCTCCATTTTTTTTTGCATGACACATATTTTGTTGATTTTTTCGTCGTCAATATGAGAAAATCAGCTCGGTACATAAGAACGGGTAGTACACATCCGTAAAATCTTTTTTTTTTTTAAACACATCGTAAAATTGGATTTAAATATATAGCCCAGTTTGCCATATGCCGTCCAGGAGAGACCTATTCTCCGCTGAATTTCATCTGTTTGGTTATCTCGTCCTATGCTGACTTTATGTCCTAGGTATTGATATCAGTGTACTTGCTCAATCTCTACGTTAATCAGTTTTATAGTGCTGTTTAATACAAGAATTGTCATAAACTTAGTCATGGATAGACAAATTTTTAAACCAAGTCAAGTTTAACTCAAGGCTTTTTGAAACATATGCAGCATTATTTGTGCTTCTTGCACATTGTCTTTTATTAAGACAATGTCGTCGGCAAAACAAAGGTGATTTAACTTTTAACTGTCAATATCAAGCCCCATTTTTTTCCCAGTTTATTGATTGTAGCATACTTTCTACAAGTATTACGAAAAGCTTGAAAGAGGGCGTATCACCCTGGCGCACTCCTTTTTCGATTTGAAATTTGGTGGTGGATTGGTTAGTTTGTGTCTTCAGAGTTGCGGTGGCGTTTTCATATATTTATTTAATTACATTGTAGTATCGATGTACAACACGGTGTTTAGCAGGTGCTTCCAAGAGTCTCTACTGGTTTACAGAATCAAAAGCATTTTCGAAGTCTATGAATATAAACATCAGAGGCTTATTATATTATATACATTTTTTGCTGAGAACTGTAAGTAGATGGTCGTTTGTTCCATACCCTGTGCAGAAATGTGCCTGCTCTTTTGAAAGCTCTTTTCACCCAGACAGGTGGTTCAGTAAATGACAAATCCTACGCCTTGAAAAAGATCCGCCTCAAGGATTCTGGGGTAGGCAAAAAGTCGCTAAATATACCACCAAAAAGTAATTAGAGCTACTAATGCGTATAAAATTACTGTTAGTTCAGATTAAATATAGTATTTGTCACTACCGTAAGTATAAAATCATTGTGTATTAGTTTTCCTATGGACTGAATAAATCTAAATCAAATATGGTGGAAAAACCAATGAGACGGTGTATCAGCACGACCGATAATTTAAAATATTAACGCATTTTGGCTCTGCGATACTCTTCTATAATACCTACACTTGTTTTGGGTTATGGTAATAGCAGGTGTCATCCAACTCTTTCTAGGAGTGCCGGGACTAAGGTGAGATATGGAGAAAGTAGTGTGATTTTTTGTTTTTCTATAGTATTTGTTATAAGAATATGGGCGTTATTGGTGGTCATAAAAATAAAGGCGGCTCGGTTATTCTCGTGCAAATGTTAACTAACTATAAATATAAATAGAATTTATAAGTATAAAGAACCGTTAAATTACTAACTGTTTTCGTGTGCGGAGGGATTCGTACGACAAAGGAAAATATTACAGATAGGTGCCGTCGCCGATCATAAAAGAAACTAATTAATACGGTAGCAATTTTTGCTATCATATATCGAGTGTGCGGGAAATTAAAGAAGTCAGAATAAAAAATATAGGAAGTCATGCTGAGAAGCTTAATTAAATTTATCCATGATTTGTATGTTAAGAGTAAGTTACCCTCAAAGAGAATGGAAAAATATTATTTTTGGGCTAATTTACTCATGTTGAACTTACTGACATTTTTATTTTGCTGATGCGTTATATCGCTCTATCTATAATTTAGTGGCTTTAAAAGTAGTTATATATATATATATATATATATATATATATATATATATATATATATATATATATAGTTTTAGTTAGTTTCAAGTCGTAGACACAGCAAGATCATAGTATCGAGTAGCAGCAATAGGGAAAGCACTTGAAAATGCCAAATCAGATTTTGGCGAAACGTCGTACAAATTTATTCTTAGACAAATGGATTGAAACCTTGAATTTGAATGTATCACATTCCACTATACGTGAAAACCTCTACTGTTAGATATATATATATATATATATATATAAAACCTATATATATATATATATGTATATACAGTCTATCCCAAAAAGTTTTATACATATGGAGAAAAATTTATGTTACATATTACAAAAAAAATTTATTATTGATAAAAAGTTCTGCATCCATAATCAAGCCTTAATAAATATTAAATGGTCTGGAAACACCCCTCTTGGGGTAGGGCCACCTTTTGGATTCTCTAGATCTAGTTTATGGGTTATAATCCCTGCTGTCTCTATGTCTTCGTTGACCTGCTGCAGCCATCGTATTCTTGGTCTATCTCTCCTTGTACGTCCCGGTTCCCATTGAAGTATTTCATATATTGTGTTTGTTTTTTTGACTATGTCTTCCTCTACTTCTTCCAGATTTCTTGATTAGTCCTCCTTCTGTAGACTCCTTCACATATTCTTATTGGCCCTAGGATCGCTCTCAATATCTTACTTTCAATTCTTCTCATGTCTTCCTCCTGTTTCTTTGTGATGCTTATTACTTTGGTAGCATACATTAGTTTTGGAAGTATTATTGTCTTGTATATCCTACTCTCTCAAGCACTAAAAGTGTAAAATATTTGGTAGCATACAGGGAAAATAAAAAATAATAATTTTATAATGAAGAGTAAAGTGCTATAACTCTTGACTTAATTGGAGATGTAATAAAAGATTTTTCTCGAAGAACATTCACCTGTTTAGAAAGGGACGGTGGATACATTGAAGCACTTGTGCAATAAAGTTGGAATTAATCCATATGCTTAGTTATGGTATATTATGTACGTAATAATTAAGTAATATTACAATTTCAAAATTAAAATGATATTAGCACAAATTTATTATGGATGTAATTGTTGCAAAACTGATAAAAAAGTTATCAAATTTGTAATAAAAATATAATCAAAATCAGTGCACTAGTTTTTAATTAATTTCGTTTTCTTTTATTCATAAAATAATCCGACAATTACTGACGTGTGTACTGGAGCTTTTTTTGAATTTTTAATTTAGGAAGGCCACAAATCTAACGTTACCATTAAATATTTTAAAATTTTGATGCTTGATTATGGATTTCCATGTGGTGCAGAACTTTCTATTAAGAATAATTTTTTTTTTTTAATATGTAAGATAAACTTTCTCCATTTCTATAAAACTTTTTGGGACACGCTGTATATATATATATATATATATATATATATATATATATATATATGCACATATATATATATATATATATATATATATATATATATATATATATATATATATTTATATATATTGGGTGTTTTTCTATTATTGGGTATTTAGGTTCCGTAATGAAACGTTTATTTATTTTTTTTTTTTTTTTTTTGGTTCACGTTTCGCCCAATTTTTTCGGCTTTTCGAAGCTTCTATTTTACATATGTTGAATCTGTACACGTCAGTGTGTTAGAATAGCATGCTGACGTGTACACATTCAAGATATGTAAAACAGAAGCTTTGTAAATACCTAAAAAATTAGGCGAAACTTCAACCAAAAAAAAAAAAATGAATAAATAGTCGTTTCATTACCAAACCTAAATACCTAATAACCGAAAAAATCACGTAATTAATAAAAATAACAAGGTTCAAAAAAGGAAAACAAATTTATATATATATATATATATATATATATATATATATATATATATATATATATATATATATATATATATATATAAACTTGAATGGTTTTTCTTGGGTACTTAGGTTCTTTTGGAAAAACACAAACTAGTTTATTTGACGTTTCGCCTTATTTTTTTTAGGCATTTTCAAAAATTCCTTATTTTTTAATATTCATTCTAAAATTAGAAAACACAAGGTTAAAATCTTTTAAGTCAAATTACACTTTTAAAAATATATAGCATTTTTACGCACACTCGGACATTTAAAATATTTACACCATAACAAAAATATAAAACAATTTACTAACGTGCATATACCCTGAAAGTCAACTATTTGTGTGTTTGTGAATTTCAAATTCTGTATTTCTTTCGGCATATCGTGTCTCGTATTTTTTACTGATTTTTTTAAAATTTTATTATCTATAATGGGTGTCTTAACGAAAAAACTATTATTGATGTTAAGTATATATACCATTTTGTATTATTAAGAGGATATGCATGCCAGCATGTTTATTTTTTAATTAAATTTGTGTAGATATGACTGATTCCTTTTATGTCAGTCCTATCATTCACAGTGTTTTCATCTTTTTTTATTTCAATCATCTCTTTGATCTGTAGTTTGGCATAATTCCGCTCTTTGCAGAGGACCTTGGTTTCATTGAATTTAAAGTCATGTTTTTCTTCTGCTTCGTGTTTACTAAGGGCAGTGGAAGCATTCCTAGTATATTTGTGTCCATTTAGTTTGTTTTTTAGTAACTGAGAAGTCATGCCAATATATTTCTTCGGACAATTCGCACACGGTATTGCATACACAACATTAGATTCATTCATTGTGGGGATATGGCTTTTTAAGTTTGTAAATAATGAACTTAGTTTATTTTGAGTTTTATGGCAAACTATAATGTTATATTTTTTCAAGACCCATTTCAGCTTCTCAGAAAGTTCTTTTGTATAAGGAAGTGGTAAAAATTTATCACAGTTTTGTTTACTATTTTTTGGTGTTGTTTTTTGAGTTATTATAAAACTTGTATATTCTCTTTTTTATTGTTCGATTGATGTCATTCTCTTTAAAATTGTTTTGTATTAAGACAGTTTTTACTTTTTTTAGCGCGTTTTTTAGCGCGTCTCGTCTTTAGGCCCACTATAACGCTGATTTTCTGGGACATTGCATGACTAGAGTGAAAATTCAAATATCTCCCTGACCAAGAAGGTTTTGTGTACCACTCTGTAAGGATTTTATCTTGCTTTCTGATAAGAGTCAGGTCTAGAAAATTTATTTTACCATCCTTTTCAATTTCTGATGTAAATTGTAATTTTTTGTGGAAGCTATTAAATTTATAGAATTTCGGTAATTTTATCATTTTGGGCTGCTAATAAACAATCATCTACGAATCTCTTGAAAAAACAAAATGTTACCTTTTATATTTTTAATGACTTGTTCTTCCAGGTATTCCATTACTAGTTGAGCAATGACTGATGAAATGGGGGAACCCATGGCACAACCGTCGATTTGTTTATAAAATCTATTTTTAAATTGTCTAGAATCAGTAGTTTCTCATTTTCCATTCATACAACCCATTTAGACGATACTTTAATGTAAGGTGGCTATGCTTATTGAAGGGCGGGTTATCGGATTTCGATGATTTCATTTGTTTTATGGCGCCGTAATTACTGCACGATTTCAACTGTTGTTGGTGTCTATTTGCTTTTAGTTTTAATGATTTAACTTTAATTAAAATGTCTGTTTTTACCCGAAAGAATCAAATTGATATATTATCACTATACGGAAAGGCCGGTGAAAATCAAAAAGTAAGACTATTTTGTGTAAAACGATAACCAGAACGGGACCGACTTGTGAAAATTATTTTCTTTGGTTAGAAAACTATTTAAAACAAGAAAATAATAAATTAAATGAAAACAACTTCAAAGTGAGCAAAGAGGCGGAAATAAATACATTATCTTGTGTCAAAGTGGACCAAACATATTCCATATGATAAATTTCTGGTGATTTGAGAATAGGTAGCGAAAGTATAAGGAAGATTTAACATAAACATGGCTTCAGACCTTATAAATATCAAGTCCAACAACACTTACGTGTCATATATGAGGGCGACTACCTACGAAGATTAGACTTAACAAACTATCTATCTATATTGTATATATTTTAATTTTTTTTTCATCGATCTTAGATCAGCTGAAGAGCCGTCATATAGCGAAATGCGTTCTGAGATGAATGGATGGACTCCAGACCAAAAACGCAAGAGGAAGGACATTTCAAAATCGTGTTTGGAACAGTTGCAGCGTCATCTGAAGGACTTCTGGAGTCATTTTCTGATTGTAGACGAAATGTAGATCCACCATTATACCCCGGAGACAAAACGTCAGTCAAAACAGAGGGTTAGCGAAGGTGAAAGTGCATCAAAAAAAGGCGAAAATAATTTTTGTCGGTGGGACAAGTGATGGCAACTGTTTTTTGTAACTCATAGTGTACTCGTACTATCATGGTGCTACGCTTTGAAATTTCCCACTTACCCTGTTCCCCAGATTTGGTTCCAACTGACTTTTTTTCGTTCCTTAATCTCAAAAATCTTCAATACATAAATTAACTTTGGCTGGGCCTTATAGGCAGTCAAATAAAAGGACTAGTTTGTTTCAAAGAACCTTTAAATAATTTTGAAAATTTACTTGTCGAATTCGTAAAAATATTTATTAACAGGACGGCGCTCCCGCCCATAATGCTAAATTTAAATAGTTAACCACAAAATTAACTACTTAAATTTAACTTTTGGAAATCATGAGATCGGTACCAATGGTCCAATAGGATGACCACCAAGAAGATTAGATCTTACTCCTGATTTCTTCTAGTAGAGCACAAAAAAACTATATAACATACAATATATGTACTGAATTTTAACGGTTCCTTCATAGCACATTTTTGAGAATCTACAGAAGCCATGAAGATGTGCATTGTCATGACACCAAGCATAAGGAGAATCTAATTCCAACATATGGAAGGCTGAAGAGGGGTCAAACGGGATCGGGGTACTGGGCCGTTAAATTTTTTAATATATTACCGCAAAATATTAGAGATCTACCAGACAAAGAGTTTGAAAAAAAGTTTAAAAAAATTCTGGTAGCAAATGCTTTTTACTCCATAAACCAGTACCTTTATTATAAGTTTTAGGTTTTAAGTTTGGTTTTTGGTTTTATTTTTGAGGAGTTTGTTTCCATACTGTCTTAAAGGTCCTTTCTTAAGTGTAAAAGGCATAGTAGTATAAATTAAATATATCAAGATTTGTGTAGTAACCTTATTACTCTGATCAGTATAGTAGCTACATTTTTTTTATTATTCATTATTTATTGATATCTGTAAGACAGTTTTTGTGTAATTTAGCATGAATAAATAATATTGAGTATTGAGTACACAAGAGAACACCAGAGAATATTCAGAAACTTAAAAATAGGATTCCGTAAGCCATAAATTGTACTACGTCACGTTCAAATGCACAATTTCCCTCTTGAATCTCAAGAACGAGTTCATTTATATAATAAGGGGAATGGTCAACGTTTCAAACATTTGAACTACAGATAAAGTATAGCATATAATACATGTCTTAGAGTTATTTTTTTGTTTGAATGTGAAAATTATATGACACGTAGAGTGTTCTATAATAAATACCAAAGTTGATTTCGTTTCCAGCTAAACCGGAAGTGACAGTAACTTGTTTTTACGATCAAATTCTGCATTTGTTGGAACCATATAACCCTTGATTTAAATTTAATATATTTCTTTATATTAAAATACTAGCTGTGCCCGCGGCTCCGCTCGCGTGGACTTGATTCGCCTTTATCGTCACTGCTTATTCGTTATGTTTATATTATTATATAGTTCAAGGGGCCTTAGAGGCCCATGGCTTGGTGGCATACTTGTCTCCACTTCTTTTATCTCCTTTTAGCTTTTCCCAATGCGGGATTCCCATCAACTCCTGATCTTGCTTTACTGCCTGAATCCATGTAGATCGAGCTCTATCCTTGCCTCTTCATCCAACCACTCCTCTTATTATGGCTTGCTTTGCCTGTCTTTCTTCCTTCATCCTTGCCAGGGTCCCAACCATCTTAATCGCTGGCTTTTTATGATTTGGCTTATAAGGGGTTTCGTATATAGGCATTTTAATTCGTAATTTGTTCTTCTTCTCCACAGTCCCTCTTCTTTCCTTCCTCCGTAGATTCTTCTCAAAGCTTTCCTTTCCCACACCTCCAACGTCTCCTTTTCTCTTGCATTTAGTTTCCACGTTTCGCATCCATATGTCACCGTGGGTCTGACAACTGTCGTATTTATTCTTTCTTTTGCTTTTCTCGATGCATTCTTTGATTTGAATATTGGATTCATTGCCCCCAAACATCTCTGTCCTTTCGCTATGCTTTCTTGTATCTCTATCCTTTCTTGTTCACTCTGTTATTGTTACTCCCAGATAATTAAATTTGTCTACTTTTGCAAACGTATATCTTTTCCCTAAGTTGTTTATTATATCTAAACTTTTGTTGTTTTTATTATCCTTCTTCTTTGTGATTTCCATGTATTTTGTTTTTTCCTCATTTATCTTTAGTCTTCTCATCCTTCCCCTTTCTTCTACCCTACTTATGGCTTTTTCGAGGTTCTTTTTGCTCTTGCAATTACTGCTACATCATCCGCATAGGCCAAGCATTGGCAGGTTTGTTGGTATATCGTTCAATTTGTTTTTGTTTCTGACTCCCGGATTATCTTCTCTATTACCAAATTAAATAGACATGTCGACACTGGATCCCCCTGTCTTAATCCTCTCTTCACCTTAAACTGATCTGATACTTTGCCCTCAACCAACATTCTATTTTTTGTGTCATTCAGGGTCATTCTCACCATGCGAATCAAGTTACTTGGAATTTTTAGTTCCATTATCTTGTAGAGTCCTTCTCTATTTATAGAGTCATATGCTTCTCTGCAATCCACAAAGACCAAGTGTAGTGCCAAATTTTGTTTTAAGCTATTATCTTGGATTTGCTTAATCGAAAATATCTGGTCTGTAACCGATCTATTTTTCCTGAATCCACTGGTACTCTCCCAGAATAGACTCGGCTTTCCCTGCTAGTCTGTTTTTGATAGTAAACACTACTATCTTGTACACTACATCCAGTAAGGCTATTGGTCTATAATTAGCACATATAGTTTTTTTTTTCCTTTTTTGTATATTGGACAAATGAGCGACTCACTCCAGCTCACTGGCATCTTTTCTGTTTCCCATATTTCTTGCACCAACCGGCATATCTATACTCCTCCAGCTTTGATCAGTTCTGCTGTTATACAATTTCCACCCAGGGCCTTATTTTGTTTGGGTTCTGAGTATTTTTCTTATTTCTTCTTTGCAGGGTTTGTTTGTCCCCTCCTGCCCTTCAGTTAATTTTGCTTCCTATTTCTCATTCAACTCATTTTCATCTCCATTTAGTGTTTCTTTAAAGTATTCCCCCCATCTATTCAGTCTTTCTACCAAGCTTACTGCTAAACTTCCATCTTTTTTCCTACATATTAGCATTTTGTCTCTGTTTATTCCCTTTGTATTTTATAAAAAAAAACACGTAAATCTGATAAGTGGTTCTTGAGTGCTAAGCACAGTAATGGATAGACAGACAGACAGAGAGACTTTACGTTTTATATATATTATAGATTTTTTTTGACATATATTAAATTAAGAATTAAAAAAAAAAATCACGTAAATCAGATAAGTGGTTCTCGCATGATAAGCACACTAACGGACAGACAGAGAATACGTTGCTGTTTTGTGCTTATCATGAGAACCACTATATTTATGATTTTTTTTTTAATAGATTTATTATTATTATATAAAACGTAAAACTCTCTGTCTGTCTGTCATCCAGTGCTTATGCCGAGAACATATGTATGAATTAAAAAAAAAAAACACGTAAATCGGATAAGTGGTTCTCGAGTGATAAGCGCACTAACGGACAGACAGACAGACAGAGAGACGTTGCATTTTATATATATTACAGATATTCTTTGCTACATGATATTGTTCCATATTTAATGGTTTAGGCAGTGTATTGCAAGAGAACGCTCTAGCGGCAAACTTTTTTCCGACTTGATTCACTATTATCGTCACTGCTTATTCCTTATGTTATCTAATGTAATAAAATATAGCCTATAACCTGGCCAGAGAACATATGTATGTTTTAAAAAAAAAAGCACGTAAATCGGATAAGTGGTTCTCCCGTGATAAGCGCACTAACGGACGGACAGACAGACAGACAGAGAGACGTTGCATTTTATATATATTATAGATATATAGATATATAAAATATATATCTATAACCTGGTCAGAGAACATATGTATGAATTTAAAAAATCACGTAAATTCGAATAAGTGGTTCTCGAGGGATAAGCGCACTAACGGACAGACAAACAGACAGAGAGACGTTGCATTTTACATATATTATAGATATAAATTATTATTATTATTATATAACCTGGCCAAAAAATATATGTATGAATTTAAAAAAAGACACGTAAATCGAATAAGTGGTTCCCGCGTGATAAACGCACTAATGGACAGACGGACAGACAGAGACATTGCATTTTATATATTATAGATTATAGATTATAGATATTCTCTGCTACATAATATCGTTCCAAATTTAATGATTTATGCTGTGTATTGCAAGGGAACGCGCGGCAAACTTTTTTCCGACTTCATTCACTATTATCGTCACTGCTCATTCCCTATGCTACCTATCGTAATAAAATATAGCCTATAACCTGGCCAGAAACATATGTATGTTTAAAAAAAAAAGTACGTAAATCGGATAAGTGGTTCTCCAGTGATACGCGCACTAACGGACATACAGACAGACAGACAGACAGACAGAGAGACGTTGCATTTTATATATATTATAGAAGAGCTTAGCTAGTAATTTCGAGGTCACCTGGCGTATACATGTACATTCCCGTTAGAATCTTCACACTAAGATCTCAATGCCGATATGCTTACAAATTGGTAATATTATTTATGTTTCTTTGTATTATCTTAGTTCTTTCGGGAAGTAAATGTTCTTACGAAAACGAAAGTTGACACTTTATAGTAAATAAAATTGGACCTATGTTTCAAAGTTCCATGAGTTATTAAATTGGCACTATATTACAGACATTTTTGAAGGCCGCATTGAAATTAATTCTTAAAGTCGAATAAGTTTAAAAGGCCCTCTCTTTTTTATATCTTAGGTTTCACATAACCTATACGTTGTGAAGAGACTTATTTTAATGTGTACTACAACCACTTATAATAAATGTTCGAACTTAAGGAACACCTTGTATACATAATGGGAATAACTTGAGATATTATTCTTAAACTCGTTATATTTGTTCCCTAGACTTCATTTGTAAAGAGTATATCTGATTGATAGACGAATACGAAAGAATGTTGATATCAATTATATTTTTTATGGACAATTTTTTCATATTGTGTTTAGGTTCTTGACAGAATGACGAAGATATTAAGGAAATAAAATTTCAAGAGAGTTTTCCATAATTGCCTAAGGCTATACTACAAACTTAGTAAGTAATGGTAACTAATTACACAAACAAAACGAATATACCGATATAACAAGCTAAAATTGGACAAAGTCCATTTTTCAGCAGTTTTTGACTGTTTTACCATCCATCAATCCAATCCAGGTAGTTTGTGTTGATTTTTACATACACTGGTGAACAAAAAAATCGACTCAAATTATTTGGTTTCATGTAACGCAGATCCTATAATTTAGTATTTATATATTTTAACAATTAAATTTATTGATAAAAACCAAAATCGATATTTTGTATTACTCCCCTAGATCTTATTACAGCTTCCAGCCGGTTTTTCGGGTGAGCTTTTTCACCATTGTCTGTGAGATTCTTCCACGTTCTTTCACCATCGCAACCTTTAAGTCCCTCGGCGATGCATGGGTTGGATTTCTGGCTCGAAACCTACTTTTGAGCTCATCCACATGTGCTCTTTGGATTGAGGCCAGGACTCCACGCAGGCCAGTCTAATGTGGGTGTTCCCACTTCCGCCAGGTATTCCCTCGCCGATGCAGGAGCATGTGGCCTCGCATTGTTGTGCATTAGCACTAAGCTATTGTCAATAAACCCAGCGGTAAGGAACGATGTGTTCCTATAGGATCTCCTCAATGTACCGGTGAGCAGTTAATCCACCGTCATCAGTCAATCAAATCGGTTTTTGCATTCAGTGAGATGCATCCCTACACCATGATAGAACTTCCTCTGTAGGCGACGTTTCAGTAACGCAGCACTGCGCATAGCGCTCCCCAGGCCTCCTGTAGACTCGTCTTCTTCCATCATTGCCATATAGGCACATTGGGGAACTCGTCGGAGAATAAAACAGCGCGCCACTGCTCTAAGATTCAGTCGACATGTTCTCGGGGAAATCTGAGTCGCGGTTGTCGGGGGGCTGCTGTCAATTTGAGTCCGTTAGTTGGTCTCTTCGAAGCTAGATTAGCTTCTTTAAGTCTTCTTCTGGCTGTTCAACCACTGACATCCCAACCACCAACTTGTCGGAGCTCCTACTGGACTTCAACGCCGGTCAAGTGACGATTTCTTATAGTTGTGTTGAAAATGAAGCAGTCGTCTCGCTCCGAAGTACACCTTCTTCTTCCTGATCCTAGTCTCCGTGTAAAGGCGCCAGATGCTTAGTAACGTCTGCAGACCCTGGAGATAGCTGACTGGCTCAGGTGTAGTTGCGCAGCGACCACACGTTGCGCAGCGGACCACACGCCAATGACACCATTTTTCGATGACATATCGGTCTTGAACACCCCCCAGTTATTACTGTAAGAAATATTTTAATTTTTTTCAGTTATCAGTTGATACAGCGGAAGATGATGGATGGATGCACGAGGGAAGGACATTTCAAAATCGTGTTTTGGAACAGTTGCAGTGTCATCTGAAGGACTTCTGGAGTCCACTTTCTGATTGTAGACGAAACGTGGATCCACCATTTTTACCCGGAGAAAAAACGTCATTCAAAATAGGGGGGTTAGCGAAGGTGAAAGTACATAAAAAAAAGCGGAAAACAATTTTCTATCGGCGGGATAAGTGATGGCAAACTCCAGAGTGACTCGTACTATCATGATAGACGAGCTGCGCTTTGAAATCTCCCACTTACTCTATTCCCCCAGGGTCCCAATGACTTTTTTTCGTTCCTTAAAAAATGAAGAGTTTATCTATGCTGTAAACGAGTGATGTGTACACGGGAAGCTTTATTCTCATTAAATGTACCGGTCCAGCATGAATGTAGATGTATTATGCACGTTTTATATATTACAATAAAGCTTCCGACTGAGTGATGTACGAGAAATTAATAAAAATTCTAGAAACAACAAATATAGACAAAAAAGATCTAAATTCAATCAGTGGAAGTCAAAATAGTGTAAGACAGGGACTCATTCTCTCACCGCTTTTGTTCTATCTTTATTCTGATGTTATGTTTTTAATAAGGCCATCTAAGAATCCATGGAAGGAATAACAGATAATGAGAGCGTACACTGAACAATACACAGAGCAATACGTTCTAGTACAAAGATTGCAATAAGCTATGCCCTTCTTACAAATTAGGACACCATAGTTTGATGATCTGTAAAATAGGGCAATGACTTGTGCCGTTTCTTCCGGATTGGTATCCATTTTTCGATGACATAATTAGTGAGCAGTTATAGTTGAGATGTTGATAGTTTAAGTTCCGATAAAGAAATGATAGGAAAATGCAGTTGCATGTGTTTTTATAGGGTTGAATAGCGAGCAACGAGTACGTTGCTAAGAGAGCAAAAATGGTTCTATTGAAACACCGAAATACTGAAAAGAATGAACAAAATGAATAGAGAACAATACTAACAACTATAAAAATAAAAAAAATTCAATACTTCGGATATATAATGAAAGGTCCAAAGTACGAATTGCTACGTCTAATTAATAAAGGCAAAATAAAGGGAAAACGCTCGATCGGAAGACGACAGAATTCTTGGCTGAAGAACATGAGAAAGTGGTTTGAATGTGCTTCGAGTGATATTTTTCGAACAGCAGTTTCTAGAGTTCGCCAACCTTCGTGAGGAGACGACGTAGTAAGAAAAAACGAGTGATATGCGCAGTTCGAAACAATTTTTTTCTGAGGGAATAAAAAATTGGAATCTACCTGGATCAAATGTTTTAACCTTAATGGAGATTATGTTGGGAAATAAATTTTTATTTTTACAAAAAAATGTTAATTACCTTGTTTTGTACAGAAGTTTTCAATCAACACGCGTATATAAGTTGCGGTGCAAGGCAACAACCATTATATTATTATTTTAAAAATTTAATGTATTGGTAGAATTAACTAATGTTATATAGTTATTATATACAGTCAGTCCAAAAAGTCTCCATAGATCACCTGCTTTCTATACTATTTTTCTGTTATGTTTAACTAATTAATTGGAGCTATGAGAAAACATTTTTAAATTAATATTTGAAACTTAACCAAGGAAGATTAGTATTAAAAACAACTACGAAATATTTTATTTAGAAGTTGCATTATTGTTATAAAAATATAAGTAAAATTAATGTAAAAAATCTCCATATACTTAACAATTAATAACACAGCCCCACAAAAAAAAAGTGGGGTATACTTTTGATGCGATATATCAGATCCGTAGTATTTTTGCCCGCTGATCACGAATCTGACGTCAGAATATCGCCATCACATCTCAATTTTTTTCTAACCTCAAAAAATAGGTAAAAATTAGTAAAAATTAAGAAAAATATACTCCTAAAAAATTGATTCAAGCTTTTTCATGAATCCAAAGATGTATTAATATGTATTCGGACACGCTAAGCTAATATTCATCAGTTGGATTAAGCCATACAGTTCTGTTTTCTTTCTAACCTCAATAAATCAGACAGATATAGTGCTTCTCGAATGCAAAAACGAATTCAAATTAAAATGCAACCGATTCTTACCAAATTTGGTACACGGGGGTTTTTTGGGTTGCTGATCATGAATCTGAGGTCGGATTTGCAAAATTCAAAATGGCGGATCCAAGATGGCGGACAAAATTTTTGAAAACCAACCGATTCCTACCAAATTTGGTATACAGTTGGGGAATCCTCAAACCTGATACTCTTAAACCCTAAACCCTGAAACCTTAGACTCCCACACCCTGTAACCTCAAAAAATAGACCTCAATGACCCTGTAACTTTAAAAATGAGACCCAAAAAACTCAAAACCATGACTTTTAAACCATATACTCTCAAATAGTAGACCCTTAAGCCTAGAATTGCGAAGGTTAGACCCGCGCCTAACTTTTCTTTTTTTGGCTGTATCTTGTTCTTTTTTCCACGAATGACCTATTCAAAGGCTTTCTGCCCTAAACGCTTTTGAGGACTTGTTTCTCTTTTTAGCGACCAGCAATAGTCCGCTAGCATATGGTCATCCCATCGTCCTTGATACCGATTTTCTATGATTTTCAGATCTTGGTGAAAACGTTCCCCTTGCTCCTCACTGTAGTCACCAAGATTATAATCTTGGTGACTACAGTGACCCCCGTGTACCAAATTTGGTAAAAGTCGGTTGAATTTTAATTTGAATTCGTTTTTGCATTCGAGAAGCACTATATCTGTCTGATTTATTGAGGTTAGAAAGAAAACAGAACCGATGTGAACTATTAATACATCTTTGGATTCATGAAAAAGTTTGAATCAATTATTTTAGGAGAATATTTTTCTTAATTTTTACTAATTTTTACCTATTTTTTGAGGTTAGAAAAAAATTGAGATTCTGACGTCAGATTCATGATCAGCGGACAAAAATACTACGGATCTGATATATCGCATCAAAAGTATACCCCACTTTTTTTTTTGTGGGGCTGTGTAATAATAGATTGACGGAGTTTAATGGAAAATAATAACTTCGTTTAAACTAATATTTAGTGGGGCCGCCGTTGGCCTTGATAATCTCCTGTAACCTTTTTGTCATCCTCGCAACCAGCTTTCTAGTAAATTCTGCTGGTATATTCTCCCATTCGTTCAATATTATGTTTTTAATTCTTCTCTATTTGAAACAATATGTTTGCGAACGCGCCGTTTAAGTTCCTCCAATAAATGCTCGATGGGGTTAACATCGGGTTATTACGGAGAAGTATGAAGCTGCTGTCGCACATTATGAACCATCCATTCTCGCACTAAGTTTAAGATATGTTTCGGATCATTGTCCTGTTAGGGTGCTCATTTTTGGACACTTTCTCTTAAATTGTCTCTCAAAATATTCAGATAAACATGCTGACCCATGGTACCATTAATAAAATGTAAATTTCCAACCCCTCCAGCGGACATGCATCCCCAAAGCAGAACACTGCCACACCCTTGTCTCACCGTGGAACAAATGTTTTTAATATCGAATGCGGTGTTCTTCCTTCTCCAAAGTTTAGTTCTACCATTTGATCCAAAAAGGTTAATTTTAGTTTCATTACCATAGATTACGGATTCCCAAAATTCAGGAAGTTTAGTAACGTATTCCCGAGCAAATGCTAACCTCTTTTTGCGATTAGCTTCCGAAATTAACCGCTTCTTCCTAGCTGCACACCCCTTATAGCCTGCCCTGTGTAAACAATTTCTCACTATTTGTGAACAAACATTTTTCGAAAATAGTTCCCATATTTCTTCTTTTAATTTTGGTGTTTTTTTTTTTTGGGATCTATAATTATTTGTCTAACAATACTGGCCTCTTCACGTGGAATCAGTTTCTTGGGACGACCGCAACGTGGTCAAATTTTATAGGAACACGTTGATTTATACTGGTTTACAGTATACTGAACAGTAGCATGCGACTTTTTAACATTTTTTTTTTTTTTTTCCGATATTTCTGTACGATTTTTCATCTTTCCACAAATCAATTATGATCTTTCGGACTTGAAATGAAATTTCACAATTTCTTTCGCTCATTTTCAATACTACTTTGAAACCCCCTGGCAAAATTACTAACAAGTAACAAATTATAAAGTATGGCCGAAAATTATTCATTTATTTTCAGTTTAGCGAGCAATAGCTTGATAAAATGCGGCTGATTATACACGAATTTTTTTCAGTACAGTTCTTGAGTGCGTGGAGACTTTTTTGAAAATAATTTTGTTTACATTTTTATTAACAATGATGTAACTTCTAAATAAAATGTTCCGTAGATGTTTTTAATACTAATCCTCATTGGTTAAGTTTCAAATATTAATTTAAACATGTTTTCTGATAGCTCCAATTAATTAGTTAAAATAACAGAAAAATAGTATTGAAAGCAGGACTGTATTTTCACAAATTGCATCTCAGTACTTATTATACATTTTTTTTTCGGTGCCACACTTTCAGAACTATTTTTTAAAATCGATTTATTTCTCCATCTTAAAAAGATCTTTATTGGAACTAAAAGTCACTAAAATCATCGGGATTTTTAAAAAACTTAACTGGTTCGTAAAATTATTCCACTATTTATGATACAAGAAATAAATGAAATATTCCAAATACGTAACAACTGCATATTTTCGCCTGATTCAGAATAAATGTGCCAATATATGGAGAAATATACCACATACCACATTTCGTGAGGACTATAAAGCGTATCCGCTGACATTTTGCAACTCTGAATAAATTTCAGAATTTAAGGAAGTTTAGCCATTTTATCATAAATTATTTTGGACAGAAAGAATGGCAATGAATTTTATTTAGAATGGGTGCAGAAATGCATGTAACGCATAGCACCTAAAAAGTAGAATATTGTTCCGAAATTCTACAGCGAATGTTTAGAATGAATTTTAAAACTTCGCTAAATTTCATATTTTTATACTTGATTCGAATTATTAAAACTAGGAAAAATAATTCCGGACAAAAACTATTTCTTTGTAGGTAAGTTTTCCATTTCTTTGCTTATACGGGGTAATGTAGATATAATGTATATTTCCATATCTGATTTTGGTAGGTCCTTGTTAATGTTTTTTAGACAATGCATTAAACCTTAGTAAGAATCTGTAGTAAAATACTACATAGAAAAACAACTAAAGAATATTTTCGATTGCTATTTAGACGCTATACAATATCTTAGAAAATATAAAACAAAAGGGGGAATTAACTATAATAACCAAAAGTAAAAAGTTTTGAATATCAACTGGTATCAGTGGAAAGTTAAAAAAATGCATTTTTATTCATTCGTTCGAAAATGGTCGTGTACGCGATATGTACAGGGTGGTCCAAATTGGACACTTTTAAAGGTAAACCTCTTTATCTAAAGGAGATAGACGAAAACTGATATCGGTGTTTGAGACTCAATTTTTATGATAAACTCAATGGTGAAAACCGCATATCTATGTGTAGTACCGTTTCAGATATACAGGATGTTTTTGAAAAATCTGCATTTTGGAAAAATATTTGTAATTCTTTTCCTGTTGAAAATTTTTATTTCTGTAAAAACGTTTTCAAAGCACTTTTTCACGTGAATTTTAACAGTGGAAGTTACATTTTTTGAAACTAATATTTTAATAGTTATTAACGCAAAAATATAAAATAAATGCGATACCCTATATATTTTTCCTTATCCTAATAGAGCCTTAAATTACCATTCTAAAAATATTACACACTTTATATTTCGTTTAAATGCACATTATATGAAGTAGGCTTTGGACGGAGTGGTAATATCAGTTGTTTACCGATAGCAGTCAAATCGTAAAAAAAAATTCCCAGAAGTAACTCTAAGAGCAAACTAAAACATAACAATTTTCTATAAGAGATGTTCGAAATGTCGAGTTTCATTTACACATAGGCTGCACCTTTCTGGACACTTCTTACCGAGTTGATTAGTTCAAGAGGAGTGAGAGCCACAAAACTTTGTATCACTGCGACTTCTAACTCTTGCCTGGTGTTTGTCGGCAATTTAAAAATTAGGTCTTTCAATCTTCCCCAGTGATAGAAGTCTATGGGTGTTAAATCCGGTCACCTTGCTGGCCAACGGTTCGGACCTTGGTTATCTATCCAGTTATTGTCGAAATTGGCCGATAAAAAATTACTGATAACTGCAGCGTTATGAGGGAGTGTCCCGTCGTGTTAAAAAAATATATTTCTAAGGTCCATTAACGGCTGTTCATCTACAAGAGGTTCTAATTGCTGTCTTAAAATTTCTAAATATCTCTGAGAGGTGAGTGTTCCTTTGTAAATAAATGGACCTATAACCCTGCCTCTAAAAATTCCTGCCGACACATTAAATCCAAATCTGACTTGATTTCTTTGCTCCACAACTCAATGAGGATTTTGTTGTGCCCACGTATAAGAATTGTAACGGTTGAAAATATCTGCATTGCTTACATAAGCTTCGTCTGTCCAAATATAATTTAAAGAAAAATTCGGAACATGGTTACAATTCTCCAGAAACCATTGGCAAAAATCCATACGCCGTTGAAAATCTCCGTCTCTAAGGTGATGAACTTTTCTTGTCCTATATGGCCTGAATTTCTGCTTCTTCAAAGTACGACTTACGTTAGTTCTTGGTAGTCCAGTGGATTCTTTTAACTATCGGGTTGAAGTAATGGGATTATTTCCGATAGTTTCTAAAACTGCTATTTCTTCTAACTTCTTATCCCTGTTTGATGCATAATTTTTGGGTCGTTCCTTTTCAAACTGGCCACTATTCACTAGGTTATGTTGCAATCAAGCGAATATATGCTTGAAGGGTTGACGCCTCTCTGGATACCGCTCGAGGTACAAATTACTTGCCGGTTCTGAATTTTCTCCGGTTTGTGTGAAACACACTGTCATATCCCATTTTTCGTAATTTTCAAACTTCGTTGCGATTTATTTGACAATTCAATAACTGATCCTGAAGTAAAATTTGAGAACTACGAGGAAACAATTGAATTAAACCATGTGGCCGCTCCGTCCAAAGCCTACTTCACAAAATGTGCATTTAAAACTGACGTAAAAACTGAGAACCTTTATATTTTGAAGTAGATTTAAGCAAAATATACAGTGTGATATATTTTTAGAATGGTACTTTAAAGCTCTATTCGGATAAGAAAAATTATACGGGGTATCCCATTTAAAAAATATCTTTTTGCGTTAAGAACTATTAATATATTAGTTGTAAAAAAATGTAACTTACACTGTTGAAATTCACGTAAAAAAATGCTTTGAGAATGTTTTTACAGAAAGCAAAAATATTCGATAAGAAAAAAATTACAAACATTTTTCCAAAATGCAGCATTTTGAAAAACACCCTGTATATCTGAAAAGGTGCTAGATATCACTATGCGGTTTTCACCATTGAGTTTATCATAAAAATTGAGCCTCAGACATCGACAGGGGTGTACCTTTAAAAGTGACCACCCTGTACAGAAAGTGGTAATGTTACAACAGGGCTCGTAAGCTTTTAAACTCACACTGTACTGCAAAATACACACAAATGAACAAACTCCATTTTTAGTGTAAAATTATCTGATAAGCCATCTTATATTGGGTGTTTCGTGTGGCTCATTACTCATCAGCCAAGCTGAAAACAATAAAAAAGAAACCAAACAACAACTATTTACTACTGTATCTGCTTAGTTTAATAATAAATTAGACGGGTTGTACACATCCATCCAAGTAATAGTGGAAATCCCTTGCAAAGGAACATCGCTCTTAGCTCAGCTCACCAATCTTAATACTACAAAACGCGTATCCTCAAATAGTTCGACAAATGGGAAACCAACACTAATTCGTCAAAATAGAATTTGTGCCCTTAGAATTATTTTATTCTCCTTATTACATTGTTTTTTTGAGGTCATTCAATCATCTCTTTGCTTTGCATGCTATATCTATTAAAATTAGGAATAATTAAAAAATAATAATTTAAAATTTTAACCCCTGAAAAAGACATATAACATAAAATAGCCCTGTAAGTACTATCGCTTAATACATCATTAATTACGAACTCCTTACAGGTATATTGGTAATTTTTTCTTACGTTAATTAGAGTCTTCGGACTTACAACTTTGAAAATCCTCCATTATACTCTTGGCATATCAAAATTTTGTTCCAATCGATGGCGAATATGTTCACGCCAGCTCAAAAGCCTCGTCAAGTTAACGCATCAAAGCATTTTTTGGAGGTTTGTGGAGAAGAATCGGGTACCTTACATCCCTTTAACCCCCTCTTCCACCAGAAATAACACTTCAATAATTTTACTTAAAATGTGTTTATTATCTAACCAAAAACACGGAGAAAATTTTCATAATACTATTGAAACTATCAAGGAATGATGAAAGAGATGAGAGATGAAAGAGTGTAAATAAAATAAATTTAAGGACAAAAGCAATTACAAATAAGCTTTTAATGAAAGAAAATGAAGTCGGTTTAGGACACCAAAGCCATGAAAAATCATGAAAACACTTGGATGAAAAGGCAAAACAACAAGAGAATTAAAAAAATGGTAAAATGATTTACCCAGTACTTGCAAACAACTGTTGTAAAATAAACACTAAATTTGAGTATATCAATAAACAATACAGTCCACTTAATGGTGAAATAATAACATTAAAAAATTGGAAATTTACCTTGACTATGTAATCAAAAAGAAAGTATTTATTGATTAAAAAACGACAACCTTCTCTTTTAAAATGACATCAAATAAATTACTCACTACCCTATCCCACTCCTTATAAATTTTACTATAAACAATAAGCTTAAAATTTGTTAATTAAATCAACCAAAAAAAAACTTGGAAAAAATATCACAGTACTATTGAAACTATACAATATTTAACCACCTTTCACCCTCTCTTGTGATAAATTTGAAAATACTGAAAAAATAACGTACTTTTTGAATTGCTTGATTCCAGAAACCCTGAAAACGGCATATAATGATATATATATATATATATATATATATATATATATATATATATATATACATATATATATATATATATATATATATATATATATACATATATATATATATATATATATATATATATATATATATATATATATATATATATATATATGGTTGCGAGGATGACAAAAAGGTTACAGGAGATTATCAAGGCCAACGGCGGCCCCACTAAATATTAGTTTAAACGAAGTTATTATTTTCCGTTAAACTCCGTCAATCTATTATTATTAATTGTTAAGTATATGGAGATTTTTTACATTAATTTTACTTATATTTTTATAACAATAATGCAACTTCTAAATAAAATGTTTCGTAGTTGTTTTTAATACTAATCCTCCTTGGTTAAGTTTCAAATATTAATTTAAATATGTTTTCTCATAGCTCCAATTAATTAGTTAAACATAACAGAAAAATAGTATAGAAAGCAGGTGATCTATGGAGACTTTTTGGACTGACTGTATATAATAACCATATAACATTAGTTAATTCTATCAATACATTAAATTTTTAAAATAATAATATAATGGTTGTTGCTTTGCACCGCAACTTATATACGCGTGTTGATTGAAAACTTCTGTACATAACAAGGTAATTAACATTTTTTTTTGTAAAAATAAAAATTTATTTCTCAACATAATCTCCATTAAGGTTAAAACATTTGATCCAGGTAGATTCCAATTTTTTATTCCCTCAGAAAAAAATTGTTTCGAACTGCGCATATCACTCGTTTTTTCTTACTACGTCGTCTCCTCACGAAGGTTGGCGAACTCTAGTAACTGCTGCTCGAAAAATATCACTCTAAGCACATTCAAACCACTTTCTCATGTTCTTCAGCCAAGAATTCTGTCGTCTTCCGATCGAGCGTTTTCCCTTTATTTTGCCTTTATTAATTAGACGTAGCAATTCGTACTTTGGACCTTTCATTATATATCCGAAGTATTGAATTTTTTTTATTTTTATGGTTGTTAGTAATTCCTTCATTTTGTTCATTCTTTCCAGCATTTCGGTGTTTTTTATTTTCTGTATCCAGAAGATGCAAAAAAGATGTCTATAAATGTACAGTTCAAAAGATTTCAGTGGTTTCTCGGAGCCTCTCACCATTCTGATTCGGAGTTCGAAACTGAGATAGAAAAATTTATTCATATTCATGTATGTACTTAGGTAGCGGGTAGACACCCTTTTACGATCCCGGTAGAAGACAGGTCTACTTTAGGGACGCGATCCTACCTCACACGAACCCATGATTTTCTCCCACCTTCAGTTTTTGGAGAGAATTCATGTCCGTTTTTTATCCTTCCCACCCAAAGCCACCTAAAAACCCTATCCCTACATCTCTACCCATTCGCCAAGCCGTTTGGCCAACGTGGCGAATTATGGCTAAAAACCCCTACTGAATATGACAAGTTATAAAATTTCTAGATAGGTACCCCAGGTAGGTGGCTCATTAAATGACAAGTCCTATACCGTGAAAAAGGTCTGCCTCGTGGATTCTGAGGGAGGCAAAAAATCGTTAAATTTACCAACAAACAACAAAAGACCTGACAATAGCATATTCCAGCCACTTTATATAGCAACATATAATGTAAGAACTCTGTCAACAGATGAAAAGCTAATAGAATTAGAAGAGGAACTTAAAAAGATTAAATGGGATATAATAGGTCTAAGCGAAGTCCGTAGAACTGGAGAGGACCAAATCATATTGAACTCCGGAAACTGTCTGTATTATGCTGGTAAAGAAACTTTGACTAGAGGAGTAGGCTTCTTGGTAAATAAGAATCATGTTAACCAAATTATTGAAATCAAGAGAGTTAGTCCGAGAGTCATATATCTAATAATTCAATTAAATCAAAAATACTCTCTAAAAATTGTTCAGGCTATGCACTAACGAGCACTCACTCAGAGGTTGAAATAGAAACCTATTACGAAGAAATTTCCACTGCTCTACAAGACGGAAAAAGGCATTTTACAATGTTGATCGATGACTTCAATGCCAAATTTGGAAACAGAGAGGACGAAGAGGAAACTGCATTAGGTCATCATGGGCTAGGAGATCGAAACGAAAGGACACTAATAGGACTTATACTAATATCATTGGATATAATTTCCATATATGCAAACATATTTTAACAAAAGGGATATGCATTTGAATTAACTCTAAATTCCATCTGCTTTCAATAAAATTAAAATTCTGTTAACCAATAGGCGGATGCGCAATGAGTGCAGTTTTAGTGAACAGTGGCTCTTGGAAGACCTTGAAGAATCAGTAATATAAACTTTAGATTTTAATAATACATGTTAATTTGTTATATATATATATATATAATCTAATCCCCCCCTTTAGCCTTTTTCATGATTTACTGTAAATATCTATCCCCTTTGTCTTGAGCGATATCGCTCAGAAATTAGACGTTTCATCCTGTTATTAGATATATACCAAGTTTGAAATTGATTGAAAAATCTCGGGATACAATTTTTTCACGAATTTTTCCTTTAGGAAGGAAAGTAAAAGGTTACTCGCTGTCACGCTGAGGTGTAGGAATCGACGAAGTAGATCTCCGAATACTGTGGCTTAGTTCAGGTGTAATGCATTTGCGTATTTCCTGAGATCGTGGGTTTGAATTCCACCGGCACCTTTAATTCTCTTATAGTTATGTTTTTACCTTCAAATTTTCCTGAAAAAAAGCTTCGCTAACAATTTAAAGACTAGATAATACAGGACCACAAAAAAACAAAGTTTTGTAGTTGAAAGGTGAGACACCAAACCATTTGTTTTCTGGCGTTCTGAAAACGAATCCTAGGTCAAAATTGGCTCATTACCCAAGGATTTTGATATAACCTAAAAAAATACCTCGAAAATGACTAAAAATACATTCAGAAATAAATTTAAAATGTAAACGAGGAAACCACCATATCTATACGTATTTTGGTGTGCTGAAATCGAATCCAAGGTTAGAATTCACCCATCATGTCAACATTTTGACATAAGTTTAAGAAACACCTCAAAAATGGTCCGAAATACGTCTGTAATTAAAAAAAAAAATTAAATTAACAGGTCACCATATCTATATGTATTTTGGCGTGCTTAAACCGATTATGCCAAAAGAAATGGCCTATTAAGTCAAGATCTTGAACTAGCCTCAAAAACATAGCCTAATACAAGCAACTTACACAAACACCAAAAACTCTATACCTAACATGGCCTAATGCCAGAAACTTACACAAGGAACTCTAAACCTAACATAAGCTAACGCAAGAACCTTAAACTAAAAACTTTACACCAAGAGCTCTAAACCTAAAATAACCTAATAGAAGAAATTTACATCAAGGATGTTAAACTATAACCATAATATAACCTAATGCAAAAAAACGAGCAGACTAACGTATCTATACGTATTTTGGGTCACTGAAAGCAAATATGTAAACAGAATTGACTGACCTATTACGTCAGTCCTCAATTAGTTCAATCCTTTCATTCACAGGATACTGGATTATGGTGAGTTCCACCGCTTTTCACCCATGGGGTGCTTTATTAAAATGAGTTCCACCACATACAGTAAACCTTATGATGATAATTCCCCTTGCCTCTCACCGTCGAGGTGCGTTATTTAAGTGAGTCCCCTCGCTTCTCATCATCGGGGTGCTTTATTCAAGTGAGCCCCCACGCCTCTCACCATCAGGGAATCACTTTCATAAAGCGGCGAGAAGCGAGGGGACCCATCTTAATCCAGCAACTTGTGAATGAAAGAATTGGACTCTTTGAGGTTATTTCAAGATCTTGACTATTCTTGACTGTAATTCTTTTGGCATATTCGGTTTAGGCACCCTAAAATACGTATAGAGATAAGTTACAGTTTTAATTTATTTGAAAAAGTATTTTTGGTCATTTTCGAGGTTTTTTTTGAGGTTATATCGGAATCCTTGCGTGACGAGTCAAAGGACATATGGTATGATATCTCACCTTTCAACTACAAAACTTTTTTTTTTGTGGTCCTGTGTTATCTAGTCTTTTTTTGTTTCCTTAGACCTTCCGAATCTATTTTCCGCAAATATTTCTCGTAACATAAACACTATTTTAGTCTATAAAATTACGTCGAATTGGAAACGTTGTTGATACTTGCTTTTAGTTTATAGTAATTTGAGTTTATTGATATACTAGTAAACATTTATAATTAAAAAAAGAATATTTGAAATTGAAATTTAGAAATTATAATTAATAGGGCCATTTTACCTTCACTTTCCCTACACTTCGGAGAACAGCTTCGCCAGCAGTATTATTGGTAATTCAAGTCGACAGGGAAAAAGGAGTATTTGTGCCTCGGAAAGGTGACCCAAAAAATTTATTCAGTGTATTATAAGGCTAGCTCACTTAGTCAGTAGACGGAAACCACCCTTGACATAGTGTCTAAGTTTATTGAAAACATGGAACTAGCGTACAAACATTCCAATTGTAGTTCAATTTACTCCAACTTACTTTATTTGATTTGATAAAATATGGACAAGAACAAAAAATATTTCAGAAAGCTTGGCCATGACCAGGTCAAATACTAAACTATAAGGATGAGCAATTTGACTGTTCATTCGTCAATTCTATCAATGAAATGTCAATTCTATCAAAGGATCGGTGTCTAAACCTTGAGGTATCTAAAAGATTATATTGGGTCGAATAATGATAAATATTCTATTTTTATAAAAGGAGTTTTGTTTCTTTCCCCAAAATTTCTTCTTATAGATTAGCGCTGTCGTACCGGTCTACATATATAAAATCTATTATTTTTTTGCATTTACCTGATTTTGAATTTTGCAATTTTTGCAATTTTCATGCACTTTATCAAACCGCGAAATGTTCTAACAAGTAAGTTACATTGTAGTCGTGATGAAAACACCACATTTTTTATGTTTTGTCATGTCGTTCTTCAATCAGATTACATTTTATTGCTCTCGTTTTATTCATTTAGATTTTGTTTAAAATACTTACGAGATTTTAGTTTATTTACAAAATTCATGGTTCAAATAAAATCTCTCTAGGGAATTGTGGTTGTGAGAACATTTATAACAACAAAATAGCTGAAAGATAAATTCAAATTTAATTATATATATATATATATATATATATATATATATATATATATATATATATATATATATATATATATATATATATATATATATATATATATATATATATATATATATATATATATATATATATATATATATATATATATATTGTAACGTGTGCACTTCCGCCCCGGCATCAAATTGTACTGGGTCTATTTCGCCCTGCATTGACAGCGTCAATGTGTACCGTGCGAAGACGGAATGCCTCTCGTTTGGGCGCAAATTTGAAACATGTGAATTTCGCCCCGCATAGACTGCGTCATTTTGTGGGGTGTCGAATTTTCACTTCGCCCGCACCTTGAGGCGCACCTTTTACAGCCCCGTTTTAATTTCTGAGAATGGATTGAGTGAATACTGATTTTAAAAGAACTGAAGAAATTAAACATACACTAGCTCAGTTTTTCTTGGTAGAGTAATATGGGTAAGAGATAACTGTTGTACGTCTTTTTGGAATTAGTTTCTATAGTTGTTAAAAAAATTTCGGTTGTACTAATTTTTGGGCACCATTCATTTTAAAATAGAAGGGATCTACTTTCAGCTAAAAAAATGAAAAAATACTGAAGTGTCATGCAGTTGTTAATAAAAAGAATTTTTCTGGTACAACCCTTTTATCCTGAAAAGTAAGATAGGTATTCAGTGAGACATTAGCTTTAATCAACAAAAAAAGGTTTATTAATGACTTAAATTAAAAGTTCTAACTCTTGCAGTTTAGTAATTACAAAAACTCTAGCCTTAAAGGTAGTTATTACTAAATAGAGTTCTGAAATCAGACATTTTACTTTTAAAATTTTGCTACTCCCGATATTAAAAGTTCGTGACGTTCACTTCACGATTTATCAGTTCAATTCGATGCTAAATCACTTATATGCGGGAAATAGGTCTACTGATGTATATTTTGGTGACTTACGGTTTTCCTACGGGCTTCTAGGCCTTAAATTGAACACTTAAAACCGCTTTCACACATTCCATCACTAGTTTATCGGTACAGCTTCATGACGAGAAGAGCCTACAACGGCTACTTCCTGTTAAAAAAACAAAGCCCACTACGGCTTAATGATTTAAACTCGTACTCGACTTGGTTCTCGATAAAATTGAAGAAGCCTCCACTGCGGCTGGATGGACAAAGCCTGGCTGCGGCTTGATCGGAGAAAAGCTAACTACGGCTACTGGTTGCAGAACAGCCTTCTGCCACTACATGTTGGAAATAACTTCGGCGGCGGCTTCATGGGAAAAAGCCTCGGCAGCGGCTTGATGGAAAAAGCCTGGTCTGCGGCTCGATGGAAAAAAGCCTCGATCTGCGTTCTGCAGACCCTTAAATAATCCCGGAAAAACTACGTTCTTAAAATGGCAACCCCGGAAACAAACTCCGGAAACAAACATCTGACCTATCGCGACGGACCACGAATTGAATAGATTCGGTCGGAAACCCGCACTGCACACTGTACCACGAGCGGCTTTAAATTTCTGCGAAATACACTGCTCGATACAAAAATGAAAAGAAGTACATTATAAAGCCAAAAATCAGTAACATTTCATGCTCTTAAAATCTAGGAAAAAATGAATGTTACAATATATATATATATATATATATATATATATATATATATATATATATATATATATATATATATATATATATATATATATATATATATATATATATATATATACATATATATATATATATATATATATATATATATATATATATATATATATATATATATATATATTTAAAAAACAACAAAATAGCTGAAAACGCAAAGCCCAATTCAGTAAATTCAACAAACTTCTATAACAATACCACACATTCAATAGTCACTTTATACCAAAAAATGACCAATCTTCTGAAAAAATCCATGTGAATATTTTCATTCAGGATTTTCTTTGTTTCAGTATCATAAAATATTGTGTTAAAAGTCCATTGCGGAATCGTCTCGGCGAAAAAAGTTATCGAAGGTCCAAGGTTGCGAGTATCAGTTTTTCTCAAACATCTCGTAAACTATAAGTTTTACGTGAATTTTGGTTATTATAAAATTTGTTCCCCATTAAAATCTACATGCTACGTGCTATACAAAATTTACGTGGGCCTAATAGTTCTCGAGATATGAGGCTGAGAAACCTTGGGCGTACGATGCATTCATTTCCGCATCACCTTTAAGGTAGAATGAAAGGCTAGTTTTTTTACATAGTCTACCCTGTAGGCCTAATCCATGGGTTACAGATCATAACAATATTTTATTGATTATGGGTCGTTTTCTCTTACTTCGCCTCCACCTTCTACTTTTTCTACTTCTTCTGCTTCATCATTTTCGTTACTGTTATTATTTACAATCATTTCAGCAGATAACATAGTATTAAGGTCTATTTCGTCGTCGTTTATTTCAGATTCTAATGCTGCATCATCAGACGTAGTTTTTAAACATGACTGGCAACGACAAAAGTCACATATTATTGAACATGGTAATCCTAGTTTTCTGCATCCAGAATTTGAGCCTCAACCTTTTGTGCAATTGCAGAAAATAGAATTAAGGAGTTCTTCTGATGCAGGAGGAAGTAGAGTAGAGGTGGGCCCTAATTAATTTTTATTAGAAGTCCAACCCATTGTTGAGGATCTAAGCCTCTTCTCAGTCATGTTTGGACCTGATAATACACGCTAAACAATGTTGTTGTGCTGCTGCCGCGGTGAGTGGCAGTGACGATAATTGTACAGGCTTGTTAAGTTTTGTGCATTTTGCAAAAGTAAAATATTGGTAGCGATCAAGTAAAATCCCTGTTTTTGGAGTTCCGTACATAGCTAGAATAAATGATATTCCAGAGTGTCTAGCGAACAATTTTCCTGCTTAAGCTAGCATTAGCAGCAACCAGGTTGAATTCAAAGTTGATACGATTTTTTACAGCTCTCCCAGACCTGTCGTTGCGCGCATCTGCTGTTCTTATTACAGTATCCTTGAATGATAATGTACTTACATGTGGGATACTTCGTCGATATTTTTGATCTTTTTTTTGCTCTACTTTCTCACTGGCTAGTTCACCACAAAAAATACACAACGTATCAAAGTCTAATGAGGTTGATCTATATTTACGAGGAGAGCATTGAGACATTGAAGGAGAACCACTCATACGACGTTTCTTATATAATTCAATGTTAAATTTCTCCGTATAGTGTCTACGACACTCAACATGCAGAGTCACAGTATTTACGCTTTTTATATAATCGATATGTTCATGAGCCCTTTCAACACTCGCATTTTTAATTGTTTCTAAACCGCGAACAACAGTCACTATCGCACCACTCGACAAAGTTTCAGTTTCAAGTTATTAGCCATTGTAATAGAATTAGTGAATGTTTCGACATGAATAAAACGTCCGAACTCTACGATACGTAGCGTTAAACTGAGTTTTAATAAACCAATTCCTTCCCAGCAGAAAAATTCTTTAAATGCATAAGGCTAAAGGAAATGTGATTTTCTGGTCCACGAAAATTTTGAAGTTGTTCCATCACCAACTAAAACTGTAAAAGTGTGTAATTAATAAGGGAGGAGTTTATGCCATTTGGCAAAAAATTAGTTAAGTTTATAATCGGATGTTATGACGAAATTTGCACTTTAGTGGGCATCCTAATTTTGCTGGGACATTTTGGTATACAACTTGACCTATTTTTAATAAATTTATTGCTCCGCACTGCAACTTGTCTACTAGCGGACAGAGAGGCAGACAGTCAGACAGAGAGACGTTGCATTTTTTTATATATTATAGATATAGATTCTTATTATTATATAACCTGGCCAAAAAATATATGTATGAATTTCAAAAAAGACACGTAAATCGGATAAATGGTTCTCGCCTGATAAACGCACTAATGGACAGACAGACAGACAGAGAGACATTGCATTTTATATATATATATATTATAGATTATAGATATTCCCTGCTACATAATATTGTTCCATCTTTAATGGTTTAGGCTGTGTATTGCAAAAGAACGCGCTAGCGACAAACTTTTTTCCGGCTTCATTCACTATTATCGTCACTGCTGATTCCTTATGCTACCTATGGTAATAAAATATAGCCTATAACCTGGCCAGAGAACATATGTATGTTTTAAAAAAAAGTACGTAAATCGGATAAATGGTTCTCCAATGATAAGCGCACTAACGGACAGATAGACAAACAGAGATTCGATGCATTTTATATATATTATAGATGTAAAAAAATATATATCTATAACCTGGTCAGAGTACAGAGAATTTAAAAAATCACGTAAATCGGATAAGTTTTCCTCGTGAGATAAGCGCACTAACGGACAGACAGGCAGACAGATAAAGAGACGTTGCATTTTATATATATATATATATATATATATATATATATATATATATATATATATATATATATATATATATATATATATATATATATATTATAGATATAGATTATTATTATTATTGCATAACCTGGCCAAAGAATCTATAATATATATAAAATGCAACGTCTCTCTGTCTGTCTGTCTGTCTGTCTGTCTGTCCGTTAGTGCACTTATCACTGGAGAACCACTTATCCGATTTACGTACTTTTTTTTTTAAAACATACATATGTTCTCTGGCCAGGTAATAGGCTATATTTTATTACGATAGGCAGCATAAGGAATGAGTAGAAACGTAAAATAGTGAATGATGTCAGAAAAAAGTTTGCCGCTAGCGCGTTGCCTTGCAATACACCGCCTAAACCATTAAATATGGAACAATATTATGTAGCAGAAATATCTATAATCTATAATATATATAAAATGCAATGTCTCTCTGTCTGTCTGTCGGTCCATTAGTGCCTTTATCACGCGAAAACCACTTATCCGATTTATGTGAAAAGTTTGCCGCTAGCGCGTTCTCTTCCAATACACTGCCTAAAGCATTAAATATGAAACAATATCATGTAGCAAAGAATATAATATATATAAAATGCAACGTCTCTCTGTCCGTGTGTCTGTCCGTTAGTGCGCTTATCACTCGAGAACCCCTTATCCGATTTACGTGTTTTTTTTTTTAATTCATACATTTGTTGTCTGGCTAGGTTATCTATAATCTTCTATCTAGAATATATATTAAATGCAACGTCTTTCTGTCTGTCTGTCTGTCCGTTTAGTGCGCTTATCACTTGAGAACCACTGATCCGATTTACGTGTTTTTATAAATTTAAACATATGTTTTATATGATTCGATATAAGCCTAGATAATGGGAGATAAGGAGAAATAATGGGAGATAAGTCGAGATAAGGCTCGATAATGGGAGATAAATATAAATAATGGGAGGTAAGGAGAAATAATGGGAGATAAGCAAAGATAAGTCTAAATAATGGGAGTTATGGTGAGATAATGGGAGATAAGGAGAAATAATGGGAGATAAGAAGAAATATTGAGAGATAAGTCGAGATAAGCCTAGATAATGGGAGATAAGGTGAGATAACTGGAGATAAGGAGAGATAATGGGAGATAAGGAGAAATAATGGGAAATGAGCAGAGTTAAGCCTAGATAATCGAAATTATGTAGAGATAATGGGAGATAAGGAGAAATATTGAGAGATAAGGGGAAATAATGGGAGATATTTTAATACGCTGGGTAAATTAAGGAATAAGCAGTGACGATAGTGGTGAATCAAGTCCACGCGAGCGGAGTCGCGGGCCCGGCTAGTATATGTATAAATTTAAAAAAAGACACGTAAATTGGATAAGTGGTTCTCGCGTGATAAACGCATTAATGGACAGATAGACAGACAGAAAGATATTGCATTATATATATATATATATATATATATATATATATATATATATATATATATATATATAAATATATATATATATATATATATATATATATATATATATATATATATATATATATATATATATATATATATATATATATATATATATATATATATATATATATATATATATATATATTATAGATTATAGATATTCTCTGCTTCATAATATTGTTCCATATTTAATGGTTTAGGCAGTGTATTGCAAGAGAACGCGCCAGCGGCAAACTTTTTTCCGACTTGATTCACTATTACCGTCACTGCTTATTCGTTATGTTACCTAACGTAATAAAATATATCCTATAACCTGGCCAGAGAACATATGTATGTTTAAAAAGAAGAAGGCAAGTAAATCGGATAAGTGATTCTCGAGTGATAAACGCACTAACGGACAGACAGACAGAGAGACGTTGCATTTTATATATATTATAGATTACTGAAAATTTTCCATTAAAAAATTTTTAAAAAACCTCTCGACACTTTGTAGAAAAAGTCATTATTATGATTCAAATAAAAAAAAATTGAAATGATATTAAAAATTGACTGAGTTATATTGCAAATAGTGTCTAAAAACATAGTTTCGAGACAAACGTGTTTAAATTTTCTGGTAGGTAAAAAGTGATCTTACGGTTAGTTTCCCATTCCAGCTTTGTACAGTATGCCTTCTTCCTCTTGCATCTTGGTGTTATTTATATTTCTCGTTTTTTTTTTTTTGGTTAACTCCGGCTTCTTTTGTGGATTAAATTGATTTTTAGCTTACAAAACAAACAATTCTTTATGCAAATTTATTAAAAATAGTAAAACTAAAAAGGATAATCTTAAAAAATCAGGAGTTTATCAACTAAATTGCGGAGTTGTGACAAAACATACATAGGCCAGACTGGTAGATATTTTGGTAAAAGATTAAATGAACACTATAAATGTTTTATCAAAGGAAAAACCGAATCCAATTATGCAAAACATCTAATCGAGAATGGCCATACCTTTAATAATAATTTCAAAATTCTACTCAATGAGAACAAAAGCCAGAGATTAAACCTAATTAAATCTCTAGAAATAATCAAACTTAAAAATTCCAACCAACGATCAGGTAGACCTTAATAATTCACCTTTTTTAAATATTTTCTATTGATATTTAATTAGTTTATGGTAAAAATAAAATTTCTTTTCTTGCTTATTTATTAACACCTTTACTCCTTAATGTTCAGTAATTCAGAATGTAACGTCTGAAGAAGCTACTGTGATAGCGAAACGTGTTACAGTGTATTACATATATAGTGGAAAGTTTGTGTAAATAATGGTTTTATTATTTTTTCACAAAGAGAGCCTCTTCATTCACTTTGAACGCTCGAACATCGGCTACTCAGACGAATATCCGCAGATAGTAGGAAGTCATTCAACTTAACAAAGACCTGGAAGAAATTCTATCTTGGAGTGACAGTAATCAAGTGGAAGTTAACGCTACAAACACCCAGGCGGCAATTTTTTCTAAAAAAGTTAACGTTGCTGAACCCGACATAGTCATGTCGGGCACTCCATTCGTCTAACATCGTCACTCAATTTGTTGGGCGTTAATTTGGGAGCAAATATGTCGGGGCATGAACATGTTGCAGGTATAAAAAAAAGAGAGCCTCTCAAAAGCTGGAAATACTATTTCTAACTAGAAAGCTTTTCACTCCAGAACAACTGGTAGTTCTATACAAAGCTCAAGTTCGACCAGCAATAGAATAATGCTCCTATGTTTAGGGCTCAGCTCCTACACATATACCGTATTTATTAGATTCTATTCAAGAGAGAGCTGTTCGCTTGATTGGAGACCCAGAAATCACCATAATATCTTGGAACGTCGAAGAACGTTTGGCGACTTGAATCTATTCTACCAGTATTTTTATGGAAAGTGTTCGATGGATGAAGCTCGCTTAATTCCTCCCATGCTATTAATACAGGTCACGCTAATACATCACATTTGTATGAAGTTCAGCTTGTTACTCTTCGTACAGTACTTTTCAAGCTATCTTTTATATGGAGAACATCATTTCTTACGAATTATTTGCCCAGGACCGTGTTTCCCAGTACAACTTAATTTAGGACTAACTCGAATCGCTTTTTCAGCACACACATCAGTCCTGTAACGCTTTAGGGATTTCCCTGCAGCACGTGTGCTATACCCATAAAGATACAATTATGAAAACATCTTTTGTCGTGTTATACCTATTTCCGATAGGCCACCAAGTTTATCGTATCTCTTACCAAACTTAAAATATATATAAGCCTCATGATATAATATATTTTCTCAAGGCACCATATTTTTATATCCTAAAACATATGTTGCCTATTTAAGATACAGTAACCCGATAAAACAAGATTATTTACCTTATATTAAAAAATTATCTTCCATTTTGTTACTAATTTAATTTAAAATCTGTTATACAGTCTGTCAAACAAGAACGTGACTGCACGTATTTTTAGAAAAATATGATTCGAGAACATTTTTTGCCATCAATGTATTCTTCGGTGTCCTAGTAAGTTGCCCAATGGTCTCCTGTATCAATAATTGCCTGGCATCTTCGAGGCATGCTGTCGTCGAGATTTTCTGCATACTCTGCAAATTTTTCGAATCTCGCTAGACAACTGGGTCAAAGTCCTCAGAGTCTTTCCTGTGAGTTTTCTCTTTACAAAGGACCAAATGTTTTCAATAAGATTGGCGTTCGACGATTGTGAGGGTAACTCTAGTATCTTATTGTGTGCCCAAGCGAACCGCTTCGCAACGTGATTTTGCCCAGCAAAGATTTCTTCAACATGCTTTGGAATTTGACATCAAGAGCACGAAGATGTTGGAACATGGGACACATTCAAACCCGATTTTTTAAATCTTGCTTCTCCTTGACGTAACGTCAATTTCAGGTCCCCAAGATTCGTTTTTTCGACTTTCGAGGTAACTTTGCCTACCGAGCCACATTTTGGCAAGTCGTCGACATTTTTCGTCTCGTTAAAGCGATTTACCCACTTTTTCACAAACGACCTGACTTTTTAATATATCTATCGGCCGCGAAATGTGTCATGTTAAGCCCTCTTGTTTGGGAATAAAGAAAGACTGCCTCGAACCTACGCGCAAACAAGTAACTCATTTTGAATTTTAGGTGATTTGGACGAGAGTTCGGAATCGACTGATGTTTTACTAAAATGCGTCGTAGACAAAGGTTCCCTCTACTTGTTGTTAAATCGCTAGAATCTCATCTACCAAAAATGAGTTATCGCGGACACGTTCTTACTTGACAGACTGTATACCCCGATTTTCAATTAGAGTGCTGCTACAAGTAATCAAAGATACTAAATTTTAAATGTCACATAATCAGATTCTAATAGGCAGTATTTTTCTGTAATCTTTTATTCCTAATTAGTTGTGATAGGTGATATTTTTCTAAGATTTATTTTTCACACATAATAAAATCAAGATTTATTTTCTATTATGGATAATATATACAATTTTTAGGAAATTCTAGTTATAAAATATAGCTATAAAATTATTAATATACTTTTTGGAAATAATTTTAAATGCTTTTTTCCTTCTTAGTACAAATGTACATTATACCTTGATTTAGATTTTAAACTTAATAAAATTCAAAATTTTGAACTAATTTTTATGACGCCAATTAAAAAAAATGAGTCAACAAATTGTATCCTTTTCATTTATGACTATTTAACATGAAAGCATTAAATTTTAAGAAAATTTTAATTTGTCAATTGAACACACAAGTATTATTAGGGCTAGAATTACATTACACCAGCAACTACAAATGTGTGGATCTGCAAATGTAGCTAACTTACACAAGCATCGGATTTAGAAAAAGACTGAAAATTTGCCTAGGAGATGTAAACCGCTAGATTTCGAAGTCAATTCCATACCCAGCATTATAAAATCTATTTAATCTGACTAAAAACTGTACAGTTAGAGATTATCAAGAACAACTGCACGTGACCTGCAATCCATTCTACCGAAAAAAAACATATCTCTGCCAAATTTTTATTAATATTTTTACTAATGGAAAAAATACAAGTGAAATATATGAACCATATTGTCATCGTCCGCGTACGGTACTGGCAACCAAATAAACTGTTTACTGATTTGGGAAACAAGATTTAGAGGTTGTTTTCTACATTTTTACATTTTTGTAAAATTGTACTGTTAAACAGGTGGTAATGTAAAAAAACCGGTCAAGTGCAAGTTGAACTTGCGCAATTAGTGTTCCGTACGTTGATTGATTTTAAAATAAAAAAATTTGTTACAGATGGATAAAATGATCAGTGACTTCACAAAACACACCCCAAATGAGTTTTCAACAAAGTTTGTTTCCAATCTTTATTGAAATCTGATGACCTTGAAATTTTCGTTTTTTTTAAATATCAGAAAAATTATTAAAGGTAATGCACTCGTGATAATTTTCGTTCAATCTACACCCCGTGGAGAATATTCCATAATTTTTTCAACATTTTTTGATAAGTACTTTTCGAGATAAGGCTGGGGACAGCGATTTTTCGCGATTTTTTAAAAATAATACAAAGAAAAGTGCGCGCAAGTATTACATTATATGTACATTTTTTACTCGTTTTTTCACAATCTTTCATTTGACACCACACTCGACGACCTAGTAAAAAAATTTTTTTTCACTTCCGATTTCACCCCCCAAAACTAACCCCTTAAGTCAAAATTTAACTCTCAAAACTACATGGCTCTGATGAGGCCATCAATTCCTATATTATTACCAAATTTCAACTTTCTACGTCAAATAGTTTCGGAGAAAATGAGTGTGACAGACAGACAGATAGGCACCGAAGTGATCTTATAAGTGTTCCGTACGGAACACTAAAAATGACGCTTTCCAAACTAGGCTAATTATAGTATTTTGAGACACTCCATATGTAAAAATAGTTTTGAAGTTATTTATTCCTCGAAACCCTAAAACTTTTACTTTCCCTTTATTTGTAATAGAGTTGGAGATATCCCCTAACTATACACTGGTGTATCTTCCCGTACGTTCTTTTATTTCGGACATCTCATAAAACTGCTGGACAGTTAAAACTGTTAATTATGTTTTTACTTTTGGATTCCACTGTCAACACTCACATTTCCTTACACATAAAACAATTACATTAGAAAATTTTTAGACTCTAGTATAAGTTTCTCAAGCTTTTTCATATTCTGATGTGATTTTAATGAGTTTGCTTGATATTTTACCATTATCTATATGTATATACATATATATATATATATATATATATATATATATATATATATATATATATATATATATATATATATATATATATATATATATATATATATATATATATATATATATATATATATATATATATATATATATATATATATATATACAGTAACATAGACTACGAAATCAAATGTAATAACTGCGAAGGAATGTATGTCGGGCAAACAAGGCAATATCTAGAAGATAGAATCAAAGGCCATAAATACGACAAAAAAAAACAGTACAGCCCTTACAAATCATGAAATAAATAAAAGTCATACCTTTGATTTCAAAAACATCAAAATTATCAAAACCGAAATAAATACAAAAAAAAAGAGAAATACTCGAATCCATACACATACAGATGATGCCCACTACGAAAAGTTATAAATATTTTAACCCCCGAAATACACGACAAACTGATTAATGTAATGAAAGATTTGTTTTTGTCAAATTTCCACTTTATTTAGTTTCACAGAAACTGTATGACGCGTTTCGCTATACTATAGCTTCGTCTGATACAAAATCTTTCATTATATTTGTTATGAATTTCCATCAAGTAACAGCCACAACAATTCAAGGTCAAAAAAAAAAAACAAACTGATTCATTACTTATCTATATTTAATTCTTCTAATGTCATCTTTTAGAGCAAATTTTGAAGAAGACCTCTTCCGAAGGTCGAAACGTCAATAAATATATAACAGATCCAAGAATAGTTTTAATGATCTAATTCCAAGAACACGTAAATTATAATATATATACATATATATATATATATATATATATATATATATATATAATATATATATCTATTTATATATATATATATATATATATATATATATATATATATATATATATATATATATATATATATTATATATATGTAAGACAATTTTTTGCTCTTGGTCTTGCGGTCAATTCAATAAAACAAGTTTAGTTTTGGTTTATTGTATTTAAACCATCATCAGAACTTATGTCTAGATGGATCTTTTAACATTAAATTATTTTATTTACATTTTAACACTTTTACAGTTTTGGTTATACTCAGTGTAACCAAAACTAACTTATTTTAGCTTGTCTTCTGAGGAAGTCATAAATAAATGATGAAATATAGAGAGTATTTTAGATAAATGAGTTGTTAATTACCGACTTAAAAATAAACCGCTTCCCTTTTAAATTTGTCCGTTCTTATTATATCAAGGTCGAGATAACATTTGATATATATATATATATATATATATATATATATATATATATATATATATATATATATATATATATATATATATATATATATATATATATATATATATATATATATATATATATATATATATATATATATATATATATATATATATATATATATATATATATATATATATATATATATATATATATGTATATGATGGTGGATTAAAAATCTTTTAGCATTGTAAACAAGATAAATTTTTTTGCTCGAACCAAAAATTTTCTTTCAACATAATCTTCATTGATCATTTGATCCAGCAAGATATCAATTTTTTTTTATTCCATCAGAAAAAAAAGTTTTTCGAACTGTGTCTAATACTCGTTCACAGCACAGATAACCTTCGTATTCATAGAATATTTTTGCCCCTTAAACCAATTTTTGAGGTTAGGAAACAAAAAATGTCACTTGGGGTCAAATCTGGAAAATATGGTGGGTGGAGAACTATTTCGAATCTCAACTCATGCACTTTTGCTATTGCAATGGCCGATGTGTGAGCAGGCGCATTATCATGGAAGGAACAATTTTTGGGAGCTAATCTGGGTTGTCTCTGCATTAACTCACTATGCAAACGGTCCAGTAACGTTGCGTAATAAGAGCCAGTCACAGCTTTACCTTTTTCCAAATAATCAGCCATAATGGTGCCTTGTAAGTCCCAAAAAACAGTTGCCATCAGTTTTTCCGCCTATAAAACTATTTTCACTTTTTTCACCTTCGCTAACTCACTATTTTGACTGCCGTTTTATCTCCGAGGTGTAATGGTGGATCCACAGGTTTGATCTGGCTACAGTCCCAGAACGAAGTCAGAAGTCCTTCGGATTACGCTTCAACTTTTCCAAACGCGACTTCAAAATGTCCTTCCTCGTGCGTTTTTGGTCTGTAGTCAACAAACGTGACACCCAAAGCTCACTCAGCTTTTTCATTTTTAGAACTTTATGCAGGATATTATGTATCCAGTCATCTGAGATGCCTACCTTCTCAAGAGTTTCATCATTCTTAGTGTGACAATTTTCCATCACGTTACCATGAACTTCATCTACCATTTCTTCAGAAGAAATCTCAATCGGGCTTCCTGAACGTGCAGCATCTGCAATGCTCGTACAGCCACGTTTAAATTCATTTATTCGGTATTAAATGGTCTTGAGCGCTAGTGCGGCATCCCCATGAACCTCCTTACTAATCCACCCTGTACATCTATCCAATATAATAATTGATTTAAGTCTCGTTCTAAAGCAGTCTAAAATTTAAGGTCATTCATATAAAACTGATCAATTTTTAATGGGCTATTATCAATATTATTAATTAGTGATGTTAGAGTTATGATTATCATATACCATTTAAATATCAAAGACACGTGCAACTATCTAGATATTTCACATTAGTAGGATGTAGCAACTATCAAAATCGTTCTTTTTAACAGGTAATAAACTTTATAACTTTTAGCACGTAATAAAGTTGCCTACCGATATGCAAGTTACATGTACGTATGCTTTGCTATCTCTTTGAAGAGTTAAATGGATGAAAGCAGAACCACAAGATCCGCATGTTAGAGTACGAAAAATGATGCAAATAATCCGAAACCTCCATTTTCTATCTATTCTTGGAATATGTTTATGCTTCGAGTGGCATAATAGAAGTGTGATAGTACTAGCGCACAAGGTTGCAGAGTTCGAATTTTCTTTTGGAGCTACTCTAACATTTAGTATTTTACAGAAACAGTAAGTCACTGCAGTTGTGGAAAACATCAATAACACAGGCCAACAAAAAAAATATTTGTAAAAACTTTTTAAACCAATACACGTAAGTGTTATATATTTTTGGGTGCTGAAACCGTATCTGGTATCAGTTTTTTTGTATCACCCACAGTTCTCTCGCAATATGACATATTTCAAAATAGGAAAAATTTGATACATAAAGAATAAAAACTTAAACCGTACTTTTATTTGATTGGGCTGCAATTTTGATCTCTTATTCTATAATGGTAAATAGATGTTTCAGATTCCAATAAATGTTTTTCTTTCAGTCTAGAACCAAGCAATTCTGCTTTTTCCTTTCTCAAACCCAAATCTCTCAGTAAATCATTTAACTCAGCTTGTGTAAACAATCGTGGTTTTAAATTTTCTAGAGAACATTGAAACTCCTCATTATCCGATCGAGTTTCATTAAATTCGGGACTGGGCTCTAAAGCGTCATCAATAGACTGAGGTGACTCAGGGACAAAAAGTCCCGGTCCATTCCTACCGGCCGATTAGCTGAAATAAAGTTAGGATAGACAATTACTTTCTTATTTTTGGAGTTATATCCAGAAATATCAACGCTGCAAAAATAACAATCATTTGAATAATTTTCTTGCTCTCTCCATACCATGGGTACTGCAAATCTAAAAGCTTTCTTTTCTCTCTTATACCATTTCCTAAGATTCTCGACACAAACATAACATATTTTGTGAGGAGCCCAACATTTTTCTTGATTACCGATTTCTACACCAAAATATGCAAAGTATACTTTTTTTTATAAAGTAAGTAATGTTTTTTTGATGTTTTTTAACTACAAACTCACCACGTATATAAAAAAAGTTTTGGGAGAGTTTTTACAAACACGATTAGCCATACTCTGAGTGTGAATTAAAGCACATGGGTTAAACATTGCAATGCGAGGTTATATTAACTGGAAGAAAACAAACAGCTGTGACATTTGTCGGAACTGCCAACCTAATAACATTTGATTTTACTGCTAGCCTTATAAAATTCTGATTTTATTGCCAAACTACATTCAAATGATAAAAAATAAACTTTTCACATTTTGAATATTAAAATATGAAAAATTGTGTTCCGTACGGAACACTTATAAGATCACTTCGGTGTCTGTCTGTCTGTCTGTCAGACCCGATTTTCTCCGAAACTATTTGACATAGAAAGTTGAAATTTGGTAATAATATAGGAATTGATGGCCTCATCAGAGCCATGTAGTTTTGAGAGTTAAATTTTGACTTAAGGGGTTAGTTTTGGGGGGTGAAATCGGAAGTGAAAAAAAAATTTTTACTAGGTCATCGAGTGTGGTGTCAAATGAAAGCTTGTGAAAACACGAGTAAAAAATGTATATATAATGTAATACTTGCGCGCACTTTTCTTTGTATTATTTTTAAAAAATCGCGAAAAATCGCTGTCCCGGGCCTTATCTCGAAAAGTACTTATCAAAAAATTGGGAAAAAATTCCGGAATATTCTCCACGGGGTGTAGATTGAACGAAAATTATGTATGACCTTTAATAATTTTTCTGGTATTTAAAAAAAACAAAAATTTCAAGGTCATCAGATTTCAGTAAAGATTGGAAACAAACTCTGTTGAAAACTCATTTGGGGTGTGTTTTGTGAAGTCACTGGTCATTTTATACATCTGTAACAAAATTTTTTATTTCAAAAGCAATCATCGTACGGAACACTAATTGCGCAAGTTCAACTTGCACTTGACCGGTTTTTTTTATTTATTATTATTTTCGGACTCAGCACACCAAAAAACATAGGAATCAGGTAAAATTATTAAAAAAGTTTTTTCATTGCTGGCCTGTGTAATTAACCTCCTATAGTTACGAGGTCTGTATTTATAGCCTGAGGGATGTTTAATTACGTATCAGAATAGTGTGAATAACAGCTTATTTTATTGTAGGCGCTCTGGCTAATGTTGAGTGTAAGACATTCAACAACGAACCAGAATTACTCATGCATTTACTTTCAGCCTGCCGAGTTTATTTGTCATCACAAGTTAGTGTCACGTATCCTACTCTCTCATCTTAGACTTTAGTCTTGATGGAATCCTCAGGCTTTCGAGAATAGTCGAGTCAGTTTTGAAAAATCACAAGCACCACATTTACTAAAACTTTGCTCTGTTGGTCGCAAAGCCCACAAACGTAATATATTACTCACCAAAACAATAACTTAGTTCTCAGCACCTGCACAAACAAATATAGCAGTTAAATAGGAGGAAAAAAGTTTTCGTTACAAAGATTTAGATTGCGAACTTCAAGTCAGTTCCCACTACGTTCATTAGCAGTGTGATCCTAGTCGCCAGCGTTTCATTAGAAATTAAAAACACTTGCTAAATAACCTGAAGCAGATACCGGCTTGATATTTTCGGATTTATTTACAATGAAGGTGGAAGGAATGGTTGGTTATTCTTAGTTTTCTGAGTGCCCAGGTGGATGAGTTGGGTCGATGGTCACTAACCGAATGAACTTGAGGCATGATCATTACTATCTGACCATGCCGCGTGATAGTCTATAAATGCTGAAATTATAAGATTATGTAATAATAATAATAATAATAGTTATAATTATACTTTTGTTGGCCCAAGCCATGTCAGCACAAACGTTATTACCATTGTGTATTAAGGAATGAGCTGACGATGTTGCATGTTTTCCAAATCACTGACTTCTGAATGTTTTTGTGTATGTTTGTGTTGAGTCCTAATTGGACTAAGTGTGGTGTGAATGTTGTTGGTGTAAGGCCTGTGGCTGATATGATGAGGGGGACAATGGTGACTTTTTCTTGTTTCTATAGCCTTTTTATTTCTGTTGCTAGATCTGTGTATTTGGAAATTTTTTCTGTGTATTTCGTTTGGATATTTGGGTCGTTGGTGATAGCTATGCCAATTAGATAGGTGACTTTTCCTTTTTTGTATTGAAAAGTAATATCGGGACTGTTTTATCTGTATGGATATTGATGTCGCAGTAGAGCTTCTTTATTTTCGAGATAAGAGTTGGTGTGTATTTGTAGTGGGATCTGTGTGTTCTATGAGTTTGTATGTTGCGACTAGTGCTTGATGAACTACTGTTGCCGCTGAGTCATATCTAGCTGTGTATTCGGCCAGACAGGAATACATAGTCCTTTCGGCCTAATATTTTACATCCGCTTGTTATGTGTTCGATCGTTTCTTTATGCTGATGGCATTTCCTGCATCTGTCTTCTGTAAGAGTTGGGTCTTTGACGACATATTTTTGGTAGTTTCTGATTAATATAACTTTATCTTGAATGAAAAGTAAGAAGCTTTCTATTTCAGGGAATAGCTGCCCATCTTGTAACCAGATGTATGATGTTCTATCTAGTGTCTGTGTTTTTCGTTGAGTGATTTTTCTGACCACGTTTTCATTTTTTCCTGTTGTAATTGGGTGTGACTGTGTATGTCTGTCGGGTGATCTATCTGGAATGAGTCGAGAGGTATGTAGTTTTTGTCTGCTTTCACTGTTCCTGTGTGAAGGTTGGTTTGCTTGTTGTGAAAGTGCATTTGTTTTATATGTAGTGATCTTATATCTATGATTCCTCTTTCTCCTGCCTTCCTCTTGATGGTAAATCTTGCTTTGCATGCATTGGGAAGCAATTTCCTGTATTTGGTGAATTGAGAACGTATAAGGATGTAAATGTTTTCAATGCCTGTGTGTGACCATTTGATGATACCAAATTAATAAGTGAGTGTAGATATAGCGAACGTGTTGATGGCTTTTGTAAGATTTTTGGAGTTGAGTTTTGTTTATATAAGTTTCGTGAGTCTGTTTTTGAGTTCGGTTCTGAGTTCTGTTTTGATGTGAGTGTGGTTGAGTCTAGTGCTTTGATGGAAGCCTATATATTTGTATGTTTCTTTGTCGAATATGTTATCGAGTGTTTCATTGTTAATGGTTTCTATCTCATGGTGGCCTTTCCATTGGTCTTTGTTGATGTGGAGCACTTTACATTTACTTATACCAAATTCCATATTAATATCTCAGGTGAATGTTTCTGTGATTTTGAGGAGTTCCTTCAGCTGCGTTTCTGTGACAGCGTAAAATTTTATGTTATTCATATATAGGAGGTGGTTTATTTTATGTTGGTTCACTTTTTGGTGTCTGATGCAGAAGCCATGGTCTATTCATGCATTATTATTATTGTTCGCATGGTGCATTATTATTATTATTTGTATTATTATTTTTCTTATTTAACAACTCTCAGTTAGTTTCTGTGTATCCCGAACTCAATAAGAGCCCTGAAGATGAAGAAATAATTACCTATCGTAAGAGATGGGCGGACCCAAACAATGCTATTTTTGTACCTCTAGTGCCTGGGGATCTTCTGAAATGAGCCTACTACAAAAACTATTTCATATTTAAGTTATTTTCGCTTAAAACTCAGTTTTATTAACTATAAATAAAATTTATATAACTATGGTGTTGATTTATTTTATGAGCCAATACGATAACATATTACGTACATATAATTTCAGTATGTGACAAAAGATTTAAATAAATTAAAGTAAGTGTCTAGGAAATAACATGTTTTTGATATTTTTAATGGCCCGAAAATGATCACTCAGTGGCGATTGTTTTCAAAATTAACTATAGTCGAAGAGCTCATGATATTTTATATTACTATAATTATTTGGTAAAGAAGCTTAATCCGTTTAATTTTTTTTTGTTTTGAAATTCAGTCATATATTTTAAACAAAAAAATTCTAACTATAAGTACTTAAATGAAATAAGTATTTTTTAGAGATAGGAGCACAGTTTTAAATGAAAAGTAATTAAATAACATAATAATTAACACAAGTCTACAAAAAAAATGTTGTTTTGGTGTAGTTCTGTTTTTATCTCTAGCTGATAAGGAAGGTAATATACATCGACAAAATTTATTTTACCCTGTCAGTTCTAGTTCACTAACTACCCTCATTTTTTATTTTTAGCCGTCTTATTCGAAAAAAGTTTTACAATAACACTGATAAAATTAATCTTATTGTTTTATAACGGCTAGTAAGTTAAGACGTTGTGTTGACAACCCTGGTAAGTTTTGTTACATTTATAGTGAATATGTTTTGAAAAATCAGCGAAAATTGGTAGCATATACTGTGACCCGTTTGTATTTTGCCTACTTCAGTATAGAAATTCGCAATCAAGATAAAGCGTGGGTGTCTCATAGTGTATGTAAAATGTGCATCTGCGATAATGGGAGAAAGGTACACGGAAATCTCTGAAATTTGGAGTACCCATGATTTGTAAAGAACAAAAAAATCATCACGACGACTGTTACTTCTGTATGACAAACATAGTGGGTATCAATAAAACCAATCGTCATAAATGGAAATATCCCAATATTTTTTCAGCAAAGAGACCAATACCCCATTCAGAAAACGTTGCAGTATCAGGTTTTCATCAGCTACCACAATTTCAGGATAAAGAAATTGAAGAGCCCAGTGCTTCTCAAGGAAGTGAAAGACCGTAATGACCTCATCAAAGAATTAGATTTTTCAAAAGAGCGTGCCGAATTACTGCCATCAAGATTAAAAGAAAAAATTACCTATTCTCTGATGTAAAAATTTCTTCATATCGCACGAGAGAACAAAACTTATTGCAATTTTTTTCTTCTGATAAAAATTTAGTATATTGTAGTAATGTGAGCGGCTTACTCACTTTCATGGGCTTGGAGACCTATCAGGCAAGTGACTGGCGTCTATTGACAGCAGTAAACGGAGGCTAAAAGCTGTATTTTTACATAATGGAAATAAACATGCTTCTATTCTGACTGCCCACTCTACTTGTATGAATGAAGAATATCAAGTGATTTCAGCACTTTTACAGAAAATAAAATATTAATTTTTTGTTAGGACAACAAATCGGCTATACAAAATATCCACGTTTTATTTGTTTGTGGGACAGTCGAGCCAAATCAAGATACTAGATACAAAAAAATTTGCCTGTGAGAGAAGCTTTGGTCGTTGGTGAAAGAAATCTGATAAATGTACCTTTGGTCCCACGAGAAAAAATTATTCTTCCACCCTTGCACGTAAAATTAGGGCTACTAAAGCAGTATGTTAAAACTCTGGACAAAAATGGTCAATGTTTCCATTTTATTTCTCAAAAATTTCTTGGACTAAGTACTGAAAAATTAAAAGCAGGCATTTTTGATGGGCACCAAATACGTCACTTAATTAAAGACTCCACTAATTTTGAGACATCTATGACTGAAGTTGAACGATTTGCGTGGAAATCTTTTGTAACGGTTGTACAAAATTTTTCTCGGAAATTACAAGGCTGAAAACTATGTACAGTTAGTTGATGGAATGCTTCATCACTTTAAAAATTTAGGCAGTCATATGAGCATAAAAATACACTGCCTTAAGAATCATATAGATCATTCTCATCATAACCTAGGAGATTTGAGCGAAGAACAAAGAGAACGTTTCCACCAAGATATAAAAATAATGGAGAACAGGTATCAAGGCAGATGGGGCGTTCATATGATGACAGACTATTGCTGAGGACTTATGCGAGATTGCCCAAGACAATTTTACTCTAAAGAATCACTTAAAAAACAATTTCTTCATCTAGAATTTAAAAATAAAGCCATATTTTTGTAAAAATGCATTCTTTTCTATCTCATTAACTAGAGTTGATACAAAAAAACCAGTAATATTTTTGACGTCACCTTATCAGACATACTTAAAATCAGGTCTAAAATCCTGGCGGTGTAATCTAAGCATTAATTATGTCGTTAATTTTGATCTAAAAGAATAAATTATTATTCCTCAAGTCTCCCTAAAGATGAAAACTTCATTTACATTTGTCTTCGGTTGAGTCCGTGTACCTCTAACTAGGTAACCTTCGTAATAACGCTATCATATTAATTCGGGCGTATCTAGCAAACTAAATAAAACGCAATAATAATTTTTCAGTAGTAACTTTAATTTGCGTAAATACTGTTAATGTGAATCAACAAGGAAATGAATTGCATTTTAATTTTTAACTAATTTGTAGACGTTTCAGTACATGTAATTACATATTACAGTCTATCAATTAAGAACGTAACGTATGTGCCTCGAGAAAATTTTTTGCCATCAATGTATTCTTTGGTATGCTCACAATCTTAGTAAGTTGTCCAATCGCCTCCTGCATCAATAATCGCCTGACATTTTCGAGGCTTGCTGTCGACTACATTTTCTGCATACTACAGCAATGATCTCAAAATTTTTCTAATCTCGCGAGAGAACTGAGTCAAAGTCCTCAAAGTTTTTCCTATGAGCTTTCTCTTTACAAGGGATCAAACGTTTTCAATGGGGTTGGCGTCCGCCGATTGTGAGGACCACTCTAGTATCTAATCGTGGACCCAAGCGATCTACTTCGCGACGTAATTTTCGCTCAGCAGAGGTTTCGTTAACGTGCTATGAGCACGAAGATGTTATCGAATGGTCTCACGGGACACATTCAAACCCAATTTTCTTAATTTTGCCGGACCTTGTAGCAGCGTCAATTTCGGGTCCCGTGGAAACAAAGACACAATTCGTTTCTCGACTTTCGGAGTGACTTTGCTTATCGAGCCACGTTTTGACAAGACGTCGACATATCTTGTCTTGTTATAACGATTTAGCTATTTCTTCACAAACGATACTGACTTTTTAATATATTTAGCGGCCGCAGAATGTATCATTTTAGGCCTCTTTGAATGGAAACAAAGAAAGACTGCCACGAACTGATGCGCAAACAAGTTATTCATTTTGGATTTTACGTGATTTCGACGAAAGTTCGGAATTGACTGATACTTTTACAAAAATGCGTCGTAGATAAACGCGTCATCTACCGATTTTATGTTGAATCGCTAGAATTACATCTACCAAAAATGAATTATCGCGGACACGTTCTTACTTGACAGACTGTACGTATATAAACATCATTAAATTAAAAATAAATAATGTACTAGACCAATTTAAAAATGTACATTTTTGCAAAATATTAGTTCAGGATTCTATAAGTCAGTTCATCTCTCTTTATTTTTGTCATCATGTTTGAAATAAGCACAGCAATACAACATTTACTAAATTCAGTATGCCACCCATGGCGAAAAGTCTAGAAGGAAAATTCAGTTCAATTTTCTTTTAGTTTAGTTTCGTATTTTTGATAGCGGTTGATTGCTTATTTCTACCCGATGGATTTCGTGAGTCCGATGTAATCGATTCATTAATTTGCTACATATCAGAGTAATTTTAATAATGCTGCACTAAAACTTTTTGTTCAAATTGAAGAACATCACAATTTTATATTCAACTTTCTTTCTAAAATTCAGTTAAATCCAATGTACGTAAGTATAACAATACACTTAATATTGGGTGTAGCTTTGAACATCTTAAAATATACTAATCGCCGGACAAGACAGTCTATAAGACTCTAAATGTTACCATAAAAGGGAACATTCTCATAGGGAGAGTCCCTCCACCTTAACCAGGTGATGCGGATATCTATGTTGCCGGTCATATTCTATACTCGATAATTTGGTTTTAACTCTGCGAGCAAGTCTTCCGCAGAAGTTTCTAAAATATACTTGTATATAAGACAAGTTTGTGTATTTATGCTGTTATACGGCTAGATGAATTCGTGGTGTTATTTCGATCTGTAGGTATGCAGCAATGTAACCAGCGCTCATAAATTTGCTGTGTACCACTTTTAGTTAGAACTCGTAATGAAGTTAAGTAAACGGCTACCGTACTTGAACTACTTATTTTTTAAGATTCTTGCTTGTTCAATCATCGCAACTAACTGAACTGAATGCTCACAATCAGTTACTGGGGCTGGAACCACAAATTCAACACGAGGAGCATCAGATGTCTTGAAACCTTAAAAGACTTGTATACAAAAACTATTTTTCATTCTTGTACCTAGGTGGTGTATGGAGTGGCTTGCATACAGTTCTGTGGTTCCATATTCAGAGGCAACACCAGATTTTACAGGACAACATTCATCGGCTCGCTGTAGCAAAGCGACAATAGTACTTTTGACCAAAGCATATTCCAGCTAGACCGCAGAACTTGAATAATCATGAGTGAGATATGACAGGTTAAATTCCTTATTAATATGGCACAATGGCAATGATATAACATCCTGCATAATATAAACAAAATAAATCGTTGTGTATTATTTCATTATTTTTAATATTATTAAAAAAGGGAGAAACACTGTGTCAAATTCTATGGGTCCCATTTACACAAGATCAGAAGCAGTATTTCCAGTTAGTTTTGATCACACTACATATTCTTGATTAGAACAATACGTAATAAACCATCTCTTACATCTCTCTTAGAATACAAGATAAATGCAAACAGATAATGGATGACACCAACAAGGCAATAATATGAGAATTAATAACAAACTGTTCACCTAACCTGTCAGTTCAAGAGCTTCTTGGCTGATAGAAAATTTCAGTAAATCAGCTATACTACGAATTATACGGTTAAGGAATACTAATGTAAGAAGATCTGTTAAAAGAAAATTTGTTGGCTTAGTTCCTTACTTCATACTCTAGTACTAATTTCAATTCAGGGAAGAACATCATTCCATATTCCCAACGTGCAGTCAAGAACGCTTGATATTGATTTCACACAACATGCAATTAAACGAATCTTAATGAAGTTAGGCACCAAAATGCTTCTGAAGATAATAAAATACTCCAAAAATGAGCGAATTAGCCAGCAACAGTTTCATGAAGGTTTTTCAATTTATTCTATAGAAAAGAAATATTTATTTTCTGCTAAAAATTTACCCGGGTGCAGCTAATATCTAGAAAAGGCAAAAGGACCATGCCAAACAACTACCGTCCCTTCATATTACCTTCAGTAATAACGAAAGTCATGAAAAAGGCTATTCTTAAGCATTTTTCGAAATACATATCTAACAGGACCTAATATTATCAGCAGGCACCAATATGTCTTTTACATTAAAACCAATAGGAAATGTTTTAACCTATCTATAATACTATGGCAGTACTGTAGCAAATATTAGAACGATCAGCCATAAATAGTACAGCAATCGCCGCTGTAAAACAGCTATACGACCAGTCACGTTCCTGAATAAAGTTGGGAAACATTCTCTCCGAAAATTTTTCTGTAACAAAGGGTGTCAGACAGGGCTGCTGTCTGTCCCATATATTATTGAAAATTTATCTGAATGAGGCATTAGAGGGATGGCGAAGAGCATGTGGAGGAATGAGAATACAGCTGACCGATGAAATATCGTTGTAGACTCTACATTTTGCTGCCGATCAGGTGGTTATTGCTGAGGACAAAGATGATCTTGAATTTATGACAAGAAAATTGTTTGAAGATTATAAAAAAACTGAGATCTAACAGTTAACTGCAAGAAAACTAAATATTCGTGTATAGGAGGAAAACAGGGAAGCCTTACTCTAAATACTGGTGAGGTCATTGATGTTTGTGAAGAGTATATATATCGCGGAACTAACAAAAGTAAAGACTGTAGAACGGAAAAAGAAGTGGAGAGTAAAATAAATAAAGGAAAGGCGGTCATAAGATACCTAAACTCTGTTCTGTGGTCAAAGAACATAACATCACAGAGAAAGCACCTTATTTATAATGCAGTATTTATGAGCATGTATTACACGGTTTTGAAACTTGGGAATTGACGAAATAATTGAGACAGAAACTAGTGGCACTCGAAATGGATTTACTGGCGAAGATCGGTTGAAAAATAAGGGATGTAATAAAAGTAAAAAACATGATTATTGAGAAAATTCAACAACGGCAACTTATATGGTATGGACACGTGAAAAGAAACACCGAATATCAAAGATGGTTCTAAAGGGGGTAGCAAGCAAAAGGAGGAGAAGAGGGAGACCAAGAGCGACACGATTTGGAGGTGGTCAGAGGGCAATGTCAGAGAGAAATATAAGACCCGTCACAATGAAAAGGTCTAAAAGAATAGAAACTGAGAACCAGAAGGCGAAGAACGCTATAATATCTCCATCTATCTCTAATCTATAATATATATACTTCATCTTTGAAACAACGAGGTTGAACATTGTGGGGATTGTTGAAATGGATTTTTCGATAAGTTGCACTCCATGCTATGTCTAAAAGGTTTTTTGATGACTGGAGTCGCCTCAATTACCCTCCTTACAAGTGGCAGTTGATGGACACCTTTATGATTAATAACAGCGTAATCTGCAGTTCTGTCTATCTCCTAATTTTTTTTACTTTCCTTGCTAAAGAAAAGCATTGTATTCGTGAAAAAATCACTTGCCGAGGTTTTTGCTTTGCTTCACGTTTTAGGGTTCCTCGATCAGGAAAAACTTCACAAAACAAATTTCCGATAGACAGTTGGAAAGATAATTGTCAAACGATATGAGATATCAATTTTAAACTTGGTGTGTACGGGGTGCCCCCTATGTACGGAATAATGATTCCACAGCATTTATTAATCAGTGTATCAAGAAAATGTTCAAATAAAAGTAATAGGGTGATATACGGCGCACATGCTGACGTTCACAGTAAAATGTTTTGAACTGTTAGTTCGAAGAAATTACGCCATCATATATTTTTTTAAATGGGAAGCTCTGTATATTATTTTATTTTTGAGTCCTACTAAAAATTCTGGTTATTATTTGTCTTGTTTTGGAATTACTGATATTTGAAATTAAGGAGATCAAATTTTACAAAAAGAAATAAGCTGGCTTGTATCAAACATTTACTGTCAGGTAACGACTTAAGGTGTCAAAAAATGATTTATTGACGAAAACGTTTATTGCTGCATTTTGTGAAACTGTAATTTGAGCGTAATATCATAATGGTACATTTAACAGAAACTGAAAAAAATCACTTTGTTAATATTGGTTGGTTAAGGAAAGGTGAACACAACCGGAGGTGTGTGATCTCTATAACGCAGAATATCCAAATCTAGAACCTATTACTCAATCCGTAGTTAGCAAAATATTAAAACGATTTAGATAATCAGGTCATGTTAAGGTTCGTTCTAAATCTGGGTCTCCAAAAGTTAAAACAAGCGATGATGAAAAGTTAGATATTTTATTGGAAATTACAAAAAATCCCCATACAGCCATTCGTCAGCTTTCCCTAGACCACAACATAAGTAAAGGTACCTTAAGTCATATACTGAATGAAAAAAAATGCATCCATACAAACCAATTCTATTGCAAGAATTATCTGAAGATGACAGCGATAGATGCGTTGAATTTTGCAAGGTCATGATGGAATGAATCAATCATGATCCTAACTTAATTCATAATATTGTTTTTTCTGACGAGGCCATATTTTGTCTAAACGGAAGAGTTAACAGGCATAACTGTCTGTACTGGTCTACTAAGAATCCCCACTGGATAATCAACAGTCTTTCTCAAGACCACAAAAGATAAACGTGTGGGCAGGCTTTTTTATCGACGGAAATCTTACAGGACAGCGGTATTTACAATTACTCCAAGAGCAAGTTATTCCAACTTGTGCAGGTGTTTTTCCCGATGAAAATAATTTGGATACCCCTAACAGGAATCTGTGGTATCAACAGGACGGAGCAGCTCCTCACTATGAAATCAATGTTCGTAGATATTTCCTAATCGATGGATAGTCAGAAGAGGTGCTGTAGAATGGCCTGCAAGAAGTCCCGACCTTACGCCATCAGATTTTTTTTATAGGGTCATTGGAAAACCAAAGTTTACCGAAGTCGACCTGAAACTGTAGAAGATTTACAACAAAAAATTCAATATGAAGTACCAAGTACCACAGATCACCCCGGATTCTCTGCAAAACTCTGTTCAGGCTGTTTATGACAGATTAAGTCATTGCCTCGCTGTTAACGGTAGACATTTTGAGCAACTGTTACCTTAAAAATAAACCTTCATTAACAGTTTTTTGTCTTTTTTTTTATTTTAAATTTCAAATGACAATATTTCCAACAGTTCAATTTGGACATATGGTATGTTAGACAAATAATATCTAGAATTTTTAGTAGGACTCAAAAATAAAATATTATACAGAGCTTTTTAAAAAAAAAATCAAGATGGCGTAATTTGTTCGAACTGACATTTCAAAACATTTTATTTTCAACGTCAGCATGCGCGCCGTATAACACCCTATAACCTTTATTTAAACATTTTTTGAGATACACTGCTTGAAAAATGCTGTGGAATCATTATTCCATAAATATGGGGCACCCTTTATCTAATAGCTAATGAAGGGATGAAGCTTATAATTTTTGACCCATACCACTAAAGGCAAAGAGGTGAAGGGCAGGGGTCGATAAATGTTCTATGATTTTGATAGTAATATGGTAATCTTTTCTGGTTATTTGTTGAGATAGTAATCAAATATTATGCATGAATATTTACAGTAAAACATAAAAGGAGTGAAAGGGGTAGGGGAGTAGATTAGAGGAGTCGTTTCCGATTTGTAGCATTCGCGTAAATGAGAAAATTTAACATAATTTATAGTTTTTTTTCCTTTTTTATGGGTCTAGCACACGTGCTGCAGGGAAGTCCCTAAAGCGTTCCAGGAGCGGCCCGAGTGCGGAAAAAGCGATTCACGTTGTTCTTAAATCGCTGTAAATTGTACTCGGTGGGAAACACAGCGCTGGGCAAATTATTCCAAAGGGATGACGTTCTCCATATAAAAGATTGCTTGAAAAGCGTTGTACGCGGAGTAACAAGCTGAACCTCATACGGATGTGAAGCACCAGCGCGACGTGTATTTCTAACATGCACCGCTTTGGGAGGAATTAAGCAGGCTACATCCTTCGAACACTTTCCGTGAAAATACTTGTAGAACAGACTCAAGTCGCCAACCGTTCCTCGATGTTCCAGCGAATCAAGGCCGTCGGTCAATTCCGGGTCCCCAATCAGACGGACCACTCTTCTCTGAACAGAATCCAACAAATGCAGTGTATGTTTGGGAGCGGAGCCCCAAACGTCGGAGCAGTATTCCATAGTTGGTCGAATTTGAACTTTGTAAAGAATTAACAGTTGTTGTGGGATGTAAAGCTTTCTGGTTATAAATAATATTCCCAACTTTTGAGAAGCTCTCCTTGCTATGCCTGCAACATGTTCATGCCAGGACATATTTGCTCCCAACTAACGCCCAACAAATTGAGTGATGATGCTAGGGGAATGGAGTGCCCCGACATAACTATGTCGGGTTCAGCAACGTTAACTTTTTTAGAAACAACTGCCGCTTGGGTTTTTGTAGCGTTAAATTCCACTTGGTTACTGTCACTCCAAGATAGAATTTCTTCCAGGTCTTTGTTAAGTTGAACGACCTCCTGCTGTCTGTGGATATTCGCCTGAGCAGCCGATGTCCGAGCGTTCAAGGTGAATGAAGAGATAAGCGTACTGTCATCTGCAAAGCTGTAGATTGGATTCCCGGTCTTTTCCAGCAGATCGTTAATGTAAATGAGAAAGAGAGTAGGAGACAGTATGGAGCCCTGGGGTACACCGGCGTTGATAGTGAGGGTGTTAGAAAGAAATCCGTCGACCGCCACTCGTAAAGAACGCTCTCTGAGGAAACATGAGAGCCACAAACAGCACCTTTCAGACATACCATAAGAGCGTAACTTAGCCAACAGTCCATCGTGCCAAACACGGTCAAATGCCTTGGATATGTCAAGAGCAGCCGCTCGAGATTCTCCAAAGTGTTCAATTGCGTTGTTCCAAACATGTGTTACATAAGTCAGAAGATCTCCTGTTGATCTATGTTTACGAAAACCATATTGGTGATCGCTATTAATATTGAATCGTTCAAGATATTTTAGAAGATGCTCATTGATAACCTTTTCCATGACTTTCGATATTATTGAAAGCAGTGCAACTGGTCGGTAGTTATTTGGCAAAGTTTTCTTACCTTTTTTAGGTATCGGCTGAACCGTGGCACATTACCAGCAGGACGGAAATATTCCCTTTCTGTAGAATAGGTTAAAAAGTCTACAGAAAACTGGTGTTAGTTCCCTTGCACAGTTCTTGAGAACTATGGCAGGTATTCCGTGAGCGCCAGAAGCCTTCTTGGTGTCTAGCTTCATTAAAATACGCTTTATGATGCGCTCTCTGAAGACAACATCGGGCATCCTTGATTGCAATATGGGAATAGTAGGTGGTGTTTTTCCTTGGAAATCGACAGTAGAATGTGAAGCAAAGAGTTCAGCCAACAAGTTCGCTCTCTCAGCAGATGTGGTTGCAATTTAATTATCTGGCCGTGTGAGTGGTGGTATGGTGGATTTGGTAAAATTTTGACTAACTGCCTTAGCGACTGCCCAAAAGGACCTGGAATTGTTGGGACAATAGTAAAATATATAAGAGATTAATAGGGTGGGACAGGTGGTTAGAGGGACTACTTCATACATTATCAGGTCACTTTGACCTGGAGTATGAACATTAATTTATACTTTCCTTCCTTTCAGTTTTAATAGAGGAATCAGGTAAAAGAAATCAGAAAATCTGGTATAGTTTCAGTTGTATTATGAGGATTTTTCCAGATTTTTGGGATGAAAGAAAAGGCAAATTTTGAGCAAAAACGTTTATATTAAAACATATTAGGTCGTAATATAGTACCATTTTTTGAGGTCCTTTCAGTCAAGGAATGGAAACGTTACATTTTTCTCATTTTTTTTTTCATTTTTAACATAGGAATAGGGTGCATAAGGTGAATCTAATTGTGTTGTTTCAATATTATTATAATAACTGTTCTTGATTGAAAAATTGAATATTCTCTATATCACTTGGTTATTTTTTTTTTATAAAATTCAGGTTCACATTTTAATAATAGTTTTTTTATAAACTAATTTTATCTATATTCTATAATATATATAAAATGTAACGTCTCTCTGTCTGTCTGTCTGTCTGTCCGTTGCTGCGCTTATCACTGGAGAACCACTTATCCGATTTACGTACTTTTATTTTAAAACATACGTATGTTCTCTGGCCAGGTTATAGGCTATATTTTATTACGATAAGTAGCATAAGGAATAAGCAGTGACGATAATAGTGAATCAAGTCGCAAAAAAGTTTGCCGCTAGCGCGTTCCCTTGTAATACATAGCCTAAACCATTAAATATGGAACAATATTATGTAGCAGAGAATATCTATAATCTATAATATATATATATATATATATATATATATATATATAAAATGCAATGTCTCTCTGTCTGTCTGTCTGTCCATTAGTGCGTTTATCACGCGAGAACCACTTATCCGCCAACTTTTTTAAAATTCATACATATATTCTTTGGCCAGGTTATATAATAATAATAATAATCTATATCTATAATATATATAAAATGCAACGTCCCTCTGTCTGTCCGGCTGTCCGTTAGTGCGCTTATCCCTAGATAACCACTTATCTGATTTACGTGATTTTTTATATTCATACATAGGTTCTCTGACCAGGTTATCGATAATATATATAAAATGTAACGTCTCTCTGTCTGTCTGTCTGTACGTCTGTCTGTCCGTTAGTGCGCTTATCACTTATCCGATTCATGTACTTTTTTTTAAAAATATACATATGTTCTCTGGCTAGGTTATAGACTATATTTTATTACGATAGTTAGCCTAAGGAATGAGCAGTGACGATAATAGTGAATGAAGTCGGAAAAAAGTTTGTTGGTAGCGCGTTCTCTTGCAATACACTGCCTAAACCATTAAATATGGAACAATATTATGTAGCAGAGAATATCTATAATATATATAAATAGGCCAATGGCAATGGCTCTCTGTCTGTCTGTCCATTAGTGCGTTTATCACGCGAGAACCACTTATCCGATTTACGTGTTTGTTTTTTAAATCATACATTTGTTCTCTGGCCAGGTTAGCTATCTATAATATATATAAAATGCAACGTCTCTCTGTCTGTCTATCCGTCTGTTAGTGTATTACGTGCTTTTTTTTTAAACATGAATATGTTTTCTGGCCAAGTTACAGGATATATTTTATTGCTTTAAGTAACATAAAGAATAAGCAAGGACGATAATAGTGAATCAAGTCGGAAAAAAGGTTACCGTTAGCGCGTTCTCTTGCAATACACTGCCTAAACCATTAAATATGGAACAATATCATGTTGCAAAGAATATAATATATATATAAAAATGCAACTTCTCTCTGTCTGTCTGTCTGTGCGTTTGTGCGCTTTTCACTTGAGAACCACTTATCCGATTTACGTGTTTTTATAAATTTATACATATGTTCTATATAATTCGATATAAGCCTAGATAATGGGAAATAAGGTGAGATAATGGGAGATAAGTAGAAATAATGGGAGATAAGCAGAGATAAGTCTAGATAATGGGCGTTATGCTGAGATAATGGGAGATAAGGAGAAATAATGGGAGATAAGGAGAAATAATGGGAGATAAGGGGAAATAATGCCAGATATTTTATTACGTTAGGTAACATAAGGAATAAGCAGTGACGATAGTAGTTAATCAAGTCCACGAGAGCGGAGCCGCGGGCACTGCTAGTCTAATAATATTTATTAAATGAACTACTTTGTTATGTAACTACTTTGACATGAGCTATTCTGACATGAGCATAAATCTGGATCTAAGATATTTATAGTACATTTCAGTAACCTCATTAACTTAGCCTAGGTAAGAGTTTTATATAAATGAGATAAAATCTTAAAATATTTCAGATTTCTGGTATTTCATGAATTATTACTAATACTAATTCTATGGGAAAGGATCTGATGGTCTGTGGTTGGGCGAAGCTCTGTAAGCCTTTCTAACTGTGGTGTTAGAGTGGCGTATTATTGGCATTTGGAGGTCACGATGAATTTGGCACCATGGCAAACCGGAATATGTGTGGCCGTAAATTGTCAACTTGGTGCGCATTGATTTAGTGGCCATGTTAAGGAGGGACAAAGGTTGCCTAGAAGCTGGTAGGCCTTCAAAGTGGTGGCTGCGACCTGATCCTTCCGTACCAGCTAAATTTTAGGTACTTACCTATCATTAAGTAATTTATACTTTATTTACTATATATTTTCCAAGAATTAGGATAATGTGGCTTTATGATTATTTGGGAAAACCCAGTCATTATGGGATTTCATTGCCCTTTATTGAGGGTGTTTTTAGCATTGGAAATTTCAATGATGGGTGCCCGCGGCTGTTTAAGAGAAGTATTGGTATAAGGAAATATAAAAGGACTGGGGATTCGGAAAATTCAAAATCTGTCGTTATGCGTAGATGGTTGCTTTACACCGGTGGTTTCCAACAGGAGTTTTTGAAATTTGGATTCGTTGACTCTAAGAACTTTGAAAGAGAGCTATAATAAAATAATTGAGGCGTTTAATTTCAAACCCCTCTCAGTCCATCATTTTTCGAAAATCACTTTTTTTTTCATATTTCATTAACTCTTAGGGGACACTATAAGTGTGAGAAGTCGTTCAAATCAAAACCTTCCACACCCATTTAAAAAGAGCAGTGAAATTTTACTTATGTTTCAAAACCCTCTGAATCCAAGCGTCGGGGTGAGTTCACATGGAACGCTTATATCGCACTGATTGGGAAGGTTATGAAATTCAGGTTTCTTCATTTGCTTTTATTTGTTTTAATTTTTATTTTTTAATAAAAAAAATATTTGTTTAAACAAATATCAAAACAATTTATTTTTTTAATGGATCTCTCGAAATATCCTGTAGAGGATGATATACATCCTCGAAAAAGAAAATGAAATGTTAAAAATTGAAAAGTTTTAAAATAAAAAGCCATGAGGTAAATTACAATGATTTTCCATTTTAAAATGACGGCTATAAGGTGTTAAGATTTCTCACATAATTTTCATAAAAAAAATCGTTAGAAACAGTTCAATTTTGTTTATTTTTATTTATAGATACTTGAGTTCGGGTGTAGTACCAATGAAGGTGCCTTGCAATCATAAAATAAAGCAGTCTGCCTTCTCTAGCAACAAGTTACTCGCTAGTGATCTGAAGGATTTCCATTAAATTTTCTACTCAAAGAAAACAAAGTTGGATCAAGACCAAGACCAACAACTCGAAAAAGACCAGTAAGCAATAATCGTGCCCCCCCAACGAATATTCCTTTCGCTATTTTATGCTACTTAAGGGTAAAAAAGTACAGGTTTACCAAAAAGCATTTTAGGAAAAGATCGGGCCCAAGGTGTGATCAAGAGAGGAATTGGTAGAAAGAGTCCAAAGGAATTACGAGTTGGAAATAGAAAAGAGCATCTGTTTGCTGAGAAAAGAAGGTCAGTTATTCAATTCATTAAATGAATAAAATGTATTGAAGATCATTACTGTCGAGAAAAATCTACCAACAGAGTTTATTTTCAATCAAATTTGAACGTAAAAAAACTCTGGAGAATGAGTTGCTCATAACATGAAGATTGTCACGAGCTCCTTTTACCGAAGTATTTTACATATCAAATTCAACATCGGCTTTAGTAGTCCTAGTACGGATGAATGTTCTACATGTATTTCTCTAACTGAACGAATCAAGCATACAAACAACGGCCCACTAAAGAGAAAAGAAGTCGTTACAAGTGCTAAATTTTCACAAAAAAGTTATTGATTTTAATAATGGTCCTGAAAGCGAAGAATATTATCTAAGTGAAATCGACATAGAAGAAAACATGTATATTTTTATTTTTTTGTAAACAACACTAATTTTTTTTATATTATTAATACTCAATTTTTAAATCTAAAAAAAGAATAAAAAAAAAGCATTTTTTAGTGTACGGAACACTTATAAGATGACTTCGGTGTCTGTCTGTATGTCTGTCTGCCTGTCTGTCTATCTGTCTGTTTGTCTATCACACCCGATTTTCTCCGAAACTATTTGTCATAGAAAGTTGAAATTTGGTAATAATATAGGAATTGATGGCCTCATCAGAGCCATGTAGTTTTGAAAGTTAAATTTGACTTAAGGGGTTAGTTTTGGGGGGTGAAATCGGAAGTGAAAAAAAAATTTTTACTAGGTTATCGAGTGTGGTGTCAAATGAAAGCTTGTAAAAACACGAGTAAAATATATATATATATATATATATATATATATATATATATATATATATATATATATATGTGTATATATATATATATAACACATGGGCTGAAAAGTCCCGGGCCTAACAAAGAAAAACACGGTTTTTTTGGTTCAAAATTAGCTTTATTCATCAACGTAATCTCCATCAAGAGCAACGCAATCATTCCAGCGCCGCTCTAACATTTCAATACCACTTTTGTAGAACGATTTATCTTTTGCCTCAAAATAGGCCTCAGTTTCAGCGATAACCTCTTCATTCGTGCGAAATTTCTTACCGGCGAGCATTTTTTTTCAGGTCTGCGAACAGCCAGTAGTCGCTGGGAGCCAAATCTGGCGAATACGGTGGATGTGGGAGCAATTCATGTAGTTTTGCCATTGTTTTGATTGACTTGTGACACGGTGCGTTGTCTTGATGAAACAAAATTTTTTTCTTTGCCATATGCGGTCGTTTCTTTGCAATTTCGGCCTTCAAACGCTCCAATAACGCTATATAATATTCACTGTTGATGGTATTTCCTTTCTCAAGATAGTCGATGAATATTACACCACGCACATCCCAAAATACCGAGGCCATAACCTTTCCAGCCGATTGTTATGCTTTCGGGCGCTTTGGACGAGGTTCACCAGTTGCTGTCCACTCAGATGTCGATCGTTTCGATTTCGGAGTGAAGTGATGGATCCATGTTTCATCCATTGTCACATATCGACGCAAAAATTCCGGTTTGTTACGTTTAAACATGGCCAAACACTGCTCAGAATCATCAACACGTTCTTGTTTTTGATCAACAGTGAGCAAACGCGGCACCCACTTTGAACAGAGCTTTCTCATAGTCAAATGCTCATGCAATATAAAGCCAACACGTTCTTTTGATATCTTTACGATGTCAGCTAACTCACGCAACTTCACTTTTCGATCATTCAAAACGATTTTATGGATTTTTTTTATGTTTTCTGGTGTTACCGCCTCATTTGGACGTCCACTGCGTTCTGCATCATCGGTGTCTCTACGACCACGTTTGAAGTCAGCAAACCAACGTTTTATTGTTGTTTCTGATGGAGCGGAGTCCCCATAACACTTTTCAAGCCATTGCTTCGCTTGAACGGTATTTTTTCCCATCAAGAAGCAGTGTAAAATTAAAACACGAAATTGTTTTTGATCCATTGTTTTGAAAATAACAAATGTAGCGTCACTCTTAGCACAATAACTCACAAACTAATGAATAGAATATCATGAAATTTTAACAGCTGTCTTTTGAAGGTTAGTATTAACTGAAAAAAAGGTGACTGCAATAAAACTAGCGCCATCTATGTGTTAGGCCCGGGACTTTTCAGCCCATGTGTTATATATATAAAATATATATATATATATATATATATATATATATATATATATATATATATATATATAATGTTATACTTGCGCACACTTTTCTTTGTATTATTTTAAAAAAATCGCAAAAAATCGCTGTCCCCCCCCTCTATCTCGAAAAGTACAGATCCAAAAATTTTGAAAAAATTCTGGAATATTCTCCACGCTGTCCTCCCTTATCTTGAAAAGTACTGATCGAAAAATTTCTGGAATATTCTCCACGGGGTGTAGATTGAACGAAAATTATCACGAGTGCATTACCTTTAATAATTTATCTGGTATCTAAAAAAAACAAAAATTTCAAGATTATCAGTTTTCAGTAAAGATCGGAAACAAACTTTGTTGAAAACTCATTTGGGGTGTGTTTTGTGAACTCACTGATCATTTTATACCTCCGTAACAAAATTTTTTATTTTAAAAGCAATCAACGTACGGAACACTAATTGTGCAAGTTCAACTTGCACTTGACTGTTTATTTATATAAAGATTCCGGAGCTATACATTTTTATTAGATACAACATTCAAGGCTATGTACGTTAAAAAATAGTACCAATTTTTGAAGGTAAACGTTTACAATTTACGAGACCAACCTTGTAACTTGTAAGATTTTACTATAATTATACTTAAAATTTGTGCATTATTCCAATCAGAAATGGAAAAATTTTCATAATATTTTTAAAATCCTACAATATTTAATGATATCGGAAGTTGATTTTTCAAGAATACTTTTGCTTTAGCTTTAGACAAGGAAAGAAAAAAAGGACCATAGAGAGTTCCTATGAGAATAGGAAATAGTAAACCTAAAAAAATTTAAGATTTCTCGACTTCAAGAACTCTGACAGATATATATCCGAAATCATTCAAGTTTTTCCACGAAAGCCATACTTCTCTTAGCAGGGAAAGTAAAGAAGACGTGTCTTGATTTAAAAAGCAAATTCTTGTTTTTCGTAGATAAAAATCTTTTTTTTTTATCTTACATCTCTTAATACAAATTATATTCAAAATTGAGCTTGTAAACACAAAATTTAACAAAACATTCCTGAAATTAGTTTAAGTTGTAAAATTAATTCGTACAACTAGTTACAGCAACTTATCGCCTTGTATTAATCTCTGAAGATCTACACTAACACAAAAAAAACTAGATTTTTAATTGTAATGTTACAAAAATTATAATTGCCATCTTGAAAACTTTAATTTGCATTAAGCAACAGAAAAAAATCAGGGGCACTTGTACTATTAATAATAATTATGGAAAAAACACCGTCCGAACGCGTGACCTTTGAAGCCACACCCGCATAAATTATCGACGTGGACACAACGTTTACGCGCTAATTCGATATTATAATCGATCGTAAATTTGGATAATCTAGAAAGTTTCGATTTTACTGCCGTTTTACGAGCGCATCTTCGGTGTTAAAATGATAGCAAGACACACTGCTATCTTTGGTCTAACCGACTTGGAACTTTTATTAGTTTTTGTTTTTAAGTGCGTTTACATAAAATAGCGAGCAAATGAGCATTTGAAATTTAGATAAGGTTAATAATATTCTACAAGGTGAAAACGACCAACCTCATAGACCATGATAAACAAACTGTTGTCTTTGAGAAAAACATATATAGTTAAATTCGTGAGTGCTTTTTATCAGGTCAGTTAATAAGTTTTGAAAGCGACACCTATGGAGCATCATTTGAACCAAATATTGAACAACATTTTGAAGCCTTACCTGTCAATATACACACTCTAAATTTTAAGTGGATCTGTCAAGTCATTCATTATTTATCAGCTGGTTAAATTAGACGTGTTTGAGATTTTTTTAAAGATGGAAAAAATAGAATATCGTGCCAAATGCTTTGTTTTGGAAGGTTTATCGGTAACTAAAATTCACGAAAGTTTAAAAGGAGCGTGAAATTTTGTGAAAGCGATAAAGGAGTTTGCTCCTTCATTTTCAACTATTCATAGATGAACTTGGGCTTAAACGTGGTCGTACAAGCGTCAATGATGATCCACGTTCAGGACGTCCAAAAACTACAACAACTGAAGAAACTGTCGTGCAACTACAAGATATGATAATGGAAGACCGTCGATTAACCGAGGATGATTTAGCTGAAGCTATAAGCATCTCACATGGATCAGTACATGAGATATTAACTAATGTTTTGGGAATGAGGAAGCTATTCACAAGGTGGATGCCGCATTTGCCAACATCTGAACAAAAACGCACTCGAGAAAAACTTTCTAAACATTTGGCTCCGTTTACAAAGAATAAAACTGATTTTGTGCATCGATTTGTAACTACGGATAAGACTTGGATTTACCAATATGATCCTGAGCTGCGACAACAAACCGCACAGTGGATTGAGCCTGGTTGCTCAGTTCTAAAGCAACCAAAGTGCAAAAACTCGTCCAAAACAATTATGGCATCAGTTTTCTGGGACGCAAAAGAATTTTGTTAATTGATTACCTTCATACCGGTACAATAATCTCAGAAGAGTATTACTGTAACTTTTTGGACCAGCTAGATGAGAAAATTTGTGAGAAAATGCCAGGTTGGCAGAAGAATAAAATTATCTTTTCTCATGACAATGCACCTGCTCACAAAGGTGCTTTGACAATGGCAAAACTGGTCGCATTAAAGTACGAATTGTTGGAACATCCATCCTATTCGCCAGATTTTGCTCTGTCTCACTTCCATCTATTCCTAACATAAAAAGATTTCTACGTGGAAAACGTTTTTCAACAAATGATGAGGTGATAACATCAGTAGATGGGTATTTTGAAAATCTGCTGAAAAACTACTCTAGAGAAAGGATAAATGAATTGGAAACTTGCTGAAAAAATGTACTGAGATTAAAGAAGATATATAGAGCTGAATTTTTTTTAGAGTCAAACTTTTTGTTTTGTTTTTAAGTAGAACAACATTAAAATTTTAGGTCACGATAACAACTATAAAGGGAGACTTTTTAAAGAAATTACAACAAGCAGGGACCCCACTTCAATCAACTATAAATCATATACTAATCAACTTAGTAATATCGACAGCAACATAATCAATGCTTATTAATCATTTACAAGTACAACATTAGTAGTTAAAGTTTTGCCACCTCTTGATATAAAATAAGTAAATAAAGTCTTTTTTTTTTGCTGTTTCTTCGTTCATTTGGAATTCACGCAATATTGAGTTTTGGTTTTTTTCGAAGACTAACTCGCATTTTCCTACGTTGTTTTATTTATGTATTCATTTGTTCATATTTATTTGTTTTATATTTTAACATTTTAACACCTAAACTAAAAATAACATTTTTTTTAATACATCTAATCCGTGTATATATATTGTAGTTACTTCTGAAGAACTTATCAAACGATAACGAAATATTAAGTATTAAAAAATCCGGCGTTGATTTCCAAGGAAAAACACCACCTACTATTCCCATATTGTAGTCAAGGATGCCCGATGTTGTCTTCAGATAGCGTATCGTAAAGCGTATTTTAATGAAGCTAGACACCAACAAGGCTTCTGGCGCTGACGCAATACCTGCCATAGTTCTCAAAAACTGTGCGACGGAACTAATATCAGTTTTCTGTAGACTTTTCAACCTATCCTACAGAAAGGGAATATTTCCTTCCTGCTGGAAATGTGCCACAGTTCAGCCGATACCTAAAAAAGGCAAGCAAGGCCTTGCCAAATAACTACCGACCAGTCCCACTGCTTTCAATAATATCGAAAGTCATGGAAAATTTTATCAATCAGCATCTTCTAAAATATCTTGAAGGATTCAACATTATTAGCGATCACCAATATGGCTTTCGTAAACATAGATCAACAGGAGATCTTCTGACTTATGTAACACATATTTGGAACAAAGCAACTGAACACTTTGGAATATCTCGAGCGGTTGCTCTTGGCATATCCAAGGCATTCGACCGTGCTTGGCATATATATAAATTCGTGTTTTTACAAGCTTTCATTTGACACTCACTCGATGACTTGGTAAAACATTTCTTTTTTTGACTGCCGATTTCACCCCCCAAAACTAACCCCTTAAGTAAAATTTAACTTTCAAAACTACACGACTTCGGAGAAAATCAAGTGTGACGGACAGTGATCTTATGTGTTCCGTACGGAACAATAAAAATAAACACGTGCTGTATAACAAAAAATATGCGCGCAGCGTCCGGCCACTTAAAGATAATACGGGTTACTGCGGGCTGCGCGGAGCGTGCACTGTATGTCAGCTTCCAGGTAGCTCCATAACAATGAATATTGCCCGAGCCCATTGTAGCTGTAGGCCTTGGAAGTATCACAATACATACAATATGACAATCGGAAACTATGTTCAGTTTCGTTTACCTGAGACTCTAAATAACTTAAGAATCCATGGTACCGGCAGCTGTTGTGGTCCTTCTTTTTTTTTTATGGGTCTAGCACACGTGCTACAGGGAAGTCCCTAAAGCGCTACAGGAGCGACATGTGTGCGGAGAAAGCGATTCACGTTGTTCTTGACTCGATGTAAATTGTACTCAGTGGGAAACACAGTCCTGGGCAAATTATTCCAAAGGGATGATGTTCTCCATATAAAAGACTGCTTGAAAAGCGTTGTACGAGGAGTAACAAGCTGCACCTCATACGCATGTGAAGTATTAGCGCGACGTATTCTGTATTGAATAGTATAACAAGCCATATGAAAATATTTTTTTTAATTTTCTGAAGGCTTCAGTATCAGTACTACAATAATATGAAAGTTTAAGAGTAAAATTAATTGTAAATTATCTAAATCTGCTATTTTTATAGTAAGTATATGCATCAAAGGAACTGGAAGTCTGTCAAGTTTGACATCGTCTGGCAGCGTATAATCAACGTGATATCGGTCTGTCATTTCAAATACAGTATATTTGGTAAGTATAGAGAAACATAAAAAAAAATCAGCCTTGTCATTGTAATGTAAATGAGGTCCCACACCTTTCGACTTCACATAGATCTGGCGCAAGTTTTACAATTACATATTGACCTGGCAAAGTTACTATAAGATAACTAATTTAAGTAAGTATGGATTAGAAAACAAAATACCTCTAACATTGTCACGTATTTACATCTTGTTTTTTTGTAGTTACATATGGCCCTAGCTAGCCAGACGTTAACATAGATAACTTAAACCGGTTTTGGGTAACGACGAAGTAGCGCCCTTTCATAACAAAATGACGTGTTTTTTTTTCACTGACTCCTACGGTAAAAAGCTTAACAAATGACTTTCCTTTTCAGGCGGCTTCTTTTTTTAGGTCGTGGGCCATTGCAAAATTTCCGACCAATATTGGTCGTGGTGGTGGTATTGGTACTCCAGCTTCTTCAGATGTATTTTCTTATGATTCATGGAGGTGTTTATCTGGTAAGCTGGGAATGTAATAGAATTTGGTCTAGCTCCTGATATTCTGGCTAGAGTGGCATGTTCGACGAATCTAGACACTTTTCCAGCGTTGTCGTACGTATTTCATTAAATAAGCTTATCTGGAAGCTAACTTTCTTATTTTTTGAATCTTTTTACCGACACTCCTGGTCAATAACACATTTTTTTTTTGTAACTGCTTGGTCATCACTTTTTAAAGCCAATAATGTTCAAGGAGTTAACGGCGAATTTGTTTGTTTTGGATGAAGTCCTGATAAGCTGAATGTAGTTCTCGTGACTAAATATTCTGTAGTAACATTTGAATTTTTTCTTTACAGTTGCAAAATTTCTCTCACAGTTGTCAAAAAAATGTCGTCTCAATGGAAAATAATGGGTAATTTTTGTAAAACGACCAGAAGACGCTAGAGCCAAAAAGAAACGAGCAATACAGTGATTTCAAGTTTTTCGAAGGCAGCGGCCTGAAAATATCTAAAATTGTTTAACCTGTTCTGATATATGGTTTTCAATAAAGTTTACCAAAAATGTACACGCTTCATTTGAACCTTTGTGTGCTTCACCTTTTTGGTAGGAATAAAACCGTGCTTTACTGTTATTCATATTATGAATACACAATTCATAAATCCACATTTGTCTGAAGTTAAACAACACTTCTTGGACCGGAATATCTGGTAGGGGAAGGTTTTGCATATTGTCAATCTTAATAGCCATAACATTTCTTGGCATAACTGGGATATTTCATCAACCTGGAGAAAATGCTCCTTTCATGCACATTGAGTTTTGCTTCAGCAACTCTTTTAGCATTGCTGTTCAGGTTAACATTAGCAATTCTTGTTTTCAGCTCAGCACATTTCGAGCACACATCTACTTGCGGTCTTCCAAAAGAAATATTAAAAGTTTGATTAAAATAACTATTGAAAAAGTTGTACTTAATCGTTTGTCTATCAATATCTGGGTTCTTCTGAAGGAACATTCGGTGAATTATTTTTACATTAAGCGATGCAGATAGATGTTTCTTGTGTATATTACTAAAATAATGGACTTCTTTTACAGGTAGTGACTGAATAAAATCATAATTTTTTTGCAACAATTTTCCACTGACTACATTGTACCGTGATGATGAAACTGCTCCTCTTAACTCACTTGGAGATTTGTTTTCTACTTTCAGTTTCGTCGACGACGACGATATATTTTTTTTTATTGAAAGCCTAAAGGGGCTAATAAAAGCTTTTTTGCATACCTCTTTCTTTGTACCATCGCAAGGCACGTAGTACTTACAAGAAAAGGTTTTATGTTTACTCTTTTCTACTTCTGCTTGCAATTTCTTTTTTTTACCATTCCAGTGTCGATGAGATCCTGTAGATGAATATCCTGCTCATCTTTTGAAGAAAAATTGTTCATTGTTTGAATGTATGTTTTCGAGTTTCAAACTTAGAACATTTCTTTTTACATCTGGAAAGAATGAGAATGGTTATAAACTTTTGTCCGTCTCGTAATAAGTTAAAATAACTTTTAAAAAGTCACTATATACCTACAATCTTAACCAGTGCTGCGTGGAGATATACTTTTGCCATTGGGTATGCAATGCCTTTTACTTTAGCATTTCTAACTGAATTTTGTTTTCTTTCTTGTAAATATTTTCCTTTTTTTTAGTGTTCCGTACGGAACACTTATAAGATCACTTCGGTGTCTGTCTGCCTGTCTGTCTGCCTGTCTGTCTGTCTGTCTGTCTGTCTGTCTGCCTGTCTGTCTGTCTGTCTGTCTGTCTGTCTGTCTGTCTGTCACACCCGATTTTCTCCGAAACTATTTGTCGTAGAAACTTGAAATTTGGTAATAATATAGGAATTGATGGCCTCATCAGAGCCATGTAGCTTTGAAAGTTAAATTTTGACTTAAGGGGTTAATTTTGGGGGGTGAAATCGGAAGTGAAAAAAAAATTTTTTTACTAGATCATCGAGTGTGGTGTCAAATGAAAGGTTGTGAAAATACTAGTCAAAAATATATATGTAATGTAATACTTGCGCGCACTTTTCTTTGTATTATTTTCAAAAAATCGCGAAAAATCGCTGTCCCGCGCCTTATCTCGAAAAGTACTTATCAAAAAATTTTGAAAAAATCCTGGAATATTCTCCACGGGGGGTAGGTTGAACGAAAATTATCACGAGTGCATTACCTTTAATAATTTATCTGGTATTTTAAAAAAAAACAAAAATTTCAAGGTCATCAGATTTCAGTAAAGATTGGAAACAAACTTTGTTGAAAACTCATTTGGGGTGTGTTTTGTGACGTCACTGATCATTTTATACCATCGTAACATAAATTTTGACTTAAGGGGTTCGTTTTGAGGGGTGAAATCGGAAGCGAAAAAAAAATTTTTTTACTAGGTCATCGAGTGTGGTGTCAAATGAAAGCTTGTGAAAACACGAGCAAAATATATATATATATATATATATATATATATATATATATATATATATATATATATATACATATATATAAAAATAATGTAATACTTGCGCACACTTTTCTTCGTATTACTTTTAAAAAATCGCTGTCCCCTACCTTATCTCGAAAAGTACTGATCAAAAAATTTTGAAAAAATTCAGCAATATTCTCCACGGGGTATAGATTGAACGAAAATTATCACGAGTGCATTACCTTTAATAATTTATTTGGTATATAAAAAAAAAATTTCAAGGTCGCCAGTTTTCAGTAAAGATTGGAAACAAACTTTGTTGAAAACTCATTTGGGGTGTGTTTTGTGAAGTCACTGATCATTTTTATACCCTAACAAAAATTTTTGTTTTAAAAACAATCAACGTACGGAACACTAATTGTGCAAGTTCAACTTGCCCTTGATCGGTTTTTTTTTTAACTTCCGTATCACTGTCACTCAAAGAATTATTATTATTTGCACTCATATTATTGTAATGAAAAATATTAATTTTATTATTAATGTTGTAGAAAACAAATCATCTTTTATCAAAAAAGATTGGTTTATGGAAGCTATAAAATGGTACTTGTCACCATAGCAACACTTGACAGCAACAACCATTTAGTTCGAAAGGGTAATATCAGCAGCACTTGATTCCTTCTCAAACTAAATGGAAATTCAAGGTGAGTTTTAACTGATGAAATGTATACTACTTGCTACCTTTTCTCGTGTAAGGGAGCACTCTAGCGGTAAAAAAAATGAAAACTCATAAAAATTGTCACGTGCTACCTTTTCAAACTAAGCGATTCATTTAAAATAACATAAAATATACAACTTTATCTATAAATATCTATATCGACTTCATTTGGAGCTCGATCAAATATAGCCGAAAACCAACCAAGAATCGAAAGCAACGTGAAATTAGTTTTACTCTATGGATGCGAAACATGAAAGATTATAAAACCAATAACAAACAAAATGCAAGCACCTGGCCAAACACCATAACAAACGAGGAATTATGGCGAGCAACAGACCAGCAGCAGATTGAAACTGAAATTAGAAAGCGAAAATGGGGTTGGATCGGCTATACACTTGGTAGAACCTACAAGATCAACGTCGGAGAGAGGATGTGATCTGAAATCTGGTAAACTAAAAATTTAATTTTATTTATAGATTCAGATATAAATATATCTCTATGTAAATATGCAAAAAACTTAGATATTCTATTCTGGAAAACCACATTTTTCTAAATAGTTTCATTTTATCGAAAATGAATGATATATTTAAAACTCTTTATTTGTACAGTATTTTCCTTTACTTCGTTACTTTATACTATAATTATATCTCATCACACTGTTGTTTCATCCTTGTCTTCGCGATGGCTCGCAAATTAATTTCGTAAAATTAGCAGAAACGTATAAAAATTTCGGCAAAATTATTTCAGTTTAATCATCTTTAAACTGGTGCAATTTTCCTTCTTATAATTTGGATGCTGCCTAACTTCTCCACAATTAATATTTTAGCTTCAGTTTTAAAATTATTTATCCAATTCGCTTTTTATTTTTTTTGTAACACTACCTAAGTGATAACCGTGTTGTTCTAGAGTTGACTTTTAAGATCGTAAAATTTTAAAAACATCTACTTATATTTAAAATAGTAATAATTATTCTGGTAGTCCACTTAATACCCTGAAAATATTATTATTTTCTAACCATGTGATAGAGATTCCAGACAGTCCAACTCCTTTGGGTAGAGGCAATAGATAAAGCGGAAGAACTACAGGACAAGATGATTTCTACCAAGAGTTTAAACCAAAGCGAAGTGAATATTTGGCTCATATGTATATATCTTTGTATGAAAGATATTCAGAATATTGAAACATCTCTGTCTAAAGAATATGTGGCCTATCATCACCAGTGATATCCGAATGTCTCGAGAACAACTTGAGAAAGTGAATCAGAAAAGAGGGTTGGTGGGTAATTAGGTGCTATTTTCTAAAAACTCACTAAATACTATCAAATGATACAATCTAGAATAAATACTAGCTCTAGTGGAAGTAAAATATGCCTCGCGATGGTGGACATTCCTGCCCTAAAGTGCTTTGGAACACCGATCACTTTCACCAGTGCAAACGAAGTTAGTAAGGCGATCACAAAAAAAGAGGTTTCGATGCCATTAAAGGCAATTCCTAAATGGAAAAAAAAATTAACTTAACAGTTAGTTTTTTAAATTCCATAACAAGTAACCACGTCTAACTTTTAAACCCCTTTAGTAAATCTGGCTGTAATTGTTTAATTCGCTGAAAAGGACTAATTTTGAAACTGGACTTATTTGAATTAGTGGTTTACATTAACACTAACAATATCACTAGAGTACTAGTAAGTCAACTAAGGCTATGAAGCTGTGCAGTACATGCCCACAAAATTCATTTTTATTTATTATTACTATTCTCTTATTTACAGTATCACAGTTGGTCAATTTGCGTTTTAGGTTGTTGCCTCTTAATAGCGATACCCCTTGGCCTGCTCGACTGCTTTTGGGTACTCCACTGTGGGTATGGATAAAGTCCTCCAATTGTTCCATTCCACTTTCTTTCTTTATTGTTTCTCTGAGGACGGCCATACTGATGTTCATTTGTTTAAGGGTTTTTATGAAATCTTCTGATTTTCCTCTCAGACCCCGGATGTTCCATGTTTCAAAAATCGTTTACCTATTTCGATGCAATCGTCATCTTCGTGAATTCCAATCAATGTTCCGAGGCTTGTCCCTGGGATTTTTTGCTAGTTAGATTTCTTCAAGTAATGGGGAGCAGGCCCATTGCCTCAACCCCCAATCTGGAGGACCGGGTAATTTATCGTCGAAGTTTTCTTCCCCTAGCCTTTAATGTCCCAACATCCATCTGCAAGGTAGTACTGAATATGATTTTACACAAGTCCTAAAATCAGGGATACCACTTCCTCCAGATTCACCGTATTCGAAGAATATCTCTTCGTCGCCGTTGTAGTCTTCATTCGTAATCCCGGACAAGTGGCCCTAAACAGGTTCTAGCTTCTCGGGCCACGAGACCCCTAAAAACTATGATAAATATTAGAACTATCAATCATAAACCACCTGTCGTATTCCCGAATAAAATTGGGAAACATTCCCTCCGAAAATTTTTCTGTTACGAAAGGTGTCAGATAGGGCTGCTGTCTGTCTCTTACATTATTCAGAATTTATCCGAATAAGGCGTTAGAGATATGGCGAAGAGTATGTAGAGGAATAGGACCGAAGATCAGGGGGTTATTGCTCAAGATAAGGAAGACCTTGAATTTATGCCAAGAAAACTGTTTGAAGATTTGGGGTTTAACAGTTAACTGCAAGAAAACTAAATATTTGTGTATAGGAATATATATATATATATATATATATATATATATATATATATATATATATATATATATATATATATATATACATATACACTCTAAGTACCGGTGAGGTCATTGATGTTTGTGAAGAGTATAAATATTTCGGAACTAACATAAGTAAAGACGGTAGAATGGAAAAAGAAGTAGAGAGAAGTAAAGGAAAGGCGATCATAAGACACCTAAACTCTATTCTGTGGTCGAAGAAAGAAAGCACCTCATTTGTAATGCAGTATTTAAAAAGCATCGTGTTATGGGGTTGTGAAACTTGACAATTCGCGAATGGTACTCGAAATAGATTACTGGTAAAGAACAGTTGGAGTGTCAAGAATAAGTAGAGTTAAAAATGAAAGAAAAAGGGATGCAAGTAAAAACCACTATTATTCAGGAAATTCAACAACGGCAACTTATATGGTACGAACACGTGAAAAGAATGGTACAACACCGAATACCAAAGATGGTTCTAAAATGGATACCAGGTGAAAGGAGGAGAAGAGGGGGACCAAGAGTGATATTGTTTGGAGGTGTTCAGAGGGCAATATCAGAGAGAAATCTAAGACCCGAAGATTGGGAAGATCGAGAAGGATTGGAACTGAGATCCGGAAGGCTATAAAAAACCGGATTGATGATGATTTATTATTAAACTCGCAAAAATGCCTTAACATTCTTTTATTAACCTTTGTAGCTAGTTCAGAAGTTTATTTGGAGATCTTTATTTTAAATTTCCTAGAAGTCGCCGATATTTATCATAGGTAATAACAGTACCAAAAACAGCAGTCAACTGGATATTTAAGAGATTTAATTTCCATAGCAACTAGATCGAGTCTAAGTTTTCAACCCTTTTAGTGAAACTTGCTATAAATGTTTAAGACCTAGGTGCATTTCACGCCTAGGCCCTGGTTTCATTAAAATATGTTACCTGTATGATGATGATATCTAATCGAATATTTTTGAGCCCTGTTGAAAATCTAATAAAATTATTATGTCGAATTTTATTGCTACCATGTCAGAATGTTAAATCAAAAAATGAAGGTGGATTTTTCCTTATTTAGTTTATTCAAGTTATATTCATTGAAGATCCCATGGGGGCTCCATCTGTTTGTTTATATAGAAGATTCTCCACCAGGATCCAACACCTTAAAATAGTAAATTACAACATAAAATAAGTATCAAAAACAAACAAACAACATCAGTTCTTTTTCAGCACCATCATGATATTGGTCACAACATCAATTTTGAGGGAAGAAGCCTTGGAAATCGAAAAGAATGGACAGCTGAATAAGCGAGAAGATGCGCTGAATATCTCTACTACACGGACGGGTCTACTAGCTAAACCAAGGAATAACCAAAACATTGAGAAGGCAACAGTCAGCGCCGCAACCCGTAATTACCACTTCCGACCCCCCCACCTACAATATGCGTAGACGCCGACCTAACCGCTCGAAGCTAACTAACGAAGTTAGCTTCGAGCTGCAGCAGCAGCAAGATCACAGTATCGAGTAGCAGCAGCAGCGTGAGCACTTGAAAATGCCAAAACGTGAGATTTTGGCGAAACGTCGTGCAAATTTATATATATTATATATATATATATATATATATATATATATATATATATATATATATATATATATATATATATATATATATATATATATATATATTATATATATATATATATATATATATTATATATAATGTCTAAATCATACAATAAAGTGCTGCCTGCTTTTAAGTAGTGACCATGTCAACCACTCTGTTGGCGGTGTATTAGGTATGCATACTTGGTACAATTCGTTGTATCCTACCATTTTGTTCCGTAACTACTTGGATAAGTACCCGTAAATTATGTTCTCTCATTGATCAATCCTAGCTCGACTGACGAGCCGTTATACGGCAAAACGCGTCTCGGGATTGATTTCACAAATAGAAGAATAGAGAACGGTTGAAATATTGGCCTTTTCCGTTTTCAGTTATTTTTCATTAATCACATATGCCTGAGGAGAATCCCTCGAAAAGAAGTTTTAAGTGCTGACCGTGTCAACAACTCTGTCAACTTGAAAGCTGCTGTGTTAGGTTTCGATGGACTATTAAGTATGCGAACTTAATACAATTCATTTTATCCTACCATCATATCATAATAGTTTACAAAAAAATGGAAAGATAACGACACTACATTTGCAGAAAAAACAGCTACTCTAGAAATAAGTACTGAAATCAAACTTAACAAAAAATTAGGTATGAGACTTAGAAAAAAGAAAGAAATCTACAAGGAAACATTGTGTGAGATGGAATATCATTGTGTCGGCTTTGGGCTCTCTTGGAGGAGGAGCGGCAGGGATATCATTGCAAAAGTTGTCATTGATGCAAATGCAAAAAAAAAAAATAGCAGAAGGTACAAGGCCTAATAGATGATGGAATCATTTGATGTCGTCTATATTTAAAACCATATGCAATAAACTACTAAAGAATATTCCTCAAAAACCCCTTAGAAATTTTGACCTAATTAAATATGTGAAGTGTTTACGAATTATCAATTCTCGAGGTGAATATATATGAGGGATAAATTACCTAAAAGAATTAAGAAGAAGTCGTATCGGTAATCTAGATAATTATAGTGGTGATAGTACCTATTAGGCAACATATACACAAAAAAATATAAAAATTTACTATACTTTTATATTTATGGTAATTTGAGTTAAATACATAGTTTAATAGCGATAGAAATAAAATCATGGTAAATTATAATTATAATGTCATCATAATATAATATATTACCATAATAAAATGTCTAATCTTTCTTCAGTCTTCACAAGAATATTAAGATATTATGTCATATAATTTTGTTATTACTGATAATTCTGCTACTTTAACAGCAGAATTTAATGCTCCGATATACCTGAATGAAAATACTGATTATGTCATTGGACTGTTAAATTTTGAGACCTTTAACGCAATCTCCAGTATTGACGAGAGCAACAATTTAATGATTCAGCATTTTTGCAAATTGTAATACCTTAACTACACATCTTAAATCATCAATTTTTCATATCCTTTCAAGATGGAACGATTAGTAAATTATTACGATTTAAAAATAAACGATTAGGACCGAATATAGAAGATATATCACATTACTCTGAAGAAATTATTAAAGTAAATTCAATAAATGTTGATTGCAGTATCGATGAAGGATCATATCTTAAACCAATTCATATAATACAACTTTTTCCCAGTGTAGTACCTGGTTTTAAAATAATATAGTCACCACAAAACCTTATGTATTTTTCAGTGACTGTTAAGATAATAGATAAAATGACTATTAAAATGCTAAATCAGGAGGATGAACTTGTCAATTTCAGGGGAGAAGTCATAACGAGAAGACTTTATCTTAAAGAATTAAATGAACGATGGTAATTCTATCTTAGTGTAAAAACAAGCTTAAAAAGAAAGGGAACAAACGGATTTTATTTAGTAATAAATTAAACTCACGAAGGTTAACTCCAACAAATCGACAATTTCTCCCAAGTTTGAGTTTTAAACTTAAATAACAATGGAATATTTGAATGTTAAAGAATATGTTCTTTGGATCAGTTTTAAGCTGCGATGTTCTTTCTCTCTATCCTTTCAATCCTACAAAACTATAACGAAAGCAGAATTGCTCTGCAACTAACAGAAAAATATCCTCTAACCTGCAAAAGTGAGATTCATTTAGAATAGTAACTAGAGAAGATAACACACCATTGAAAAACACCGTATTAATTAACAATGCACCAGTATTCTTATTTAAAAAATTAGCTTATATTATCGATTCTGTTCGAGATATCGGACTACGTTCTATATTTTAGGGCTCCATATCTTATAACCAAAATGAAAGTGCAGAGTTAGATGGTATCTAAAAGCAAAATCAGGAGAAAATATTATGACAGATTATAAAGGAAATATTTCTTTATCATTAGTCGTAATATTTTAAAGATGTATTCAGGATTTCTTGAAGACTACAGCAAAATAATTTTGAGTTCCGAGTGAGAACTAATTCTCGTACTAAAATTATAATAACCAAATTTTGTTGGAGAGTTCTTCATCTTACTATAGCCATCCGTCAAGAACTAGTTTTCACTAAACTTATTGATAGAAATAGCTACATTCTTATCACTTTCCGAAGTTGGGAATTAGTTGAGTAGCCTGAATTATTAGAAACTACAAGACACAATTGGCGTGTAAAAACTTCTACAAAAGTTGAGACTCCGCGTCATGTATTAATGGCTTTACAAAACAACAGATGTGGTAGGGTAAAAACATGATGACATGTGTAAATTTGATCATCGTGAACCAATAAATATAAATGTATTTTTAAATTCTGAAAGATATCTCTACAACGATCTACAACTTTATTTTAAAAATAATACATTTGCTACACTCTATGAAATACTTTCGGATTTCAATCAAGTATATTATAATTTGCCAACAGAACCCATATTGAATCCAACAGAACATAAGTCCAACGCACCTAATATCTATATTAACTGCTTACATCAACAAGATTTATTATAGAGAGGTCCAGTAACTGGAGAATTGAATTCGAAATAAACGACAAAACTCCACCTAAAACAACAGAATATTGTCTAATAATACCTGATAAAATATTTAGGAAGAATCTTTTAACTAAAATAGTAAAACGAATTTAAATTTCATCCTGTCCCTTGAATTTTGATTTATTTATTATCCAATTATTAAAAAAAAAAAAAACAAACATTTCTGATTATGTCTTTGACTTAAAAAGATAATTATAATATCTAAAAGTATGGTAAGTAAATTAGTGTTTTATCAGAGGTTAAAGTATTCTGTGAAGAAATTAGAAATTAAAAAAATAAATAGAAAGAAAAATTTTCTGTTCAAGAAATTTTCTAATTTCAGGATTATTATATATAAATTAACATCATTATGAACAACAGGTTTGTTATGGATATATAAGGATTTATGAATAAGAAAAATAAACTTATTCCTAAAGAATTAGTTACTTACGATGAAGAAAAATAAATCATTACATATTAAGCAACCTTTTGCTTCAAATTAATTTTCTCCAAAAATACATAAGCTAGCAATTTGACTAATAAAATATCATCCCTGCATTAATTGGCATTTAGGATACACATCTCTTCACTATTTTGCGGATATTCACAAGCAAGTTACCAAGGACATACTATTTGTCTGTGTCATAGGAAATGAAAAAGCAGGGTATATTAAAAAGTATTCATCTAATCCTGTAATTCAGCTAGATGATTCACAACTTAACAAGCTTTAATACCATAATGTATTTATTACTCAAAGTCGCTATCTATCTGTGCTTCACCGAATGTATTTTTATGTATGATAAATTTTATGAATAAATAAAACACACATACATAAAGTTAAATATATTTATAAATGTTCTATTATATAACATATAATGCTACAACTACTATAATAAAATAAGGATTCATTCAAACATATTTTTAATTAATACAATAATTTCATCCAATCCTAACAATTCAAATTCTACCAATAATTTTGATTAGTTGCTTGTTTTTAAATAATTTTTACAGGCTTATGCTGTTTTTTGATACACTGAAATGTGATCTATTAACTCAAAATATAATGACCAATTTGAGCTTCAGCTTCTTCACCAGCCGCCGAGTAGTACTGAGAATTTATGAGTACCTTTGACATATATTTTCGTTACTAAATTTTTTACACATTATTTTAGCATGCTGAAAGTTCTAAATGTTCTTGTTGATATTTTTTAACACAAATGGATCTTGAGTATAGTTTTTTAATTTGATAAATCCATTTTTCTTTAATTCCTCTCCAAATTTCAATATATTTAGTGTTTCAAAATAATGATCACAAGATTCTACACCATCTAAATATAAGTCACTCTGTGTATGTTGGGAGGAAGCATATATTAATATTTAAAATTTATTATTATTATTATTTTTTCTTTGGAGGATGAGTCACTATATTTGTTGAGAGAAATCATTCTGTTTGTGCGAGGAGGAAGTAATCTCACAAACTACCTGTTCAGATATTTGTTAAGATGAAAGTACTCCTGCTGTCTGCGAATATTTGCATGAGTACCCGATAATCGATGATAATAAATAAAGAAATAAGAGTACTGCCATCTGCAAAACTGTAGATTAGATTCCTGATCTTTTCCAGCAAACTGTTGACGTAAAGAAAAAAGAGAGTAGGAGACAGTATGGAACCTTGGGGCATACCAGCGTTGATAGTGAAGATTGGAGAGAAATCCGTCAGCCTCCACTTGTAAAGAACGCTCTCTGAGGAAACACGAGAACCATAAACAAAACTGTTCAGACAGTTACGAGCGTAGCTTATCCAACGTCATGGCAAACAGGGTCAAATGGCTCGGATATATAAAAACTGCAACCGCTCGAGATTCTCCAAAATATTTAATGTTATTCCAAGTATATGTGACATAAGTTAAAAGATCTTCTTTTGATCTTTGCTTATGAATGCCATATTGATGGTCGCTGCTAATATCGAATCCTTCAAGATATTTTAGAATACGCTGATTGATAGTCTTTTCCATGACTTTCTATATAATTGAAAGCAGTGTGACTAGCCGGTAGTTATTTGGCAAGATCTTCTTGCCTTTTTTTGGGTATCAGCTGAACTGAGGCGCATTTCCAGCAGAACGGAAATATTCGATTTCTGTAGGACAGGTCGAAAAGTCTACAGAAAACTGATGTTTGTACGCCATCAACCTCAGAACCTTTTTTGGTTTCTAGCTTCAATAAAATACGTTTTATGATAAACTGTCTGAATACAATATCGGGCATTACTGACTGCACCTTGGAATAGTGAACTGTAGTCATTAAATCGCTATAAAATTTTATGAGATACATATACAACAAATAAGGATATTTTCTACACGACAGTTCTGTTTGGTATACCATATAATAAACAAAGATAATTGTTGGGCAGATATTTAATTGTCTCTTAAATATTGATATCCGATATTTGTTTTGCCTTATCTGTTGTTATTTTGGTTTTATCGGTGTAATAGTTGTAGGTAATGGAATAATATTTTTTTAAGTTAATTTTTAATAATATTTAATTATTACAATAACAGAACTGTATCTACAATTTTGTCATTTTAAAATGTTAGTACAAAAATATACATTGATATTAATATTACTTTCGTAATTGATTGAAGACTTAATAAGAAACTAGCTAAATTGCGTCTCAGTTTTTGACAGGTAGTAAAGCGTTGATTGTTTTGGTCACCAGATAGTCATTCAAGGAATCCTCTCCTCTAAAAACGAAAAGAAATATCAAATTATATAACAGATTCTTTACTTTTTCGGACTGATATTACTTACAAGTCCTTTCCAAATCCGGATTTCTTATAGCCTCCAAATGGTGTTTGAGGAGTGATATAGTCGTAAGTGTTAATCCTGCAAGAAAAAATAAAAATCTCAGTTTTTAGATAAAATTAAAAGGGTTGTCATATCAGTCGCCAAATGCCCAACGGAATATATCCAATACGAGCATAGCATGCATGACCTCAAGCTCTTAATATGAAAACTAGGAGGATCTTTTAATCGCCTTTATTTAAAATGTTCTATTACAGCCTAAAATCATATATTTTTAGGTTTGTTCTGTTACGTATTTTTATAATCCTACTGTGAGGTAGAAATTCGTGTTCAGATGTGTAGTTAATAATTGATTTTGTGTTTTATTTTATCATTTATTTATTGTTTCATATAAAAAAGAACAATTAAATCAATTATTTTTTTTATACATTTTATTTGAGGTCTATAAACATTAAGTAGTCAATATACTAAGAGTTTTATGGTTTTGTCCTGTTTTGTCTGACTCATTATAATGTGGAAAGGAAGGAACCGCTAGGTACAACAATATCAATAAATTTATTTAAATCATCTGTATTAAAGACATCTTTTTTGAAATTACTGAGGTTTTTTTAAGATTTTTTAAAATTATTGTGAAACCAAAGGTATAAATATGATATGCATTATAAGAAATTATAAGAAAATTCTTTAGGATTATATAAAAGAAGCTTTCCTATGACAAGTACTAAACCTGTTTTATTTCTTATTTTCCGACTTCTAAACCGTTTTGACAGATTCTTATATTCAAGAGCTCAGATAGATAGTTAAAGTACTAAAAACATCGATACTATTTGTAATGTATCCTAATAAAGCTTAGATTATCACTAAACGGTTACTAAAGTCTACTAAAATAAACCATGTAAATTAAATTAAATAAAAACATTTATATCTTTGATTGTTTTAGCTGAAACTTAGCCGGAAATTCATAATAAAATTATATAAAAACAACACTATGTTTTAATTTCCAATATATTTAAAGTAACTTGACAATTGTTTCACCATACAATGGCTTCTTCAGCAGAAAATAAGAAAATTTCTTAACATAATCTCCATTGAGCTCAGTACTTTTGGTACAGTGAGATTCCAATTTTTATATTCCCTCTGGAAAAAAAAAATGGGTTTGGAACTGTGCATAATACTTTTTCACAGTACAGATATCAATAAAAAAATTTCTTTCCCACCAAGTCAATTTTTGAGGTTAGGAAACAAAAATAAGTCACTTGGCGCCAAATCTAGGGGATAGGGTGGGTGGTGAACTATTTTGAAGCCCAGCTTATGCACTTTTGTCATTGAAATGACCGATGCGTAAGCAGGCGCATTATCCTTGTGAAGGAGTACTTTATTGTGTGTTAATCTTGGACGTTTCTACTTTAAATCATTATACAAACTATCCACTAAAGTTGCATGAGTCCCAAAAAATAGTTGTCAACACTTCTAACATCGATAAAACTGGTTTCTCACTTTTTGGTGGAATTTCACCTTCGCCAACCCACGACTTCGACTGCTATTTTGTCTCCGATAGATCCATGTTTTGTCAATAGTCACAAAACGATGCCAGAAGCTTTCGAATACGCTGCAACTTCCAAACTTTCTTTTTAAATGTTCTTTTTCGTAGGTTTTGGTCTTGAGTCAACAAACGCGGCACCAATCGAGTTCTCAGTTTTTTCATTTTTAGAACGTCATGCTGGACATTATGTATCCGTTCATATGAGATGCCTACCATCTCAGAAGTTTCACGAAGCTTACGATCTTTTATCAGGATACCGTGAATTTTACCGATCATTTCTTCAGAAGAAACCTAAATCGGGCGTCCTGAAAGTGGAGCATCTTCAGTGCTCATACGGCCAAGTTTAAATTTATTTATTCAGTAATAAATGGTCTTGAATGCTGGTGTAGAATACCCACGAACTTTCTTGAGCTCAATTTCTACCTGGGCCGTAGTCCGTTTTTTTTTTTTTTACTTGAAATAAAAATATTTAATCACAACACTGATCACTTACGATATCTACCAATAAATAACTGCGTACTGTATCTGCTTGAAACTTTGAACACAACTAATATAAGGCCTATGCTTACCAACAGACATGCCGCTTAACAAAATTTCCCACCATTTCGTAGAAATTTACCAGATATATAAATCTACCCTCCTATATGTCTTTCTAACAATAAATATCAAATAAAATACAGAAGACGGAAAGCTTTATATGTAAAGGACTAATCAAAATATTAGCTCAAACTTTTTAGTCTTAATGTTCTGTAACTTCAAGTAAGCAAACAGCAATACTAACGTGATGTCGTACGCAAGATTAGATAATTACAATTAGAGAAACTATCCATGTTCAATTTTTACGAACGAAATACCTTATTAGTTCGATCGGAAAGAAAATATAAACGAGAAGTTTGCAGTGAATGACGGATGAATAAATTATAATTTCTGTGTAAAAGAGCCTACACGTCTAGATAAACATAAACTTGTGAATAAGTTAGTTTTGCTGAAAAGTGGAGATGTTGCACCTGGTGGTACATATAGTATGTACTTTTAAGAAAAAAGTTTTAAGTATAAATTTTTCAAATCTTACCACACAGAGCCGGCTTCTACAGCATTGCAAAATACAAGAGCAGTGTTAATGTCTTTTGTTATAACTCCGGCTGCCAGGCCATACTCTGTATTGTTGGCCCTTTCAATTACTTCATCCAAAGTGTCGAACTTAAGGATGCTTTGAACTGGTCCAAAAATCTAAAAAAAGTTGCTTATTTAACTAAAGCCTAATTATAATGCAAAATTTATTGTTACCCAGTAACATCAATAGTGAACGTTATATTCAATTTTCTTTACAGAATATTTAAACATTATGTAACGGAGTTACGTAACTATTACAGATACTTAGCAGTCATAGCTACGAACCAAACCAATAACATTTAGCTCTGTTGATTTTTTATTTCTCTTTGGTGTTCCGTACGGAACACTTATAAGATGACCGTCTGTCGCCCGATTCTCTCCGAAACTATTTGACATAGAAAGTTGAAATTTGGTACTAATATAGGAATCGATGGCCTCATCAGAGTTTTGAAAGTTAAATTTTAACTTAAGGGGTTAGTTTTGGGGGATGAAATCGGAAATGAAAAAAAAAAATTACTAGGTCATCGAGTGGGGTGTCAAATGAAAGCTTGTAAAAGCACGAGTTCAAAAATATATATGCTTGCGCACAGTTTTCTTTGTTTTATTTTTAAAAAATCGCTGTCCCTCCTTTATCTCTAAAAGACTTGATAAAAAAAATTTGAAAAATTCTGGAATATTCTCCACGAGGTGTAGATTGAACGAAAATTATCTTTAATAATTTATCTGGTACAATTAAAAACAATTTCAAGGTCATCACTTTTTAGTTAAGATCTGAAACAAACTTGGTTGAAAAACTCATTTGGGATATGTTTTTGTGAAGTCATTGATCATTTTATACCTCCATAACAAAATTTTTTATTTTAAAAGCAATCAACGTACGGAACACTAATTACGCAAGTTCAACTTGCACTTGACCGGTTATTTCTATAAGCAATGCTACTTTTTAAAGATATCAAAATTTCACAATTTTTCATTTTTACTATAAGTGCCTAATTTTTTCTTTTATTACCTCATCAGTGGCTATAGTCATATCGTCAGTGACATTCGAAAATACTGTTGGTTTGACGAAAAATCCTTTATCACCAATCCTGAAACCTCCCGTCTCAAGCTTTGCACCTTGATCTTTACCAGACTGTACCATTCTTAAGATTTTTGTCAAGGAGGGTTGATCGATCTGAAATTAAATAATAATTATATTTTAAACTGCTGGTGAAAAAATATTGGAGTACCGCAATAAAAACATACAATTTTTCGTAAAATTTTAAGAATTTTTATATTTTATTAGCAAAGCAATAAATATCAGGAAAAGCTGATGTATAATAAACCGAAGCTATCCACAGGTGCCTTGTCCATCTTAATTAACCCATGAACATGTAATAATAACTCCAATTTAAGTTAACAACTTGTCAAGTGGATTTTTTTTACTTTTCAATAAAAAATTGTTTCACTAATCTAGCGTATTACCACAGTATATCAAGAAAGAACGTGTCCACGATAATTCATTTTTGGTATATGCGATTCTAACGATTCAACAAAAAATCGGCAGAGGGAACCTTTGTCTACGACGCATTTTAGTAAACTGTCAATCGATTCCGAACTTTCCTCGAAATCATGTCAAATCCAAAATGAGTCACTGGTTTGCGAGTGGGTTCAAGGCAGTCTTTCTTTGTTTCCATTCAAAGGGGCCTAAAATGACACATTCCGCCGCTGCTAAATATATTAAAAAGTCAGTATCGTTTGTGAAGAGTGGGTAAATTATTTTAACGAGACGAAAAATGTCGACGACTTCCAAAACGTAGCTCGGTAGGCAGGTAGTTACTCCGAAAGTCGAAAAAAACGAATCATGTCTTTGTTTTCAGGGGACCCGAAATAGATGCTGTATCCCATTCGATTACATCTTCGTGCTCATGATGTCAAATTCCGAAGTACGTTGAAAAACCCGCGCTCGTATTCTTGAAAAAATGTGTTTCGAGAACATTTTTTGCCATCAATGTATACTCTTGGTGTACTAACAACGGCGCAATTACCTTAGTAAGTTGAGATTTTCTGCATAATCTGCAAATTTTTCAAATCTCTAGAGATAATTGAGTCAAAGACTTCAGAATCTTTCCTCTCTCCAAACGTTTTCAATAGGTTTGGCAGCCGACGAATGTGAGGGCCACTTTAGTATCTTATCGTGGGCCCAAGCGAGCTGCTTCGCGACGTGATTCTCGCCTAGCGGTCACGTTCTTACTTGACATACTGCATAGGTAATATAGACAGGAGCACAACTGAAAGGAACTTAAAAAATTTTAAGCTGAACTTTAAAAATCTTATAATTCAGAGAGAAAGAGAGAGAGATGCACTAATGTACTGCTCGAAAGCTGAAATTTTATTTACTGTAAAATTTAAGATGACTCTAAATTTTAAAAATTTCTTTTTATACACACTTATAAGATCGCTTCGGTGTCTGTCTGTTTGTCTGTCTGTCTGTCTGTCTGTCACACCCGATTTTCTCCGAAACTATTTGACATAGAAAGGTGAAATTTGGTAATAATATAGAAATTGATGGCCTCATCAGAGCCATGTAGTTTTAAGAATTAAATTTTGACTTAAGGGGTTAATTTTGGGGGGTGAAGTCGGAAGTGAAAAAAAAATTTTTTACTAGGTCATCGAGTGTGGTGTCAAATGAAAGCTTGTGAAAACACGAGTAAAAAATATATATATAATATTATACTTGCGCGCACTTATCTTTGTATTATTTTTAAAAATTCGCGAAAAATCGCTGTCTCGGGCCTTATCTCGAAAAGTACTAATCAAAAAATTTTGGAATATTCTCCACGGGGTGTAGATTGAACGAAAATTATCACGAGTGCATTACCTTTAATAATTTATATGGTATATAAAAAAAACAAAAATTTCAAGGTCATCAGATTTCAGTAACGATTGGAAACAAACCTTGTTGAAAACTCATTTAGGGTGTGTTTTGTGAAGTCACTGATCATTTTATATCACCGTAACATAAATTTTGACTTAAGGGGTTCGTTTTGAGGGATGAAATCGGAAGTGAAAAAAATTTTTTTTTTACTAGGTTATCGAGTGTGATGTCAAATGAAAGCTTGTGAAAACACGAATAAAAAATATATATGTAATGTAATACTTGCGCACACTTTTCTTCGTATTACTTTTAAAAAATCGCTCTCCCCTACCTTATCTCGAAAAGTACTGACCAAAAAATTTTGAAAAAATTCTGGAATATTCTCCACGGGGTATAGATTGAACGAAAATTATCACGAGTGCATTACCTTTAATAGTTTATTTGGTATATAAAAAAAAACAAAATTTCAAGGTCACCAGTTTTCAGTAAAGATTGGAAACAAACTTTGTTGAAAACTCATTTGGGGTGTGTTTTGTGAAGTCACCCTAACAAAAAATTTTTATTTTAAAAACAATCAACGTACGGAACACTAATTGTGCAAGTCAACTTGCACTTGACCGGTTTTTTTTTATAATATACTAGTACCGTTTACATTAAACAGCAAATGTGACATAAAGACGCAAATTCGTCTACAGAATTTAAGGATACAATTTAACTCTCTTACCTGTGGGCCCTGTTGTACTCCTTTTACAAATGGATCGCCAACTACTTTTGCCTTGGCTAGTGCAACCGCTTTTTTAACAAATGCATCATAGATTCCGGACTGAACGAATGTTCTCGAAGCGGCTGTACATCTCTGTCCATGATTATTAAATAGTGCTGTATGAGCAATATTAGCTGCTTCATCAACTAAAATGAAAAAGTAACAGGTCTAACGAAAGTTGCATTAGAGAAACAAATTTAATAAAAAGATAGTTGTAGCGTAGGACTCTACTTTGAACGGTTCTACAAATCTGAGTTTTGCTTCATTTCGACATTGAAGGAAAACTAATATTGTGACTTCTCCACCAAATACATAAAATGAAGTGTATGTCACAGGATACTTGTTTCATTATTGGATGGATTATGTATTTAAACAATCGGTCCCGAAGAATTTTAAAGCACATTTTTTGGTGCTCGTGTCAAACTTAAACAAAAATGCTTTATCTTTTAATAGAAATTAATCTTTGAAACTTCAACGTCATCAAAAATAATCTGACCTAACGCTGTTCTTTTTCTTTTAATGGCACTTCCGAAATTTTACTAAATGGGCTAATCTGTTTAGCATGATATCCACATTGATCTCGCTAGTTTAAAGGGGCAATACATTGCCCGAATACTGAAAATAATAAGCCTTAAATAAGTATAAAAATACTTTTTCTTACTTGTCCTCCAGATTCCATATTTAGAACTGTTATGTTGTAATAATATTGAATTCTAAATTTTGTAAATAAGTAATAGTGCAAGTATATGCATCTTATATAGAACAAGCAGAGTTTTTTTAATACAGTACTTGAGAGTTATTACTTTCCTCAATCAAATAAAAAATATAGATAATTATGTTTGTCAAAATAAGAAAATATGAACAAGTAAATTGATACTTACCATCAGCGTCATTAAAAATAACTAAAGGGCTTTTTTCCACCTAATTCTAGTGATACCTTCTTTAAATTTGATTGTGCCGAATATCCCAAAATTTTGTGTCCTATCTAAAAATTCCATTAAACAAATTCTTATTAAATTGTAACATTTCAAAACTTGATTTTTTATGCCTGTGTTTCGTAAATTATGTTCACCTTCGGGAGAAAATTTGCAAATATTTATAACATTATTAAGAGCCACATGGTGTATTTGAGAGAGCAAACACAGGAGCAATTCTTCTCCTCTCCTTTTTTATAGAAGAAGTATAATTTGAAAGTAATATTATTATTATTTTAACTACGATACTATTAGCAAGGAATGAGATAGACCTATCATGGATTTCAATAAAATTTGAAATAGAAGTAGAATATGGAAGGAAAAAATTATATTTGTATTTTCGTACGTCCCAATAGTTAGAATATGGAGGTTAAAAAGGCTCCTGAAAACATATTATGGTAATATTTCGTATTCTATTTGAGATGTCGACCGAAAACAAAAATCAACATAATATTTATTCCTAAGTTTCTCTAGAAACATATATGCAAAGATAATATTCTATAAAAAGTAGATCAGGTTTACACCTATTACCATTTTTTGAGCACTATCTGTCCCAAGTTTTATTTTAAGTCGGTAAATTATTGTATGCATGAACAGTAAATAGACAATTTTATAAACATACCTCTGTTGAGCCCGTAAATGCTACTTTTCGGACATCGTTATGCAAACATAAAGCTTCACCTGTGATTGCTCCATAGCCTGTAACAACATTTATAACTCCGTCTGGAAATCCTGCTTCTTTTGACAAAGCAGCCAAAGCTAAAAAAAAAAAATATAGACATTATACTCTAGTATTTTTTATTATTGGCAGAAATTATATAATATTTTACTAACTCATTTTTATAAGAGTACAGGATACATATAGTGTCTTTTAATTTAAAAGTGTTAAAATTAATCATGAGAATTAAAAGTTTAATTTTTGAGTATTTTCAGAGTTAAATTATGCTGTCATCGTAAGAAAAAAATCGACTATTTGTATAATTTTGAGTTGGCTTTATAATTGATACCTTATTAAGAATTGATATTTCTTAGAATATAACTGAAAGGAAGCAAAAAAAACTGACTCCTGCCCTCTCCCATTATATTTTTATTGATCACCAAGATAGTTTATTAAGTAATCTCGATTTTGCTTTCTTTTCCATAAATATAATACGTAGGCTGAAAAGTTTTTGGTCTGACACATATATGTAACCCTTTTCCAAAAATCCATATAATTTTCAGAAATTACCAATCTTTAAACGATACGTGTCAAAATTTCATAACATTTCGATGATTTACAAGTTACAGTGGTTTTAATGACGCTACTTTTGACATTTTCAAAACAATTGAAAAAATCGAATTTCGTGTGTTGACTAAACACTGTTTTTTGATGGGAAAAAATACCGTTCAAGCAAGGCAATGGCTTGATAAGTGTTACGGGGACTCCGTCCCTGGAAAATGACTCATCGTGTACTGGTGTGCCGAATTTAAACGCAGTCGTACAGACACAAATAATGCAGAACGCTCTGGACGCCCAACTGAGGTGGTTACACTGGAAAACAAAAAAGTCACAAAATTGTTTTGGATGACCGTAAAGTGAAATTGCGTGAGATAGCTCACACCCTAAAGATATCAAAAGAACGTCTTGGTCATATTCTACATGAATATTTAGGCATGAGAAAGCTCTGTTCGAAATGGGTAACGTGTTGATGACTCTGAGCGCTGTTTGGATCTGTTTAAGCACAATAAAAAGGATTTTTTCATGCGATATGTGACAATAGATGAAACATAGATCCACTCCTACACACAGGAATCAAATCGGCAGTCAGCTGAGTAGACGAGAGCCGGTGAAAGTCGCCCGAAGCGATCAAAGAAACAACAGTCGGCTGGGAAGGTGTTGGCCTTTGTATTTTGGGATGGAATAATTTTCATCGACTAGGCTGAGAAGGGAAACACCATTAATGGTGAAAAATTATATAAAGTTATTGGTACTTTTGAAGATAGAAATCGCAAAAAAACGACCGTAAATGAGCAAGAAAAAGTCCTCTTTCATCAAGACAATGCACCGGGTCACAAGTCAATGGCTACAATGACGAAATTGCCTGTATTCTACAGATTTGTCCTCCAATGACTATTATCTATTCGCAAAATTCAAAAAATGCTCTAAGTGCTTTAAGTAACTAAACTAAAATTTTTTCAGCCTACGTGTTATTGACTACTAATGAACTCTATGTACTTTTTAGTGTTCCGTACGGAACACTTATAAGATGACTTCGGTGTCTGTCTGTCTGTCCGTCTCTCTGTCACACTCTATTTTCTCCGAAACTATTTATCATAAAAAGTTGAAATTTGGCGCTAGTATAGGAATTGATGGCCTCATCAGAGTCGTGTAGTTTTGAAAGTTAAATTTTGACTTAAGGGGTTAGTTTTGGGGGGTGAAATCGGAAGTGAAAAAAAATTTTTTTACTAGGTCATCGAGTGTGGTGTCAAATGAAAGCTTGTAAAAACCCGAGTAAAAAATATATATATAATGTAATACTTGCTCTTACTTTTCTTTATATTATTTTTAAAAAATCGCGGAAAATCGCTGTCCCCCTACCTTATCTCGAAAAGTACTGATCAAAAAATTTTGAAAACATTCTGAAGTATTCTCCACGGGGTGTAGATTGAACGGAAATTATCACAAGTGCATTATCTTTAATAATTTATCTGGTATATAAAAAAATCAAAAATTTCAAGGTCATCAGTTTTCAGTAAACTTTGTTGAAAACTCATTTGGGGTGTGTTTTGTGGAGTCACTGATCGATCATTTTATACCACCATAACAAAATTTTGTACTTTAAAAGCAATCAACGTACGGCACACTAATTGTGCAAGTTTAACTTGTACTTGGTCGGTTTTGTTATTTGGATGATTTGTTTCATTTTTTAAAAGAATTATTAAAATGCATTAAAAAAACATTTTTTGGCTTAGTCAGTGACTTCTGAAATAAGTTTGATGGCAAAGATTTAATTGCTGAAATTACATTACAACATAGTTATGTAGTAAAACTACCGATAAGTCCAACTTTCATCTCCAAAAGGACCATTATATTTATGGAAAAACTTATGGAATTAAATGCAAATGAAAATTAGGGCTACTAGAAACATGAAATTTTAAAGAAGAGACGTTAAGATGTTCGCGAAATATCCTATTTTTTTATGATTTTGAATAGTATTACCCGTAAAATTGTTTTCTTATGGTCATAGTACTCGTGCTGCCGGGAAATCCTTAAAACGCTACAGAAGCGACGCGTGTGAAGAAAAAGCGATTCATGTTGGTCTTGAATCACTTGTACTCGGTGGGCAACACAGCCTTGGGCAAATCTTTCCCAAAGGAAGGTCCTCCATCTAAAAGGCTACTTGAAAAGGGTTGTGCAAGGAGTAACAACTTAATAATGAGGTGAAGTATTAGAGCGACGTGTATTAATAGCATGCGGCACTTTGGGGGGAATTAAGCGAGCCACATCCATCGAACACTTTCCATGCAAATATGTTACTTATAAAATAGACTTAAGTCGCCAACTTTCTTCGATGTTCCAAAGACTCAAGGTTGCTAGTCAGTTCTGTTTCTTCAATCGGGCTCTTCTTATTAGAATCCAAGCAATGTAGTGTATGTTTGGGAGCAAAACCTCAAACATAGGAGCAGTATTCCATCGGTGGTCGAACGTAAGTTTTGTAAAGAATATATGCGTAAATCCCAAAAAAAAAGAATTTAGAGCAGTCAGAAATCGAAAAATTTTTTTTTGAGAAACAGGCTAGTTTAGCAGTATTTTTTCGAAAGTCTGGAATATTTGGAACATGATGCCAGAGTGGTGCATGCCCAAATTGAGGGTTCAAAAAAACAAAAATATTTTTATATGTTAATGCTCGTAAAACAGAAGTCAGTATTTTTTTTTTTTAATCAGGAAAGCAGCGTAACCATACCCTAAAATGATTTAGTGTTTTTAGTATTCCGTACGGAACACTAATGGGATCACTTCCGTGTTTGCCTGTCTGTCTGTCTGTCACATCCGATTGTCTCCGAGATTATTTGACGTAGAAAGTTAAAATGTGGCACAAATATAGGAATTGAAGGCCCAATCAGAGCCGTGTAGTTTTGAAAGTTAAACTTTGACTTAAGGGGTTAATTTTGGGGGGTGTGAAAAAAGAAATTACCAGGTCATCGAGTATGCAGTTACATCAATAACATCGGTTCTTTGACTGATAACTTCGTTTCTAATACAATCCAGCAGTGACACTCCAATCATTGAACTTTCCATCTTGCGGTGTGTTATTCTAAGCGTTTTAGCGGTTGCGATATTTAAGGTTATAGTTCCCGCAACATAAATCATCACTAGAAACGCACTGATCAAAAACCTTCCTTTATAGGCAGATGTGAAGATCACTCCTAAAGACATCTTTTAGTCGCGTCTCTCTTTATATCGGGTTCTAAGTTTGGATCCAGATTAGTATATCTTTGGCTTTTGTACAGTAGCTGATAAAATTCTTCAACCACTTCTAGTATTTCCTCTCTGTTTGTCACTATATTTTTGATATTCTTAGGAATTAGAGCTTCTATATTTTTTATTTCTTCTTCATCAATTAAAAATGCTTTTGTCTTGCTATTTTTATTAGTAGCTGATTTGATTAGTACTTCTCGAGAAAAGAGGAGTGGACAGCGATTTTTGACTTTTTTTTTTTTTAAATATTACGAAGAAAAATTTGCGCGAATATTACATTATATATTTATTTTGGACTTCATATTTGACATTTGACACCCTACTCGAATTTTTTTACACCCCCCAGAACTAACCCCTTAAGTCAAAGTTAAACTTTCAAAACTACACGGCTCTGATTGGGCAATCAATTCCTATATTTGTGCCAAATTTCAACGTTCTGTGTCACATAGTCTCGGAGAAAATCGGGTGTGCTAGACAGACAGACATCGAAATGATTCCATAAGTGGAATCATTTCGATTCCATATTCTATATAGAATACTAAAAACACTAAATCACTTTAGGGTATGGCTACGCTGCCCTCCTGATAAAAGGAAAATATTTTGATTTATTCATCATGTTCTAAATATTCCAGACTTTCGAAAAAATACTGCTAAACTAACGTGCTTGTCAAAAAATCTTTTTCGGTTTCTGACTGCTCTAAAACTCTTTTTTTTCGGATTTACTCATATACAGTAGTTGTAGAGTGTAAAACTTTCTAGTTCAAAATAATATTCCCTACTTTTGAGAAATTCTCTATGCTAAGCTTGCCACATGTTCATGTTGAGACATACATATGTGCTTCCAAATTACGCCCAGCACATTGAGTGACGATACCAGAGGAAAGAAGTGTCTCGACATAACATGTTGGGTTCAGCAACGTTAACTTTTTAAATAAGAACTGTCGCCTGGGTTATTATAGCGTTAAATTCTGCTTGATTACTTTGACCTCAAGAAAGAATTTGTTCCAGAACTTTGTTAAGTTGACCGACTTTCTGCTGTCTGTGGATATTTGCATAAATAACCGATGTTCGAGCGTTCATAGTGAATGAAGAAATAAGCGTACTCTATCGTATATATAAAATATTTTTATTAGTTACTTATTCTATTATATTTTGTTCCTATTTTAGTTTTTATTCTTTAATCCTATTTTAACCAGAAAAATTATTTTTTTAGCTTCTCATTACCTCCCGTCATCCAACCAGTATTTGCATTTAAATAAGGAATTAAAAGTTTTGAGTGTATATGAGTAGTAAAAATAACTGAAGTAAAAACGTATTACACTGATTTTATCTCAAATGCATCGTTTCGAGCGCTCTCAAAATTTTTGTTTTCATTTGTAAATGTTTTTGTTTCTTATGGTTAACTTTCTGTAGTTATTTTAATAGGTATCCTTAACTTACAAAAAATCTAATTTGCTATTTGTGATGTTACTGTGTTTAGGTAATTATATTTCTTCTTTTTTTTAGTGTCAACTTCATTATATATATTTTCAACATTTTTCCAAGTTAGTGAAGGAAATATATGAGTGGAATAACGATTTTATGATTCATAAATTAAATAAATGGTCCAGGGGTCTGTAAATAAAAAATTTTAAGTTTTTTGGTTGTCCCTCAAAATATTCCTGATTTGCCACTACATCAAAATATTTATGTGGTACGTCTTTATATAGTCTATTAATATGCAACACTTAAGCTCCCTCTGTCAAACAGCCTTTGAGTTAAAAGACTGTGGCATATGAAAGACACGGAATCAATTCCACTTATTATCCCTCCTTTAGCGGGTAGCACTAACAAGGACTTGTCTCTTTTTCGGTACTTTACCTGTATACTACATAATTACTTTTAGTAGAGACTTTGTTAGTGTTCCGTACGGAACACTTATAAGATCACTTCGGTGTCTGTCTGTCTGTCTGTCTGTATGTCTGTCTGTCTGTCTGTCTGTCTGTCTGTCACACCCGATTTTTCTTCGAAACTATTTGACATAGAAAGGTGAAATTTGGTAGTAATATAGGAATTGATGGCCTCATCAGAGCCATGTAGTTTTGAGAATTAAATTTTGACTTATGGGGTTAGTTTTGGGGGGTGAAGTCGGAAGTGAAAAAAAAAATTTTTTACTAGGTCATCGAGTGTGGTGGCAAATGAAAGCTTGTGAAAACACGAGTAAAAAATATATATATAATATTATACTTGCGCGCACTTTTCTTTGTATTATTTTTAAAAATTCGCGAAAAATCGCTGTCCCGGGCCTTATCTCGAAAAGTACTTATCAAAAAATTTCGAAAAAATTCTGGAATATTCTCCACGGGGTGTATATTGAACGAAAATTATCACGAGTGCATTACCTTTAATAATTTATATGGTACATAAAAAAAACAAAAATTTCAAGGTCATCAGATTTCAGTAAAGATTGGAAACAAACTTTGTTGAAAGCTCATTTAGGGTGTGTTTTGTGAAGTCACTGATCATTTTATACCACCGTAACATAAATTTTGACTTAAGGGGTTCGTTTTGAGGGGTGAAATTGGAAGTGAAAAAATTTTTTTTTTACTAGGTCATCGAGTGTGGTGTCAAATGAAAGCTTGTGAAAACACGAGTAAAAAATATATATATAATGTAATACTTGCGCACACTTTTCTTCGTATTACTTTTAAAAAATCGCTGTCCCCTACCTTATCTCGAAAAGTACTGATCAAAAAATTTTGAAAAAATTCTGGAATATTCTCCACGGGGTATAGATTGAACGAAAATTATCACGAGTGCATTACCCTTAATAATTTATTTGGTATTTAAAAAAAATACAAAATTTCAAGGTCACCAGTTTTCAGTAAACATTGGAAAAAAACTTTGTTGAAAACTCATTTGGGGTGTGTTTTGTGAAGTCACTGATCATTTTATACCACCCTTACAAAAATTTTTATTTTAAAAACAATCTACGTACGGAACACTAATTGTGCAAGTTCAACTTGCACTTGACCGGTTTTTTTAGATAATATTGGTAACCAAATGTGACCATTTAAAAGAAACAATTAAAAAATGCTTTATATTCTTACCCAACGCAGTGAGCGGAGTTTGTTCAGCGGGTTTCAAAATTAAAGTACATCCTGTACAAAGTGCTGGAGCCAATTTCCAGAGAGCCATTCCAATTGGAAAGTTCCATGGAATTATTTGCCCAACTACTCCTACTGGTTCTTTTTTCGTTAGGCCAAAACCGGGCCCATCTGGAAATATTTGATTAATTATCTTACCTCAGACGTATTGATGAAAAAAAATATTATAAATATAGATTATCGACATAAATTTAAATGTTCTTAATTCCTTAACTACTTAAAAATTCTGGTGTGAAAAACTGACATAATCACAATAACCTCATTGTAAAAAAACAAATTCAAAAGAAGATCTGAGTGACGACACTAAAAAACTTAAAATGGAAAGGGCACTTAAGACATGAGACGAAAATTGAGATTCAGAGGAGTTAAGAAACTTAAATAAGAAAATCTCAAAAGAGACATGGAAGGCCATAAGACGATACAACACAGAGAATATACAACAACAAATCGAAGAAAACAAAAACATGAAAATACTCGGAAGGAAGAAGAGAAATACACAGATCTAAAAAAAGTGAAGGAAATGAAACAGCAAACAGGGAAAGACTTAAAGAAGTTGTAGAAGAATTTTACAGAGGACTAGATACAACCAATAAAGAGAGTCAACAAGTGAAGCTTCGAAATTACAATTACATAAGGGCTCAAAAGAATAACCGGAGATAACAATGGAAGAAGTAAAGTTTTTTCTTAAAGAAATGAAAAATAATGAAGCTCCCGGAGAAGATCAAATTGTAATTGAGTCTGTGAAGATGGGTGGCGAAGGATTGTTGAAGGTTATAGTTTCTGTTTTCAACCTCTGCTTGAAAAAGGCACAATCCCAAGCAAATAGAATAACTCAGTGACTATCCTCGTTTATTAACAGGGAGACATAGCCGAGCTTGAAAATTATAGACCGATCAGTCTGCTCTCCCACTTGCTGGTAATCATATATGTTGCCGAGACACTCACATTAACAAAACAATTTGCAAACAAATTAGGAGTATTACAACGGGCAATGGAGAGAGCTATGCTGGGTATGACAAGAAAAAATATAACAAACATAATCACCAGGTAATAAACAAAAGTAATAGATATTATCGAAAAAAATAGGTAATTCAAATCGAGATGGGCAGGCCATATAGCCCGAAGGGATGATAATGGAATGTGTAAAAGATTAAGAGAATAGAGACCCAGAGAAGACAAAAGGAATAAAGGATAGACGACTACTAGATGGAGTAGTGATACCAAGAGAGTGTCAGTAAATTGGGTTAACACCGCTCAGGACAGAGATCAATGGAAGTTCTTAGAAGAGGCCCATATCCAGTGGATAAGAACGGCTGATGGATTAGGATGACATCATAAATCAATGAACTTGTTATTGTTAGTTTTTGCTTAGTTATAGTACTTTCTGATTAACTTTGCCTGTATAAAAGTTTTTCTGGAACTTATTTAAATAGACGTATTTGACCAAATTTCTCCACTGAGATTCTGGGAACTGGGGACTTTGTATATCAATTATGTTCATTTTAATTGAATACTAGTAGATATTATATAATAATAATGGTAACGGCGATAATTAAAAGATGAACTTACCGACAGGAAGAGTGTTTCCATGAATTTTATCACAATAGCCAGCGTAGTATCTTACAATGCTTGTAAAAAACTGTATTTCACCAGGTACATTATCGAAGGGCTTTCCAGAATTTAAAGTTTCTAAATGGGCAAGATAATCAGCATCCCTTTCTATTAAATCAGCAAACTATAAAAATAAAGTTAGTAAACTGCGAATCAAATTCACGAGCTGAGGTGATAGTTCCGGATCCGGATGGATACAAAGATTTGAAAGAATTATTGAAGTTTTACTTTTTGGCAAAAATTGACATATTTATGAATATAAAAAGTTGCAAATAAGAAAATTTAACGTACGGTGCTTATGCTACATAAGAAAAAAAAATGAGAAGTCATTAAAAATAGGGTGGTTTTCTAATCGTCAAACTCTGAGAGGGTTTAACCGAATTATGTAGATATTAAATGCATATTTCAAACTTCTAGTTTTTGCGTTCATTGCGTTTATTAATTCATAATAAATATCATATAAAACAAAACAAAAGATATTGTTATTCGAAATGACATTCTGTAAGTTTGTGAGTATAAGTGGTAACCTGATAAAGAAAAACCAAGGTAAAATTATTTTACAGTATCAAAAATATCACTTATTAGATGATCATATCTTGAAAACTACTGAAATTTTTAATTTAGGAGAATAAGTTAATACGATAAATCATACAAACATTTGTGTTATCTTTCTGTGTTTATTTTTAGTGCTCCGTACGGAACACTTATGTGTGTGTCTGTCTGTTTGTCCGTCCGTCTGTCACATCCGATTTTCTCAGAAACTATTTAACATAGAAAGTTGAAATCTGGCAGGTAAATTTTGACTTAAAGGGTTAGTTTTGGGGGGGTGAAACCGAAAGTGAAACAAAATTATCAGGTCATCAAGTGTGATGTTAAATGAAAGCTTGTGAAAACACGAATTCTTTGTATTATTTAAAAAAAAGGCCAAAAACCCTTTTCGCCCAACTCTATCTCGGAAAGTACTGACCATGAAAGTTTTAAAAAATTCTGCAATATTATTTTAAAGGCAATTACAGTACGGAACACTAATTACGCAAGTCTAACTATCACTTGACCGGCTATTTTCTCTTAAAATATATGAATAAATATTTTAAGGTATGTTACAGTTGTAAAATAGACACCGCTGGTTATTTAAAATTAATTGCTTCATTTTTCTCTATGTATCATATTTTAAGAAATATCAAAGAATATAACAGTAGGTCTGTATACAGAGTGTTATGAAAATTGTTTGATAAATTGAAAGTAGTGAGTTCTCGAGTCAATCTGTAACATATTCTCTTTTTATTAAATTTAAACATTATTCAACATTTTATAAATCACTGTACTGTGTAAATTTAAAAAATAATGCGACATCATTGGTACAGCTGAGACGAGCGTTCGGAATTCTTGAATGAGAGAGAGAAAGAGTTATGCAATTGAATTAAAGAGAGACGACAGACACTCTTGATACCCACCATTGAAGATATTTTGCATGTTTGCATTTGGAAATAGTTTGCAAAAATAAATGCATTTTCATGAAATATTGCAAATGGGTAATGCCAAAAGTGCTCTAAGTGATTCATTTTAGTTACTAAAGATAAATAACAATTTTAACCGATATGTGTTGTGTTCAACGCATTGTTTACTAGAAAATTTTTAATTGCTAAGAAAAAACAAGTAGTTCGTTACTTATTCAGAAGCAAGCAAATAATAAAATTGCCAAGCCACTGCAACAGTAAAATAGATATCGTCTAGTAGTTTCAAAATCACCATCAAACAGATAGGAGAGGCGATTAAAAGTTTGAGACTCCTTTAAGTTAGTTTTATATGTTATTATCGAAGGGAGCTATTGATCAATATTTGTCTCTAATTGCTTTTGCTATACCAGTTTGACAACATCAACCAATTTTTCATAACATCCTGTATATGATGAATAGTAACTCGTTTGTGATTTACCTTATTTATAAGTCTGCCTCTTTCCGAAGCATCTAGATTTCTCCATGGTGAGTTTCTGGCAAATGCTTTTTTTGCTGCTGCTACCGCAAGGTTAACATCCTCCTAAAATATATGATAACCAAATAAGTCAACAATAACGTAAAAGTAATATAATTACAGATACGTTTTGATAAATTACACAGGTAACAAACAAAATACAAAATTTCTCTGTTTTTTAAGTGAGACACGTGTTCCTTTAGAATTTTTTTATACTGAAGCCAAAAAAATCATAAAAAAAGACATCCACCTTGAGGTTTTTTCAGAAAACACATTTTAATAAACAAAATGTAAAACTGTACTATCATTAAAATTATGGAATAAAACTACTGTTTCGGACATCTTTAAATTTTCTGAATCTACATTTACCATAACTTAAACATATTAGGTTTTAGTCTTCATGTTTAACAAGAAATACGCATACGCCACCTTTAACTAAATTACGTAACAAAATGCTGTTGAAAATAAATATGTGCAATCGCTAAATTAAAAAATTGTTTTTAATTTTTAATAATATTGAACAAAAATATTATTTTCAGTATTTTTTGAAGTTCTTAATCCTGGCTTGACATTAAAAAACATATTTTTATGTTCAGTTTCAACAAAAAACTAGCTTTTAACACTTACAAGGGTGCTATATGTTTGGTAAAATGCTTTTTTTAAGTAAACCATTGCAACAACTAAACAAGATTTTTTTTTCAAGCAAAACTATCATTTTTTAGTAGTTTTTTAAGTTTTACATTCGAATTTAATATCAAAACATGAGGAATAATGTTTAGTTATGGAAAAAAAAAATATCCGTTTACTATTTAGGAATAAAGGGTTGCAAAATGCAGTCTAATGTATATCCCTAGAGAGTTTTAGAAGTCAATTTTGTGGATAGATTGATTGAGTGAATATGGGAGAATGTGAGTGGGTGATTGAAGTAGTGAGTAAGTGAGCGAGCGAGTGAGTCAGTGAAGTAGTGAGTGAGTAAGCGAGCGAGTGAGTGAATGTAGAAGTGAATGAGTGAGTAAGTGAGCGTGTGAGTGAGTGAGTGACTGAGCAAGCGAGTCTTTTATTTAATATTAATAAGAATTAAAAGCAATTTTTTAATTTAGCGATTGCACAAATTTATTTTAAACAACATTCTGTTACGTAGCTTAGTTAAAGGTCGTGTATGCGTGTTTTTTGTTAAACATAAACACTAAAAACCTAATATTTTTAGGTTTTATGATAAATGTAGATGCAGAACATTTAAAGATGTCCGACACAATAGTTTTATTCTATGATTTTAATAACTGTACAGTTTTACGTTTTATTTATTAATATTTGCATTTACGACTTAGTTTTTTGAGAAGAATTTTTTTAGGAGATATATATAACGATGATAGAATAAAATAAATATGTTCTGTTTATATTTTTATTTTATTTTCAGTAATTAATAATTCATCGTGAGTTCTGAGTTACCGCTACGTACAGTCGAAATATATATGAAAATAAATTGCTAATTTTAGACAACATATTGACGTTACTTTTGCTAGAGCTCAAGGGGCAGACACTGGTTTAGAATGAAAAAATTAAATAAGAAATAAAACTTTCTCTACCTAGTCTTAGTACTGCAAAAAAAAATACTTTTATGAGTGTCGTTTGAAAAGTAAGGTGAACTAGGAAGAAAATACGAACACCTTTATTTTTCAACATAATCTCCTTTGAGCTCGATACATTTCATCCAGCGATGTTTCCATGCCACTAAGTCATTTTTATAGAATGGTTTCTCTTGACGTGCAAAACATTCATTCACGGCGTACGTCACTTCGTCATTTCCGTCAAATCGTTGTCTTCTAAGAAATTTTTAAGGTTCAGGAACAAAAAAGAAGTCTAAAGAAGCCAATCAAGCCCATAGGGTGAATGACTAAGCAATTCAAAGCGAAGTTTTTGAATTTTGCCCACAGCAGCGAGTGACGTATGAGGAGGTGCATATCCAAATGTTTATGCAAAATGTTATGCATGCGTTGACTTAATATCCGTATAATATTAGTAATCTCCCTAAACTTCAAACGGCGGTTATTCAAAATCATTTTGTGGATTTCGTCATAATATCCGGAGTTGTCACATCGCTGGAGTGTTCACTACCCTGCTCGTCATTTGTGCTTATTCGGCCATGTTTAAACTCGGAAACTCAGTAGTTTCTGGTCTTCAATAAAGGAGAAGAGTGACCGAAAATATTGTTAAGCTTCACTTTTATTGCAGTGGCCGTTTTCTTTTTCAAAAAGTAAAATTTGGCATAGCTCCAATCTCCATGATGTGAGAACTTGCGTATACACGTTTGTATTTCGACCGAACAAACAGTAACCGCAATGAAATTAAATCGTCTAATACTGATTTTGATTATAGGATTACCATATGTGTGTCATGT
>CM032451.1:38790333-38795333 GCA_019049505.1 Pachyrhynchus sulphureomaculatus | reverse complement strand
TGCCTATTTTCAGTGGTTTTACATTGAAACCTACATCTATATACTTAAAAAATATATTCCATTACAAGAACACCTAAAAGTATAAAAATTAAGCATTTGTTCTAATTTTGTACATTTGCAACGTTCTGAACACAATATACTTTGGTGACACTCTCAATAAGATTTTGTTACTAATACAGTTTCATGTGCTTGTTAAATTTTGTACTCATCAGACAAATTTCTACAAATAAATATATAATTAATTATTATCTTCCATAAAATTATACTAACGCACCTAAAAGATTCATGTTTTTACATTCAGAAAATAATAATGTTTTAACACTAATCGTAAACTTTCGATAAGAAGGCTTGCTTACTACAAAATATCACTTTACGAATTTGATACCTAAATAACTATTTCCTACAAGGGTATAGAAAACTAAACTTTCCGTACGGATTCTATACACGGGTGCGCCTTTTTTGCAGATCAATGTGGAAAATAGGCGTAAATAATTGAACGTTAACTATTTATTCAATTAATAGTGAAATAACTGTAAACAACAAACTTGCTCTAACTATTTTTTTCAATTTAGACTACTGTTCTAACTCCGCTATTTATCGTCAGGTGTATTCCTGTAATATCGTTTGGAAAAGAAGTATTTACGTATTTGTTAGCAATATGTTTATTTATGTCAGCAATGAAACGAAATTTTAACCAAAATAATAAAAAAAATATTCATTTTCCCTACCTGAGTGTATTTGACTTTGATATTTTTAGGCCATTGTAACACTATCGGAAGGTACCCAATAATCGAGTCAATTGTTGTATAGTGTGTTCAATACTAACTAATTAATTTTAAATAAGGTGTTTATATACAAACAAAGTATAGTATGAAAGGTACAGCGTATCAGAAAAGATATAAAATTTGAAGTAATTTTTACTTATCTGTAAAATAAATCATGACTTGAGATTATGTGTTAACTATTTTTTAGGCATTGCCAAAAATTAATCAAAAAAATCGTATTTTCTTTTTCGCGCAATAGGCAATATATTTGAAGAATCGTGGCTCAGTGTTAGGTAGTTTTTTCAAAAAAGGCTGCCATTTTTTTCTTAGATGTAAATTTTACCGTTTTAATTAATAAAATGTAAATAAATAAAGAACTCAGGAGTACATTTTGTGTTAAATTTAATATTTAACCACAGCTATTTATGCCCGAAACATTTATTTTATTGAGAAGTTTTGTGAATTGATTCTTGATTAGCCCGTAATATCTTTTTTTTAAAAAATAAACCCCAAAGCTGGTGAACGTGAAAGAATCCGGATGGAAGAATAAGAAGCGAGAGCGATTATATTATCACATACAGAAGAAAATACTGCAAAGATGTATCAGAACTCAAAAAGTTCGACATAGGTGGCGACCATTGGCTAGTAACAGATTTATTGAAAATAAATCTGAAAGTAGAAAGAAAGAACATCTTTGAACATAAAAACACAAAATTGGTGGAGGTGCTCAAGAAAGATCAATCACGAATTCAAACAACATTGAAAAGTAAACTCCAACTAGTAGATAGTGTACAGAACATGAAAATAAACCAATTAGCAGAAAAAATTACATTTAGTATCGAAATATCCTTCTAAAAGTAGAAATTGAAAAAATTCTCTCCCGTAACCACTAAACTCATAGAAGAAAGAAAATAGAAAGGATGAGGAACACATGAGTATAAAACATTGAACAAAGCCATAAAGAAAGAAATAAGAAAATACAATACAAACTTAATAATTAACACACGAAAACAAAAATATGAAAGTATTTGAAATCCAAAATGTCAAAAAGTAAAACTAAAATAATAAAATTACGAGATAAAATAGGTAAAATGGTAACTGCCAAGAAGAGAATAACAGAGGAAACAAAGAAAAAAAGCAAAAAAAAAAAACAGATTCTTAACGTTGGCTCGGAAAATATTCCTGAGGTGTCTGTGAAGTGAATTGGAAAACTGGTTTAAAAACAAATGAATAAGAACAAAGAATACATTGAAAAACAGTGAGGTCATACTTTTGTGCAAGAAGGGCGAGAGAAGAATGGGAGGAAATTAACTTTCTGAAGCAATACGAATACAACAAATGCATCAGAGAAAAAAGAATACATGTACATTGGCAAAACAGTGAGGTCATACTTTTATTCCAGAAGGGCGAGGGGGGAATAGGAGGAAAGGAACTTTCTGAAGCGATACGAATACAACAAATGGATCGGAGAACAACGAATATATGTACATTGGCAAAACAGTGAGGTCATACTTTTATGCAAGAAGGGCGAGGGAGAGGAATACGAGGAAATGAAGTTTCTGAAGCGATACGAAATACAATAAATGCATCGCAGAACAAAGATACATGTACATTGGCAAAACACTCAGGTCCGACAAAATATCACTTTACGAACTTGATACGTAAATAAACTATTTGCTACAAGGGTTTAGATATAGAAGACTAAACTTTCCGTACAGGTTCTATATAGGACGAGTTTTTGCAGATTAATGTAGAAAGTAGGGGTAATAATAATTGAACTTTAACTATTTATTCAACTAATAGTGAAATAACTATAAACAATTAAATATTTTAAATGAATATATTTAGTAGGTATCATTTATTCACGCTTATAGAAATAATTTATTCCCAAAACTTTCTGAAAATATTTTTTTCATTCTAGACTACTGTTCTAACTCTGTTATTTATCGTCACATGTATTCCTGTATATCGTTTGGAAAAGAAGTATTTTACGTATTTGTTAGCAATATATTTATTTATGTCAACTATGAAACTAAATTTTATCCAAAATAATAAAAAAAATGTTAATTTTCCTTACCTGGGTGTATTTGACTTTGATATTTTTAGCCATTGTAACACGATCTGAAGGTACCAAATAACCGAGTCAGCTGTATAATGTGTGCAATACTAACTAATTCATTTTAAATAAGGTTATTTATATATACAAACAAGATATATTACGATAGGTAGAGTGTATCAGAAAAGATATAAAATTTTAAGTAATTTATTACTTATCTGTAAAATAAATCATGGCACTTTGAAAAAATCGTGGTTCCATGTTTGGTAACTTTTCCAACAAAATGTCTGCCATTTTTTCTTTATATGTAAATTTTTACCGCTGTAATTATTCAAAAGATATAAATAAATAAAGAACTCAGAAGTACATTTTGTGTCAAGCTTAAATTTTTAGTTTTGTAAAAATAACCACAACATTTATGCACGAACCATTAATTTTATTGGGATATACAACCTATAAAATGTTGATTATGTTTGCAGTGGCTTTCTGGCTTTCCAGGCCTTTGTTTTCCCCACTAAGCTAGCAAGGTTTGTAAATTGATTCTTGATTAGCCAGTAATATCTTTTTTTAAATCCCAAAGATGGTGACGTGGATGGTCTGGATGATAGAACAAGAACTGGAATCGATTATATTATCAGAAGTAGAAGAAAATACTGCAAAGATGTGTCAGTATCGAACAAATTTGATATAGGGTAGCAACTACAGGCTAGTAACAGCTTTATTTAAAAATAAATGTGAAAGTAGAAAGAAAGAACATGATTGAACATAAACACATAAAGTTTCCAACCATCGAGTCTTGCTCAAGAAAAATCAACAAGAGATTTCAAACAACATTGAAAAATAAACTCCAACCAGAAGACAGTTTTAAAGAGCATGAAAATTAAACTTACAGAAAAAAAATTTGACATATAGTATCGAAATCGCAATGAAGAAATTATCCTTCCAAAAGTTATAAAGTGAACAAATTCTCTCCCGAAACATATTAAACCTCTCAGAAGAAAGAAAATCTAAAGGAAGAGGTGCAAATGAGAATGAAACATTGAACAAAGCCATAATGAAAAAAACAAGAAATACAATACAATGTTAATAATTAACACTATGAAGGAAAACTAAAATATGAAAGTACTGAAATCCAAGATATCACAAAATAAAACTAAGATAATAAAGTTAATAGATAAAACAGGGTAAAATAGTAACTGACAGGAAGGAAATAACGGATGAAATAAGGAAATTCTATACAAAACTTTATTCTCGACTATTCGAAATCCGAATCAGCAGCAAAAAGAATATATGTTAACGTTGGTTTGGACGAAATAATCCTATTTTAAAAACAAATGAAGACTAAAATATCTCCAGGTGAAGATAAAATAACATCTTAAAATTTTATGGAAGAAAAATGTACTTTCTAAGGCGATACAAAATACCACAAATGCATCGGAGAACAAAGAATACATGTACATTGGCAAAACAGTGAGGTCATACTTTTATGCCAGAAGGACGAGGGAGGAATGAGAGTAAATGAGTTTTCTGAAGTGATACGAATATAAGCAAATGCATCGGAGAACAAGGAATACATGTATATTGGCAAAACAGTGGAGGGTTCATTACTTTTGTTCGAGAAAGGCAATCACCAAAACTTTAAGTACGATAGTGCGATCAGCTTGTTATCGCATTTGTACAAGCTTCTTTTACTAAAATTGTCACAAATTATCTAACAAATAAGTTCGTTAAGTACAAACCAGTCGAACATGTGGGCTTTCGCAAGGAATTTGGAACAACAGATTATATCCAGGCCTTTTAGTAGAAAAAGCGACCAAGGTGCACCTAGCTTTTCATGGACTATTAGAAGGCTTTCGACACTCTGGAACATTGGGCAATTACGCAGTCCTTAGCTCATGCCGGACTAGACTCAAGATATACCCGAACTCCTAAAAATTCATATATGAAAATGCGACTTTAACGGTTTAAAAATTAGACGAGATCGAAAAACAGAACCCATAAAAGATCAAGAAAGGTAGGGCGACACGATGTCACCAAAATTATTTACCCTGGCCGGGCTGGAGGATGTATTTTAAAAGTCTTGAGTGGGAAGAGACGGGAATTAAATTCGATGGCACATACACACTTGGTCAATTCGCAGATGATGTGATACTTTGATTACCCCAAGATCTAGAAGAACT
>CM032451.1:38677488-38790233 GCA_019049505.1 Pachyrhynchus sulphureomaculatus | reverse complement strand
AGTTGATGGACACCTTTATGATTAATAACAGCGTAATCTGCAGTTCTGTCTATCTCCTAATTTTTTTTTACTTTCCTTGCTAAAGAAAAGCATTGTATTCGTGAAAAAATCACTTGCCGAGGTTTTTGCTTTGCTTCACGTTTTAGGGTTCCTCGATCAGGAAAAACTTCACAAAACAAATTTCCGATAGACAGTTGGAAAGATAATTGTCAAACGATATGAGATATCAATTTTAAACTTGGTGTGTACGGGGTGCCCCCTATGTACGGAATAATGATTCCACAGCATTTATTAATCAGTGGTATCAAGAAAATGTTCAAATAAAAGTAATAGGGTGATATACGGCGCACATGCTGACGTTCACAGTAAAATGTTTTGAACTGTTAGTTCGAAGAAAAATTACGCCATCATATATTTTTTTAAATGGGAAGCTCTGTATATTATTTTATTTTTGAGTCCTACTAAAAATTCTGGTTATTATTTGTCTTGTTTTGGAATTACTGATATTTGAAATTAAGGAGATCAAATTTTACAAAAAGAAATAAGCTGGCTTGTATCAAACATTTACTGTCAGGTAACGACTTAAGGTGTCAAAAAAATGATTTATTGACGAAAACGTTAACAGAAACTGAAAAAAATCACTTTGTTAATATTGGTTGGTTAAGGAAAGGTGAACACAACCGGAGGTGTGTGATCTCTATAACGCAGAATATCCAAATCTAGAACCTATTACTCAATCCGTAGTTAGCAAAATATTAAAACGATTTAGATAAGCAGGTCATGTTAAGGTTCGTTCTAAATCTGGGTCTCCAAAAGTTAAAACAAGTGATGATGAAAAGTTAGATATTTTATTGGAAATTACAAAAAATCCCCATACAGCCATTCGTCAGCTTTCCCTAGACCACAACATAAGTAAAGGTACCTTAAGTCATATACTGAATGAAAAAAAATGCATCCATACAAACCAATTCTATTGCAAGAATTATCTGAAGATGATAGCGATAGAATGCGTTGAATTTTGCAAGGTCATGATGGAATGAATCAATCATGATCCTAACTTAATTCATAATATTGTTTTTTCTGACGAGGCCATATTTTGTCTAAACGGAAGAGTTAACAGGCATAACTGTCTGTACTGGTCTACTAAGAATCCCCACTGGATAATCAACAGTCTTTCTCAAGACCACAAAAGATAAACGTGTGGGCAGGCTTTTTTATCGACGGAAATCTTACAGGACAGCGGTATTTACAATTACTCCAAGAGCAAGTTATTCCAACTTGTGCAGGTGTTTTTTCCCGATGAAAATAATTTGGATACCCCTAACAGGAATCTGTGGTATCAACAGGACGGAGCAGCTCCTCACTATGAAATCAATGTTCGTAGATATTTCCTAATCGATGGATAGTCAGAAGAGGTGCTGTAGAATGGCCTGCAAGAAGTCCCGACCTTACGCCATCAGATTTTTTTTATAGGGTCATTGGAAAACCAAAGTTTACCGAAGTCGACCTGAAATTGTAGAAGATTTACAACAAAAAATTTCAATATGAAGTACCACAGATCACCCCGGATTCTCTGCAAAACTCTGTTCAGGCTGTTTATGACAGATTAAGTCATTGCCTCGCTGTTAACGGTAGACATTTTGAGCAACTGTTACCTTAAAAATAAACCTTCATTACCAGTTTTTTGTCTTTTTTTTTATTTTAAATTTCAAATGACAATATTTCCAACAGTTCAATTTGGACATATGGTATGTTAGACAAATAATATCTAGAATTTTTAGTAGGACTCAAAAATAAAAATATTATACAGAGCTTTTTAAAAAAAAAATCAAGATGGCGTAATTTGTTCGAACTGACATTTCAAAACATTTTATTTTCAACGTCAGCATGCGCGCCGTATAACACCCTATAACCTTTATTTAAACATTTTTTGAGATACACTGCTTGATAAATGCTGTGGAATCATTATTCCATAAATATGGGGCACCCTTTATCTAATAGCTAATGAAGGGATGAAGCTTATAATTTTTGACCCATACCACTAAAGGCAAAGAGGTGAAGGGCAGGGGTCGATAAATGTTCTATGATTTTGATAGTAATATGGTAATCTTTTCTGGTTATTTGTTGAGATAGTAATCAAATATTATGCATGAATATTTACAGTAAAACATAAAAGGAGTGAAAGGGGTAGGGGAGTAGATTAGAGGAGTCGTTTCCGATTTGTAGCATTCGCGTAAAATGAGAAAATTTAACATAATTTATAGTTTTTTTTTCCTTTTTTATGGGTCTAGCACACGTGCTGCAGGGAAGTCCCTAAAGCGTTCCAGGAGCGGCCCGAGTGCGGAAAAAGCGATTCACGTTGTTCTTAAATCGCTGTAAATTGTACTCGGTGGGAAACACAGCGCTGGGCAAATTATTCCAAAGGGATGACGTTCTCCATATAAAAGATTGCTTGAAAAGCGTTGTACGCGGAGTAACAAGCTGAACCTCATACGGATGTGAAAGCACCAGCGCGACGTGTATTTCTAACATGCACCGCTTTGGGAGGAATTAAGCGGGCTACATCCTTCGAACACTTTCCGTGAAAATACTTGTAGAACAGACTCAAGTCGCCAACCGTTCCTCGATGTTCCAGCGAATCAAGGCCGTCGGTCAATTCCGGGTCCCCAATCAGACGGACCGCTCTTCTCTGAACAGAATCCAACAAATGCAGTGTATGTTTGGGAGCGGAGCCCCAAACGTCGGAGCAGTATTCCATAGTTGGACGAATTTGAACTTTGTAAAGAATTAACAGTTGTTGTGGGATGTAAAGCTTTCTGGTTATAAATAATATTCCCAACTTCTGAGAAGCTCTCCTTGCTATGCCTGCAACATGTTCATGCCAGGACATATTTGCTCCCAACTAACGCCCAACAAATTGAGTGACGATGCTAGGGGAATGGAGTGCCCCGACATAACTATGTCGGGTTCAGCAACGTTAACTTTTTTAGAAAAAACTGCCGCTTGGGTTTTTGTAGCGTTAAATTCCACTTGGTTACTGTCACTCCAAGATAGAATTTCTTCCAGGTCTTTGTTAAGTTGAACGACCTCCTGCTGTCTGTGGATATTCGCCTGAGCAGCCGATGTCCGAGCGTTCAAGGTGAATGAAGAGATAAGCGTACTGTCATCTGCAAAGCTGTAGATTGGATTCCCGGTCTTTTCCAGCAGATCGTTAATGTAAATGAGAAAGAGAGTAGGAGACAGTATGGAGCCCTGGGTACACCGGCGTTGATAGTGAGGGTGTTAGAAAGAAATCCGTCGACCGCCACTCGTAAAGAACGCTCTCTGCGGAAAACATGAGAGCCACAAACAGCACCTTTCAGACATACCATAAGAGCGTAACTTAGCCAACAGTCCATCGTGCCAAACACGGTCGAATGCCTTGGATATGTCAAGAGCAGCCGCTCGAGATTCTCCAAAGTGTTCAATTGCGTTGTTCCAAACATGTGTTACATAAGTCAGAAGATCTCCTGTTGATCTATGTTTACGAAAACCATATTGGTGATCGCTATTAATATTGAATCGTTCAAGATATTTTAGAAGATGCTCATTGATAACCTTTTCCATGACTTTCGATATTATTGAAAGCAGTGCAACTGGTCGGTAGTTATTTGGCAAAGTTTTCTTACCTTTTTTAGGTATCGGCTGAACCGTGGCACATTACCAGCAGGACGGAAATATTCCCTTTCTGTAGAATAGGTTAAAAAGTCTACAGAAAACTGATGTTAGTTCCCTTGCACAGTTTTTGAGAACTATGGCAGGTATTCCGTGAGCGCCAGAAGCCTTCTTGGTGTCTAGCTTCATTAAAATACGCTTTATGATGCGCTCTTTGAAGACAACATCGGGCATCCTTGATTGCAATATGGGAATAGTAGGTGGTGTTTTTCCTTGGAAATCGACAGTAGAATGTGAAGCAAAGAGTCCAGCCAACAAGTTCGCTCTCTCAGCAGATGTGGTTGCAATGGAATTATCTGGCCGTGTGAGTGGTGGTATGGTGGATTTGGTAAAATTTTGACTAACTGCCTTAGCGACTGCCCAAAAGGACCTGGAATTGTTGGGACAATAGTAAAATATATAAGAGATTAATAGGGTGGGACAGGTGGTTAGAGGGACTACTTCATACATTATCAGGTCACTTTGACCTGGAGTATGAACATTAATTTATATTTTCCTTCCTTTCAGTTTTAATAGAGGAATCAGGTAAAAGAAATCAGAAAATCTGGTATAGTTTCAGTTGTATTATGAGGATTTTTCCAGATTTTTGGGATGAAAGAAAAGGCAAATTTTTGAGCAAAAACGTTTATATTAAAACATATAAGGTCGTAATATAGTACCATTTTTGAGGTCCTTTCAGTCAAGGAATGGAAACGTTACATTTTTCTCATTTTTTTTTTCATTTTTAACACAGGAATAGGGTGCATAAGGTGAATCTAATTGTGTTGTTTCAATATTATTATAATAACTGTTCTTGATTGAAAAATTGAATATTCTCTATATCACTTGGTTATTTTTTTTTATAAAATTCAGGTTCACATTTTAATAATAGTTTTTTTATAAACTAATTTTATCTATATTCTATAATATATATAAAATGTAACGTCTCTCTGTCTGTCTGTCTGTCTGTCCGTTACTGCGCTTATCACTGGAGAACCACTTATCCGATTTACGTACTTTTATTTTAAAAACATACGTATGTTCTCTGGCCAGGTTATAGGCTATATTTTATTACGATAAGTAGCATAAGGAATAAGCAGTGACGATAATAGTGAATCAAGTCGCAAAAAAGTTTGCCGCTAGCGCGTTCCCTTGTAATACATAGCCTAAACTATTAAATATGGAACAATATTATGTAGCAGAGAATATCTATAATCTATAATATATATATATAAAATGCAATGTCTCTCTGTCTGTCTGTCTGTCCATTAGTGCGTTTATCACGCGAGAACCACTTATCCGCCAACTTTTTTTAAATTCATACATATATTCTTTGGCCAGGTTATATAATAATAATAATAATCTATATCTATAATATATATAAAATGCAACGTCCCTCTGTCTGTCCGGCTGTCCGTTAGTGCGCTTATCCCTAGATAACCACTTATCTGATTTATGTGATTTTTTATATTTATACATAGGTTCTCTGACCAGGTTATCGATAATATATATAAAATGTAACGTCTCTCTGTCTGTCTGTCTGTACGTCTGTCTGTCCGTTAGTGCGCTTATCACTGGAGAACCACTTATCCGATTCATGTACTTTTTTTTAAAAATATACATATGTTCTCTGGCCAGGTTATAGACTATATTTTATTACGATAGTTAGCCTAAGGAATGAGCAGTGACGATAATAGTGAATGAAGTCGGAAAAAAGTTTGTTGGTAGCGCGTTCTCTTGCAATACACTGCCTAAACCATTAAATATGGAACAATATTATGTAGCAGAGAATATCTATAATCTATAATATATATAAAATGCAATGGCTCTCTGTCTGTCTGTCCATTAGTGCGTTTATCACGCGAGAACCACTTATCCGATTTACGTGTTTGTTTTTTAAATCATACATTTGTTCTCTGGCCAGGTTAGCTATCTATAATATATATAAAATGCAACGTCTCTCTGTCTGTCTATCCGTCTGTTAGCGTATTACGTGCTTTTTTTTTAAACATGAATATGTTTTCTGGCCAAGTTACAGGATATATTTTATTGCTTTAAGTAACATAAAGAATAAGCAAGGACGATAATAGTGAATCAAGTCGGAAAAAAGGTTACCGTTAGCGCGTTCTCTTGCAATACACTGCCTAAACCATTAAATATGTCGTTCAAATCAAAACCTTCCACACCCATTTAAAAAGAGCAGTGAAATTTTACTTATGTTTCAAAACCCTCTGAATCCAAGCGTCGGGGTGAGTTCACATGGAACGCTTATATCGCACTGATTGGGAAGGTTATGAAATTCAGGTTTCTTCATTTGTTTTTATTTGTTTTAATTTTTATTTTTTAATAAAAAAAATATTTGTTTAAACAAATATCAAAACAATTTATTTTTTAATGGATCTCTCGAAATATCCTGTAGAGGATGATATACATCCTCGAAAAAGAAAATGAAATGTTAAAAATTGAAAAGTTTTAAAATAAAAAGCCATGAGGTAAATTACAATGATTTTCCATTTTAAAATGACGGCTATAAGGTGTTAAGATTTCTCACATAATTTTCATAAAAAAATCGTTAGAAACAGTTCAATTTTGTTTATTTTTATTTATAGATACTTGAGTTCGGGTGTAGTACCAATGAAGGTGCCTTGCAATCATAAAATAAAGCAGTCTGCCTTCTCTAGCAACAAGTTACTCGCTAGTGATCTGAAGGATTTCCATTAAATTTTCTACTCAAAGAAAACAAAGTTGGATCAAGACCAAGACCAACAACTCGAAAAAGACCAGTAAGCAATAATCGTGCCCCCAACGAATATTCCTTTCGCTATTTTATGCTACTTAAGGGTAAAAAAGTACAGGTTTACCAAAAAGCATTTTAGGAAAAGATCGGGCCCAAGGTGTGATCAAGAGAGGAATTGGTAGAAAGAGTCCAAAGGAATTACGAGTTGGAAATAGAAAAGAGCATCTGTTTGCTGAGAAAAGAAGGTCAGTTATTCAATTCATTAAATGAATAAAATGTATTGAAGATCATTACTGTCGAGAAAAATCTACCAACAGAGTTTATTTTCAATCAAATTTGAACGTAAAAAAACTCTGGAGAATGAGTTGCTCATAACATGAAGATTGTCACGAGCTCCTTTTACCGAAGTATTTTACATATCAAATTCAACATCGGCTTTTTTAGTCCTAGTACGGATGAATGTTCTACATGTATTTCTCTAACTGAACGAATCAAGCATACAAACAACGGCCCACTAAAGAGAAAAGAAGTCGTTACAAGTGCTAAATTTTTACAAAAAAGTTATTGATTTTAATAATGGTCCTGAAAGCGAAGAATATTATCTAAGTGAAATCGACATAGAAGAAAACATGTTTATTTTTATTTTTTGTAAACAACACTAATTTTTTTTATATTATTAATACTCAATTTTTAAATCTAAAAAAAAAAATAAAAAAAAGCATTTTTTAGTGTACGGAACACTTATAAGATGACTTCGGTGTCTGTCTGTATGTCTGTCTGCCTGTCTGTCTATCTGTCTGTTTGTCTATCACACCCGATTTTCTCCGAAACTATTTGTCATAGAAAGTTGAAATTTGGTAATAATATAGGAATTGATGGCCTCATCAGAGCCATGTAGTTTTGAAAGTTAAATTTTGACTTAAGGGGTTAGTTTTGGGGGGTGAAATCGGAAGTGAAAAAAAATTTTTACTAGGTTATCGAGTGTGGTGTCAAATGAAAGCTTGTAAAAACACGAGTAATATATATATATATATATATATATATATATATATATATATATATATATATATATATATATATATATATTTATATATATATATATATATATATATATATATATATATATATATGTATGTATAAATATATATATATATATATATGTTATACTTGCGCACACTTTTCTTTGTATTATTTTAAAAAAATCGCAAAAAATCGCTGTCCCCCCCTCTATCTCGAAAAGTACAGATCCAAAAATTTTGAAAAAATTCTGGAATATTCTCCACGCTGTCCTCCCTTATCTTGAAAAGTACTGATCGAAAAATTTCTGGAATATTCTCCACAGGGTGTAGATTGAACGAAAATTATCACGAGTGCATTACCTTTAATAATTTATCTGGTATCTAAAAAAAAACAAAAATTTCAAGATTATCAGTTTTCAGTAAAGATCGGAAACAAACTTTGTTGAAAACTCATTTGGGGTGTGTTTTGTGAACTCACTGATCATTTTATACCTCCGTAACAAAATTTTTTATTTTAAAAGCAATCAACGTACGGAACACTAATTGTGCAAGTTCAACTTGCACTTGACTGTTTATTTATATAAAGATTCCGGAGCTATACATTTTTATTAGATACAACATTCAAGGCTATGTACGTTAAAAAATAGTACCAATTTTTGAAGGTAAACGTTTACAATTTACGAGACCAACCTTGTAACTTGTAAGATTTTACTATAATTATACTTAAAATTTGTGCATTATTCCAATCAGAAATGGAAAAATTTTTCATAATATTTTTAAAATCCTACAATATTTAATGATATCGGAAGTTGATTTTTCAAGAATACTTTTGCTTTAGCTTTAGACAAGGAAAGAAAAAAAAGGACCATAGAGAGTTCCTATGAGAATAGGAAATAGTAAACCTAAAAAAATTTAAGATTTCTCGACTTCAAGAACTCTGACAGATATATATCCGAAATCATTCAAGTTTTTCCACGAAAGCCATACTTCTCTTAGCAGGGAAAGTAAAGAAGACGTGTCTTGATTTAAAAAGCAAATTCTTGTTTTTCGTAGATAAAAATCCTTTTTTTTATCTTACATCTCTTAATACAAATTATATTCAAAATTGAGCTTGTAAACACAAAATTTAACAAAATATTCCTGAAATTAGTTTAAGTTGTAAAATTAATTCGTACAACTAGTTACAGCAACTTATCGCCTTGTATTAATCTCTGAAGATCTACACTAACACAAAAAAAACTAGATTTTTAATTGTATTGTTACAAAAATTATAATTGCCATCTTGAAAACTTTAATTTGCATTAAGCAACAGAAAAAAATCAGGGGCACTTGTACTATTAATAATAATTATGGAAAAAACACCGTCCGAACGCGTGACCTTTGAAGCCACACCCGCATAAATTATCGACGTGGACACAACGTTTACGCGCTAATTCGATATTATAATCGATCGTAAATTTGGATAATCTAGAAAGTTTCGATTTTACTGCCGTTTTACGAGCGCATCTTCGGTGTTAAAATGATAGCAAGACACACTGCTATCTTTGGTCTAACCGACTTGGAACTTTTATTAGTTTTTGTTTTTAAGTGCGTTTACATAAAATAGCGAGCAAATGAGCATTTGAAATTTAGATAAGGTTAATAATATTCTACAAGGTGAAAACGACCAACCTCATAGACCATGATAAACAAACTGTTGTCTTTGAGAAAAACATATATAGTTAAATTCGTGAGTGCTTTTTATCAGGTCAGTTAATAAGTTTTGAAAGCGACACCTATGGAGCATCATTTGAACCAAATATTGAACAACATTTTGAAGCCTTACCTGTCAATATACACACTCTAAATTTTAAGTGGATCTGTCAAGTCATTCATTATTTATCAGCTGGTTAAATTAGACGTGTTTGAGATTTTTTTAAAGATGGAAAAAATAGAATATCGTGCCAAATGCTTTGTTTTGGAAGGTTTATCGGTAACTAAAATTCACGAAAGTTTAAAAGGAGCGTGAAATTTCGTGAAGGCGATACAGGAGTTTGCTCCTTCATTTTCAACTATTCATAGATGAACTTGGGCTTAAACGTGGTCGTACAAACGTCAATGATGATCCACGTTCAGGACGTCCAAAAACTACAACAACTGAAGAAACTGTCGTGCAACTACAAGATATGATAATGGAAGACCGTCGATTAACCGAGGATGATTTAGCTGAAGCTATAAGCATCTCACATGGATCAGTACATGAGATATTAACTAATGTTTTGGGAATGAGGAAGCTATTCACAAGGTGGATGCCGCATTTGCCAACATCTGAACAAAAACGCACTCGAGAAAAACTTTCTAAACATTTGGCTCCGTTTACAAAGAATAAAACTGATTTTGTGCATCGATTTGTAACTACGACGGATGAGACTTGGATTTACCAATATGATTCTGAGCTGCGACAACAAACCGCACAGTGGATTGAGCCTGGTTGCTCAGCTCTAAAGCAACCAAAGTGCAAAAATTTGTCCAAAACAATTATGGCATCAGTCTTCTGGGACTCAAAAGAATTTTGTTAATTGATTACCTTCATACCGGTACAATAATCTCAGAAGAGTATTATTGTAACTTTTTGGACCAGCTAGATGAGAAAATTTGTGAGAAAAGGCCAGGTTGGCAGAAGAAAAAAATTATCTTTTATCATGACAATGCACCTGCTCACAAAGGTGCTTTGACAATGGCAAAACTGGTCGCATTAAAGTACGAATTGTTGGAACATCCATCCTATTCGCCAGATTTTGCTCTGTCTCACTTCCATCTATTCCTAACATAAAAAGATTTCTACGTGAAAAACGTTTTTCAACAAATGATGAGGAGATAACATGGGTATTATGAAAATCTTCTGAAAAACTACTCTAGAGAAAGGATAAATGAATTGGAAACTTGCTGAAAAAATGTACTGAGATTAAAGAAGATATATAGAGCTGAATTTTTTTTTTTTTAGAGTCAAACTTTTTGTTTTGTTTTTAAGTATAACAACATTAAAATTTTAGGTCACGATAACAACTATAAAGGGAGACTTTTTAAAGAAATTACAACAAGCAGGGACCCCAATTCAATCAACTATAAATCATATACTAATCAACTTAGTAATATCGACAGCAACATAATCAATGCTTATTAATCATTTACAAGTACAACCTTAGTAGTTAAAGTTTTGCCACCTCTTGGTATAAAATAAGTAAATAAAGTCTTTTTGTTTTGCAGTTTCTTCGTTCATTTGGAATTCACGCAATATTGAGTTTTGGTTTCGAAGACTAACTCGCATTTTCCTACGTTGTTAGTGTTCCGTACGGAACACTTATAAGATCACTTTGGTGTCTGTCTGTCTGTCTGTCTGTCTGTCACACCCGATTTTCTCCGAAACTATTTGACGTAGAAAGGTGAAATTTGGTAATAATATAGGAATTGATGGCCTCATCAGAGCCATGTAGTTTTGAGAATTAAATTTTGACTTAAGGGGTTAGTTTTGGGGGGTGAAGTCGTAAGTGAAAAAAAAATTTTTTTACTAGGTCATCGAATGTGGTGTCAAATGAAAGCTTGTGAAAACACGAGTAAAATATATATATATATATATATATATATATATATATATATATATATAATATTATACTTGCGCGCACTTTTCTTTGTATTATTTTTAAAAATTCGCGAAAAAATCGCTGTCCCGGGCCTTATCTCGAAAAGTACCTATCAAAAAATTTCGAAGAAATTCTGGAATATTCTCCACGGGGTGTAGATTGAACGAAAATTATCACGAGTGTATTACCTTTAATAATTTATATGGTATATAGAAAAAACAAAAATTTCAAGGTTATCAGATTTCAGTAATGATTGGTAACAAACTTTGTTGAAAACTCATTTGGGGTGTATTTTGTGAAGTCACTGATCATTTTATACCTCTGTGACAAAATTTTTTTATTTTAAAAGCAATCAACGTACGGAACACTAATTGCGCAAGTTCAACTTGCACCGGTTTTTTTATTTATGTATTCGTTTGTTCATATTGATTTGTTTTATATTTTAACATTTTAACACCTAAATTAAAAATAACATTGTTTTTAATACATCTAATCCGTGTATATATATTGTAGTTACTCCTGAAGAACTTATCAAACGATAACGAGATACTGAGTATTAAAAAATCCCGGCGTCGATTTCCAAGGAAAAACACCACCTACTATTCCCATATTGCAGTCAAGGATGCCCGATGTTGTCTTCAGATAGCGTATCGTAAAGCGTATTTTAATGAAGCGAGACACCAACAAGGCTTCTGGAGCTGACGCAATACCTGCCATAGTTCTCAAAAACTGTGCGACGGAACTAATATCAGTTTTCTGTAGACTTTTCAACCTATCCTACAGAAAGGGAATATTTCCTTCCTGCTGGAAATGTGCCACAGTTCAGACGATACCTAAAAAAGGCAAGCAAGGCCTTGCCAAATAACTACCGACCAGTCCCACTGCTTTCAATAATATCGAAAGTCATGGAAAATTTTATCAATCAGCATCTTCTAAAATATCTTGAAGGATTCAACATTATTAGCGATCACCAATATGGCTTTCGTAAACATAGATCAACAGGAGATCTTCTGACTTATGTAACACATATTTGGAACAAAGCAACTGAACACTTTGGAATATCTCGAGCGGTTGCTCTTGGCATATCTAAGGCATTCGACCGTGCTTGGCATATATATAAATTCGTGTTTTTACAAGCTTTCATTTGACATTCACTCGATGACTTGGTAAAACATTTCTTTTTTTGACTGCCGATTTCACCCCCCAAAACTAACCCCTTAAGTAAAAATTTAACTTTCAAAACTACACGACTTTGATGATTCTATCAATTTATATATTAGTGCCAAATTGTAACTTTCTATGTCCAATAGTTTCGGAGACAATCAGGTGTGACGGACGGAAAAATAAACACGTGCTGTATAACAAAAAATATGCGCGCAGCGTCCGGCCACTTAAAGATAATACGGGCTACTGCGGGCTGCGCGGAGCGTGCACTGTATGTCAGCTTCCAGGTAGCTCCATAACAATGAATATTGCCCGAGCCCATTGTAGCTGTAGGCCTTGGAAGTATCACAATACATACAATATGACAATCGGAAACTATGTTCAGTTTCGTTTACCTGAGACTCTAAATAACTTAAGAATCCATTTTACCGGCAGCTGTTGTGGTCCTTCTTTTTTTTTATGGGTCTAGCACACGTGCTACAGGGAAGTCCCTAAAGCGCTACAGGAGCGACATGTGTGCGGAGAAAGCGATTCACGTTGTTCTTGAATCGCTCTAAATTGTACTCAGTGGGAAACACAGTCCTGGGCAAATTATTCCAAAGGGATGATGTTCTCCATATAAAAGACTGCTTGAAAAGCATTGTACGAGGAATAACAAGCTGCACCTCATACGCATGTGAAGTATTAGCGCGACGTATTCTGCATTGAATAGTATAACAAGCCATATGAAAATATTTTTTTTAATTTTCTGAAGGCTTCAGTATCAGTACTACAATAATATGAAAGTTTAAGAGTAAAATTAATTGTAAATTATCTAAATCTGCTATTTTTATAGTAAGTATATGCATCAAAGGAACTGGAAGTCTGTCAAGTTTGACATCGTCTGGCAGCGTATAATCAACGTGATATCGGTCTGTCATTTCAAATACAGTATATCTGGTGAGTATAGAGAAACATAAAAAAAAATCAGCCTTGTCATTGTAATGTAAATGAGGTCCCCCACCTTTCGACTTCACATAGATCTGGCGCAAGTTTTACAATTACATATTGATCTGGCAAAGTTACTATAAGATAACTAATTTAAGTAAGTATGGATTAGAAAACAAAATACCTCTAACATTGTCACGTATTTACATCTTGTTTTTTTGTAGTTACAATCGCCGTAGCTAGCCAGAAGTTAACATAGATAACTTAAACCGGTTTTGGGTAACGACGAAGTAGCGCCCTTTCATAACAAAATGACGTGTCCTACGGTAAAAAGCTTAACAAATGACTTCTCCTTTTCAGGCGGCTTCTTTTTTTAGGTCGTGGGCCATTGCAAAATTTCCGACCAATATCGGTCGTGGTGGTGGTATTGGTACTCCAGCTTCTTCAGATGTTGTATTTTCTTATGATTCATGGAGGTTTTTATCTGGTAAGCTGGGAATGTAATAGAATTTGGTCTAGCTCCTGATATTCTGGCTAGAGTGGCATGTCCGACGAATCTAGACACTTTTCCAGCGTTGTCGTGCGTATTTTCATTAAATAAGCTTATCTGGAAGCTAACTTTCTTATTTTTTGAATCTTTTTACCGACACTCCTGGTCAATAACACATTTTTTTTGTAACTTTTTAAAGCCAATAATGCTCAAGGAGTTAACGGCGAATTTGTTTGTTTTGGATGAAGTCCTGATAAGCTGAATGTAGTTCTCGTGACTAAATATTCTGTAGTAACATTTGAATTTTTTCTTTACAATTGCAAAATTTCTCTCACAGTTGTCAAAAAATGTCGTCTCAATGGAAAATAATGGGTAATTTTTGTAAAACGACCAGAAGACGCTAGAGCCAAAAAGAAACGAGCAATACAGTGATTTCAAGTTTTTCGAAGGCAGCGGCCTGAAAATATCTAAAATTGTTTAACCTGTTCTGATATATGGTTTTCAATAAAGTTTACCAAAAATGTACACGCTTCATTTGAACCTTTGTGTGCTTCACCTTTTTGGTAGGAATAAAACCGTGCTTTACTGTTATTCATATTATGAATACACAATTCATAAATCCACATTTGTCTGAAGTTAAACAATACTCCTTGGACCGGAATATCTGGTAGGGGAAGGTTTTGCAAATTGTCAATCTATTAGCCATAACATTTCTTGGCATAACAGGGATATTTCAACAACCTGGAGAAAATGCTCCTTTCATGCACATTGAGTTTTGCTTCAGCAACTCTTTTAGCATTGCTGTTCAGGTTAACATTAGCAATTCTTGTTTTCAGCTCAGCACATTTCGAGCACACATCTACCTACGGTCTTCCAAAAGAAATATTAAAAGTTTGATTAAAATAGCTATTGAAAAAGTTGTACTTAATCGTTTGTCTATCAATATCTGGGTTCTTCTGAAGGAACATTCGGTGAATTATTTTTACATTAAGCGATGCAGATAGATGTTTCTTGTGTATATTACTAAAATAATGGACTTCTTTTACAGGTAGTGACTGAATAAAATCATAATTTTTTTGCAACAATTTTCCACTGACTACATTGTACCGTGATGATGAAACTGCTCCTCTTAACTCACTTGGAGATTTGTTTTCTACTTTCAGTTTCGTCGACGACGACGATATACTCTTTTTATTGAAAGCCTAAAGGGGCTAATAAAAGCTTTTTTGCATACCTCTTTCTTTGTACCATCGCAAGGCACGTAGTACTTACAAGAAAAGGTTTTATGTTTACTCTTTTCTACTTCTGCTTGCAATTTCTTTTTTTTACCATTCCAGTGTCGATGAGATCCTGTAGATGAATATCCTGCTCATCTTTTGAAGAAAAATTGTTCATTGTTTGAATGTATGTTTTCGAGTTTCAAACTTCGAACATTTCTTTTTACATCTGGAAAGAATGAGAATGGTTATAAACTTTTGTCCGTCTCGTAATAAGTTAAAATAACTTTTAAAAAGTCACTATATACCTACAATCTTAACCAGTGCTGCGTGGAGATATACTTTTGCCATTGGGTATGCAATGCCTTTTACTTTAGCATTTCTAACTAAATTTTGTTTTCTTTCTTGTAAATATTTTCCTTTTTTAGTGTTCCGTACGGAACACTTATAAGATCACTTCGGTGTCTGTCTGCCTGTCTGTCTGCCTGTCTGTCTGTCTGTCTGCCTGTCTGTCTGTCTGTCTGTCTGTCTGTCACACCCGATTTTCTCCGAAACTATTTGTCATAGAAACTTGAAATTTGGTAATAATATAGGAATTGATGGCCTCATCAGAGCCATGTAGCTTTGAAAGTTAAATTTTGACTTAAGGGGTTAATTTTGGGGGTGAAATCGGAAGTAAAAAAAAATTTTTTTACTAGGTCATCGAGTGTGGTGTCAAATGAAAGGTTGTGAAAATACCAGTAAAAAATATATATGTAATGTAATACTTGCGCGCACTTTTCTTTGTATTATTTTCAAAAAATCGCGAAAAATCGCTGTCCCGCGCCTTATCTCGAAAAGTACTTATCAAAAAATTTTGAAAAAATCCTGGAATATTCTCCACGGGGGGTAGGTTGAACGAAAATTATCACGAGTGCATTACCTTTAATAATTTATCTGGTATTTTAAAAAAAAACAAAAATTTCAAGGTCATCAGATTTCAGTAAAGAATGGAAACAAACTTTGTTGAAAACTCATTTGGGGTGTGTTTTGTGACGTCACTGATCATTTTATACCATCGTAACATAAATTTTGACTTAAGGGGTTCGTTTTGAGGGGTGAAATCGGAAGCGAAAAAAAAAAATTTTTTACTAGGTCATCGAGTGTGGTGTCAAATGAAAGCTTGTGAAAACACGGGCAAAATATATATATATATATATATATATATATATATATATATATATATATATATATATATATATATATACATATATATAAATAATGTAATACTTGCGCACACTTTTCTTCGTATTACTTTTAAAAAATCGCTGTCCCCTACCTTATCTCGAAAAGTACTGATCAAAAAATTTTGAAAAAATTCTGCAATATTCTCCACGGGGTATAGATTGAACGAAAATTATCACGAGTGCATTACCTTTAATAATTTATTTGGTATATAAAAAAAAAATTTCAAGGTCGCCAGTTTTCAGTAAAGATTGGAAACAAACTTTGTTGAAAACTCATTTGGGGTGTGTTTTGTGAAGTCACTGATCATTTTATACCCTAACAAAAATTTTTGTTTTAAAAACAATCAACGTACGGAACACTAATTGTGCAAGTTCAACTTGCCCTTGACCGGTTTTTTTTTTAACTTCCGTATCACTGTCACTCAAAGAATTATTATTATTTGCACTCATATTATTGTAATGAAAAATATTAATTTTATTATTAATGTTGTAGAAAACAAATCATCTTTTATTAAAAAAGATTGGTTTATGGAAGCTATAAAATGGTACTTGTCACCATAGCAACACTTGACAGCAACAACCATTTAGTTCGAAAGGGTAATATCAGCAGCACTTGATTCCTTCTCAAACTAAATGGAAATTCAAGGTCAGTTTTAACTGATGAAATGTATACTACTTGCTACCTTTTCTCGTGTAAGGGAGCACTCTAGCGGTAAAAATCAAAACTCATAAAAATTGTCACGTGCTACCTTTTCAAACTAAGCGATTCATTTAAAATAACATAAAATATACAACTTTATCTATAAATATCTATATCGACTTCATTTGGAGCTCGATCAAATATAGCCGAAAACCAACCAAGAATCGAAAGCAACGTGAAATTAGTTTTACTCTATGGATGCGAAACATGAAAGATTATAAAACCAATAACAAACAAAATGCAAGCACCTGGCCAAACACCATAACAAACGAGGAATTATGGCGAGCAACAGACCAGCAGCAGATTGAAACTGAAATTAGAAAGCGAAAATGGGGTTGGATCGACTATACACTTGGTAGAACCTACAAGATCAACGTCGGAGAGGATGTAATCTGAAATCTGGTAAACTAAAAATTTAATTTTATTTATAGATTCAGATATAAATATATCTCTATATAAATATGCAAAAAACTTATATTATATTCTATTCTGGAAAACCACATTTTTCTAAATAGTTTCATTTTATCGAAAATGAATGATATATTTAAAACTCTTTATTTGTACAGTATTTTCCTTTACTTCGTTACTTTATACTATAATTATATCTCATCACAGTGTTGTTTCATCCTTGTCTTCGCGATGGCTCGCAAATTAATTTCGTAAAATTAGCAGAAACGTATAAAAATTTCGGCGAAAATTATTTCAGTTTAATCATCTTTAAACTGGTGCAATTTTCCTTCTTATAATTTGGATGCTGCCTAACTTCTCCACAATTAATATTTTAGCTTCAGTTTTAAAATTATTTATCCAATTCGCTTTTTATTTTTTTTGTAACACTACCTAAGTGATAACCGTGTTGTTCTAGAGTTGACTTTTAAGATCGTAAAATTTTAAAAACATCTACTTATATTTAAAATAGTAATAATTATTCTGGTAGTCCACTTAATATCCTGAAAATATTATTATTTTCTAACCATGTGATAGAGATTCCAGACAGTCCATCTCCTTTGGGTAGAGGCAATAGATAAAGCGGAAGAACTACAGGACAAGATGATTTCTACCAAGAGTTTAAACCAAAGCGAAGTGAATATTTGGCTCATATGTATATATCTTTGTATGAAAGATATTCAGAATATTGAAACATCTCTGTCTAAAGAATATGTGGCCTATCATCACCAGTGATATCCGAATGTCTCGAGAATAACTTGAGAAAGTGAATCAGAAAAGAGGGTGGGTGGGTAATTAGGTGCTATTTTCTAAAAGCTCACTAAATACTATCAAATGATACAATCTAGAATAAATACTAGCTCTAGTGGAAGTAAAATATGCCTCGTGATGGTGGACATTCCTGCCCTAAAGTGCTTTGGAACACCGATCACTTTCACCAGTGCAAACTAAGTTAGTAAGGAGATCACAAAAAAAGAGGTTTCGATGCCATTAAAGGCAATTCCTAAATGGAAAAAAATTAACTTAACAGTTAGTTTTTTAAATTCCATAACAAGTAACCACGTCTAACTTTTAAACCCCTTTAGTAAATCTGGCTGTAATTGTTTAATTCGCTGAAAAGGACTAATTTTGAAACTGGACTTATTTGAATTAGTGGTTTACATTAACACTAACAATATCACTAGAGTACTAGTAAGTCAACTAAGGCTATGAAGCTGTGCAGTACATGCCCACAAAATTCATTTTTATTTATTATTACTATTCTCTTATTTACAGTATCACAGTTGGTCAATTTGCTTTTTAGGTTGTTGCCTCTTAATAGCGATACCCCTTGGCCTGCTCGACTGCTTTTGGGTACTCCACTGTGGGTATGGATAAAGTCCTCCAATTGTTCCATTCCACTTTCTTTCTTTATTGTTTCTCTGAGGACGGCCATACTGATGTTCATTTGTTTAAAGGTTTTTATGAAATCTTCTGATTTTCCTCTCAGACCCCGGATGTTCCATGTTTCAAAAATCGTTTACCTATTTCGATGCAATCGTCATCTTCGTGAATTCCAATCAATGTTCCGAGGCTTGTCCCTGGGATTTTTTGCTAGTTAGATTTCTTCAAGTAATGGGGAGCAGGCCCATTGCCTCAACCCCCAATCTGGAGGACCGGGTAATTTATCGTCGAAGTTTTCTTCCCCTAGCCTTTAATGTCCCAACATCCATCTGCAAGGTAGTACTGAATATGATTTTACACAAGTCCTAAAATCAGGGATACCACTTCCTCCAGATTCACCGTATTCGAAGAATATCTCTTCGTCGCCGTTGTAGACAAGTGGCCCTAAACAGGTTCTAGCTTCTCGGGCCACGAGACCCCTAAAAACTATGATAAATATTAGAACTATCAATCATAAACCACCTGTCGTATTCCCGAATAAAATTGGGAAACATTCCCTCCGAAAATTTTTCTGTTACGAAAGGTGTCAGATAGGGCTGCTGTCTGTCTCTTACATTATTCAGAATTTATCTGAATAAGGCGTTAGAGATATGGCGAAGAGTATGTAGAGGAATAGGACCGAAGATCAGGGGGTTATTGCTCAAGATAAGGAAGACCTTGAATTTATGCCAAGAAAACTGTTTGAAGATTTGGGGTTTAACAGTTAACTGCAAGAAAACTAAATATTTGTGTATAGGAATATATATATATATATATATATATATATATATATATATATATATATATATATATATATATATATATATATATATAATGCAGTATTTAAAAGCATCGTGTTATGGGGTTGTGAAACTTGACAATTCGCGAATGGTACTCGAAATAGATTACTGGTAAAGAACAGTTGGAGTGTCAAGAATAAGTAGAGTTAAAAATGAAAGAAAAAGGGATGCAAGTAAAAACCACTATTATTCAGGAAATTCAACAACGGCAACTTATATGGTACGAACACGTGAAAAGAATGGTACAACACCGAATACCAAAGATGGTTCTAAAATGGATACCAGGTGAAAGGAGGAGAAGAGGGGGACCAAGAGTGATATGGTTTGGAGGTGTTCAGAGGGCAATATCAGAGAGAAATCTAAGACCCGAAGATTGGGAAGATCGAGAAGGATTGGAACTGAGATCCGGAAGGCTATAAAAAACCGGATTGATGATGATTTATTATTAAACTCGCAAAAATGCCTTAACATTCTTTTATTAACCTTTGTAGCTTGTTCAGAAGTTTATTTGGAGATCTTTATTTTAAATTTCCTAGAAGTCGCCGATATTTATTATAGGTAATAACAGTACCAAAAACAGCAGTCAACTGGATATTTAAGAGATTTAATTTCCATAGCAACTAGATCGAGTCTAAGTTTTCAACCCTTTTAGTGAAACTTGCTATAAATGTTTAAGACCTAGGTGCATTTCACGCCTAGGCCCTGGTTTCATTAAAATATGTTACCTGTATGATGATGATATCTAATCGAATATTTTTGAGCCCTGTTGAAAATCTAATAAAATTATTATGTCGAATTTTATTGCTACCATGTCAGAATGTTAAATCAAAAAACGAAGGTGGATTTTTCCTTATTTAGTTTAATCAAGTTATATTCATTGAAGATCCCATGGGCGCTCCATCTGTTTGTTTATATAGAAGATTCTCCACCAGGATCCAACAACATAAAATAAGTATCAAAAACAAACAAACAACATCAGTTCTTTTTCGGCACCATCATGATATTGGTCACAACATCAATTTTGAGGGAAGAAGCCTTGGAAATCGAAAAGAATGGACAGCTGAATAAGCGAGAAGATGCGCTGAATATCTCTACTACACGGACGGGTCTACTAGCTAAACCAAGGAATAACCAAAACATTGAGAAGGCAACAGTCAGCGCCGCAACCCGTAATTACCACTTCCGACCCCCCCACCTACAATCTGCGTAGACGCCGACCTAACCGCTCGAAGCTAACTAACGAAGTTAGCTTCGAGCTGCAGCAGCAGCAAGATCACAGTATCGAGTAGCAGCAGCAGCGTGAGCACTTGAAAATGCCAAATGAGATTTTGGCGAAACGTCGTGCAAATTTATATATATTATAGATATATATATATATATATATATATATATATATATATATATATATATATAATAATATATATATATATATATATATATATATATATATATATATATATATATATATATATATATATATATATATATATATATATATATATATATATATATATATATATATATATATATATATATATATATATATATATATATATATATATATATATAATGTCTAAATCATACCATAAAGTGCTGCCTGCTTTTAAGTAGTGACCATGTCAACCACTCTGTTGGCGGTGTATTAGGTATGCATACTTGGTACAATTCGTTGTATCCTACCATTGTGTTCCGTAACTACTTGGATAATTACCCGTAAATTATGTTCTCTCATTGATCAATCCTAGCTCGACTGACGAGCCGTTATACGGCAAAACGCGTCTCGGGATTGATTTCACAAATAGAAGAATAGAGAACGGCTGAAATATTGGCCTTTTCCGTTTTCAGTTATTTTTCATTAACCACATATGCCTGAGGAGAATCCCTCGAAAAGAAGTTTTAAGTGCTGACCGTGTCAACAACTCTGTCAACTTGAAAGCTGCTGTGTTAGGTTTCGATGGACTATTAAGTATGCGAACTTAATACAATTCATTTTATCCTACCATCATATCATAATAGTTTACAAAAAAATGGAAAGATAACGACACTACATTTGCAGAAAAAACAGCTACTCTAGAAATAAGTACTGAAATGAAACTTAACAAAAAATTAGGTATGAGACTTAGAAAAAGAAAGAAATCTACAAGGAAACATTGTGTGAGATGGAATATCATTGTGTCGGCTTTGGGCTCTCTTGGAGGAGGAGCGGCAGGGATATCATTACAAAAGTTGTCATTGATGCAAATGCAAAAAAAAAAAATAGCAGAAGGTACAAGGCCTAATAAATGATGGAATCATTTGATGTCGTCTATATTTAAAACCATATGCAATAAACTACTAAAGAATATTCCTCAAAAACCCCTTAGAAATTTTGACCTAATTAAATATGTGAAGTGTTTACGAATTATCAATTCTCGAGGTGAATATATATGAGGGATAAATTACCTAAAAGAATTAAGAAGAAGTCGTATCGGTAATCTAGATAATTATAGTGGTGATAGTACCTATTAGGCAACATATACACAAAAAAATATAAAAATTTACTATACTTTTATATTTATGGTAATTTGAGTTAAATACATAGTTTAATAGCGATAGAAATAAAATCATGGTAAATTATAATTATGAATGTCATCAAACTTTTAATAAAACATATTACCATCAAGTATGTCTTAAATGTCTTTATAATAATATAATATATAATAACTAATCTTTCTTCAGTCTTCACAAGAATATTAAGATATTATGTCATATAATTTTGTTATTACTGATAATTCTGCTACTTTAACAGCAGAATTTAATGCTCCGATATACCTGAATGAAAATACTGATTATGTCATTGGACTGTTAAATTTTGAGACCTTTAACGCAATCTCCAGTATTGACGAGAGCAACAATTTAATGATTCAGCATTTTTGCAAATTGTAATACCTTAACTACACATCTTAAATCATCAATTTTTGATAACCTTTCAAGATGGAACGATTAGTAAACTATTACGATTTAAAAATAAACGATTAGGACCGAATATAGAAGATATATCACATTACTCTGAAGAAATTATTAAAGTAAATTCAATAAATGTTGATTGCAGTATCGATGAAGGATCATATCTTAAACCAATTCATATAATACAACTTTTTCCCAGTGTAGTACCTGGTTTTAAAATAATATAGTCACCACAAAACCTTATGTATTTTTCAGTGACTGTTAAGATAATAGATAAAATGACTATTAAAATGCTAAATCAGGAGGATGAACTTGTCAATTTTAGGGGAGAAGTCATAACGAGAAGACTTTATCTTAAAGAATTAAATGAACGATGGTAATTCTATCTTAGTGTAAAAAAAAAGCTTAAAAAGAAAGGGAACAAACGGATTTTATTTAGTAATAAATTAAACTCACGAAGGTTAACTCCAACAAATCGACAATTTCTCCCAAGTTTGAGTTTTAAACTTAAATAACAATGGAATATTTGAATGTTAAAGAATATGTTCTTTGGATCAGTTTTAAGCTGCGATGTTCTTTCTCTCTATCCTTTCAATCCTACAAAACTATAACGAAAGCAGAATTGCTCTGCAACTAACAGAAAATATCCTCTAACCTGCAAAAGTGAGATTCATTTAGAATAGTAACTAGAGAAGATAACACACCATTGAAAAACACCGTATTAATTAACAATGCACCAGTATTCTTATTTAAAAAATCAGCTTATATTATCGATTCTGTTCGAGATATCGGACTACGTTCTATATTTTAGGGCTCCATATCTTATAACCAAAATGAAAGTGCAGAGTTAGATGGTATCTAAAAGCAAAATCAGGAGAAAATATTATGACAGATTATAAAGGAAATATTTCTTTATCATTAGTCGTAATATTTTAAAGATGTATTCAGGATTTCTTGAAGACTACAGCAAAATAATTTTGAGTTCCGAGTGAGAACTAATTCTCGTACTAAAATTATAATAACCAAATTTTGTTGGAGAGTTCTTCATCTTACTATAGCCATCCGTCAAAAACTAGTTTTCACTAAACTTATTGATAGAATTAGCTACATTCTTATCACTTTCCGAAGTTGGGAATTAGTTGAGTAGCCTGAATTATTAGAAACTACAAGACACAATTGGCGTGTAAAAACTTCTACAAAAGTTGAGACTCCGCGTCATGTATTAATGGCTTTACAAAACAACAGATGTGGTAGGGTAAAACATGATGACATGTGTAAATTTGATCATCGTAAACCAATAAATATAAATGTATTTTTAAATTCTGAAAGATATCTCTACGACGATCTACAACTTTATTTTAAAAATAATACATTTGCTACACTCTATGAAATACTTTCGGATTTCAATCAAGTATATTATAATTTGCCAACAGAACCCATATTGAATCCAACAGAACATAAGTCCAACGCACCTAATATCTATATTAACTGCTTACATCAACAAGATTTATTATAGAGAGGTCCAGTAACTGGAGAATTGAATTCGAAATAAACGACAAAACTCCACCTAAAACAACAGAATATTGTCTAATAATACCTGATAAAATATTTAGGAAGAATCTTTTAACTAAAATAGTAAAACGAATTTAAATTTCATCCTGTCCCTTGAATTTTGATTTATTTATTATCCAATTATTAAAAAAAAAAAACAAACATTTCTGATTATGTCTTTGACTTAAAAAGATAATTATAATATCTAAAAGTATGGTAAGTAAATTAGTGTTTTATCAGAGGTTAAAGTATTCTGTGAAGAAATTAGAACTTAAAAAAATAAATAGAGAGAAAAATTTTCTGTTCAAGAAATTTTCTAATTTAAGGATTATTATATATAAATTAACATCATTATGAACAACAGGTTTGTTATGGATATATAAGGATTTATGAATAAGAAAAATAAACTTATTCCTAAAGAATTAGTTACTTACGATGAAGAAAAATAAATCATTACATATTAAGCAACCTTTTGCTTCAAATTAATTTTCTCCAAAAATACATAAGCTAGCAATTTGACTAATAAAATATCATCCCTGCATTAATTGGCATTTAGGATACACATCTCTTCACTATTTTGCGGATATTCACAAGCAAGTTACCAAGGACATACTATTTGTCTGTGTCATAGGAAATGAAAAAGCAGGGTATATTAAAAAGTATTCATCTAATCCTGTAATTCAGCTAGATGATTCACAACTTAACAAGCTTTAATACCATAATGTATTTATTACTCAAAGTCGCTATCTATCTGTGCTTCACCGAATGTATTTTTTATGTATGATAAATTTTATTAATAAATAAAACACACATACATAAAGTTAAATATATTTTATAAATGTTCTATTATATAACATATAATGCTACAACTACTATAATAAAATAAGGATTCATTCAAACATATTTTTAATTAATACAATAATTTCATCCAATCCTAACAATTCAAATTCTACCAATAATTTTGATTAGTTGCTTGTTTTTAAATAATTTTTACAGGCTTATGCTGTTTTTTGACACACTGAAATGTGATCTATTAACTCAAAATATAATGACCAATTTGAGCTTCAGCTTCTTCACCAGCCGCCGAGTAGTACTGAGAATTTATGAGTACCTTTGACATATATTTTCGTTACTAAATTTTTTACACATTATTTTAGCATGCTGAAAGTTCTAAATGTTCTTGTTGATATTTTTTAACACAAATGGATCTTGAGTATAGTTTTTAATTTGATAAATCCATTTTTCTTTAATTCCTCTCCAAATTTCAATATATTTAGTGTTTCAAAATAATGATCACAAGATTCTACACAATCTAAATATAAGTCACTCTGTGTATGTTGGGAGGAAGCATATATTAATATTTAAAATTTATTATTATTATTATTTTTTCTTTGGAGGATGAGTCACTCTATTTGTTGAGAGAAATCATTCTGTTTGTGCGAGGAGGAGGTATTCTCACAAACTACCTGTTCAGGTATTTGTTAAGATGAAAGTATTCCTGCTGTCTGCGAATATTTGCATGAGTACCCGATAATCGATGATAATAAATGAAGAAATAAGAGTACTGCCATCTGCAAAACTGTAGATTAGATTCCTGATCTTTTCCAGCAAACTGTTGACGTAAAGAAAAAAGAGAGTAGGAGACAGTATGGAACCTTGGGGCATACCAGCGTTGATAGTGAAGATTTGAGAGAAATCCGTCAGCCTCCACTTGCAAAGAACGCTCTCTGAGGAAACACGAGAACCATAAACAAAACTGTTCAGACATATCTTACGAGCGCAGCTTATCCAACGTCATGGCAAACAGGGTCAAATGGCTCGGATATATAAACTGCAACCGCTCGAGATTCTCCAAAATTTTTGTGTTATTCCAAGTATATGTGACATAAGTTAAAAGATCTTCTTTTGATCTTTGCTTATGAATGCCATATTGATGGTCGCTGCTAATATCGAATCCTTCAAGATATTTTAGAATACGCTGATTGATAGTCTTTTCCATGACTTTATATATAATTGAAAGCAGTGTGACTAGCCGGTAGTTATTTGGCAAGATCTTCTTGCCTTTTTTGGGTATCAGCTGAACTGTAGCGCATTTCCAGCAGAAAGGAAATATTCGATTTCTGTAGGACAGGTCGAAAAGTCTACAGAAAACTGATGTTTGTACGCCATCAACCTCAGAACCTTTTTTGGTTTCTAGCTTCAATAAAATACGTTTTATGATAAACTGTCTGAATACAATATCGGGCATTATTGACTGCACCTTGGAATAGTGAACAGTAGTCATTAAATCGCTATAAAATTTTATGAGATACATATACAACAAATAAGGATATTTTCTACACGACAATTCTGTTTGGTATACCATAAAATAAACAAAGATAATTTTTGGGCAGATATTTAATTGTCTCTTAAATATTGATATCCGATATTTGTTTCGCCTTATCTGTTGTTATTTTGGTTTTATCGGTGTAATAGTTGTAGGTAATGGAATAATATTTTTTTAAGTTAATTTTTAATAATATTTAATTATTACAATAACAGAACTGTATCTACAATTTTGTCATTTTAAAATGTTAGTACAAAAATATACATTGATATTAATATTACTTTCGTAATTGATTGAAGACTTAATAAGAAACTAGCTAAATTGCGTCTCAGTTTTTGACAGGTAGTAAAGCGTTGATTGTTTTGGTCACCAGATAGTCATTCAAGGAATCCTCTCCTCTAAAAACGAAAAGAAATATCAAATTATATAACAGATTCTTTACTTTTTCGGACTGATATTACTTACAAGTCCTTTCCAAATCCGGATTTCTTATAGCCTCCAAATGGTGTTTGAGGAGTGATATAGTCGTAAGTGTTAATCCTGCAAGAAAAAATAAAAATCTCAGTTTTTAGATAAAATTAAACGGGTTGTCATATGAGTCGCCAAATGCCCAACAGAATATATCCAATACGAGCATAGCATGCATGACCTCAAGCTCTTAATATGAAAACTAGGAGGATCTTTTAATCGCCTTTATTTAAAATGTTCTATTACAGCCTAAAATCATATATTTTTATGTTTGTTCTGTTACGTATTTTTTATAATCCTACTGTGAGGTAGAAATTCGTGTTCAGATGTGTAGTTAATAATTGATTTTGTGTTTTATTTTATCATTTATTTATTGTTTCATATAAAAAAGAACAATTAAATCAATTATTTTTTTTATACATTTTATTTGAGGTCTATAAACATTAAGTAGTCAATATACTAAGAGTTTTATGGTTTTGTCTGACTCATTATAATGTGGAAAGGAAGGAACCGCTAGGTACAACAATATCAATAAATTTATTTAAATCATCTGTATTGAAAGACATCTTTTTTGAAATTACTGTGGTTTTTTTAAGATTTTTTAAAATTATTGTGAAACCAAAGGTATAAATATGATATGCATTATAAGAAATTATAAGAAAATTCTTTAGGATTATATAAAAGAAGCTTTCCTATGACAAGTACTAAACCTGTTTTATTTCTTATTTTCCGACTTCTAAACCGTTTTGACAGATTCTTATATTCAAGAGCTCAGATAGATAGTTAAAGTACTAAAAACATCGATACTATTTTTGTAATGTATCCTAATAAAGCTTAGATTATCACTAAACGGTTACTAAAGTCTACTAAAATAAACCATGTAAATTAAATTAAATAAAAACATTTATATATTTGATTGTTTTAGCTGAAACTTGTTGGAAATTCATAATAAAATTATATAAAAACAACACTATGTTTTAATTTCCAATATATTTAAAGTAACTTGACAATTGTTTTCACCATACAATGGCTTCTTCAGCAGAAAATAAGAAAATTCCTTAACATAAATCTCCATTGAGCTCAGTACTTTTGGTACAGTGAGATTCCAATTTTTATATTCCCTCTGAAAAAAAAAATTGGTTTGGAACTGTGCATAATACTTTTTCACAGTACAGATATCAATAAAAATTTCTTCCCACCAAGTCAATTTTTGAGGTTAGGAAACAAAAATAAGTCACTTGGCGCCCAATCTAGGGGATAGGGTGGTGAACTATTTTGAAGCCCAGCTTATGCACTTTTGTCATTGAAATGACCGATGCGTAAGCAGGCGCATTATCCTTGTGAAGGAGTACTTTATTGTGTGTTAATCTTGGACGTTTCTACTTTAAATCATTATACAAACTATCCACTAAAGTTGCATGAGTCCCAAAAAATAGTTGTCAACACTTCTAACACCGATAAAACTGGTTTCTCACTTTTTGTTGGAATTTCACCTTCGCCAACCCACGACTTCGACTGCTATTTTGTCTCCGATAGATCCATGTTTTGTCAATAGTCACAAAACGATGCCAGAAGCTTTCGAATACGCTGCAACTTCCAAACTTTCTTTTTAAATGTTCTTTTTCGTAGGTTTTGGTCTTGAGTCAACAAACGCGGCACCAATCGAGTTCTCAGTTTTTTCATTTTTAGAACGTCATGCTGGACATTATGTATCCGTTCATATGAGATGCCTACCATCTCAGAAGTTTCACGAAGCTTACGATCTTTTATCAGGATACCGTGAATTTTACCGATCATTTCTTCAGAAGAAACCTAAATCGGGCGTCCTGAAAGTGGAGCATCTTCAGTGCTCATACGGCCAAGTTTAAATTTATTTATTCAGTAATAAATGGTCTTGAATGCTGGTGTAGAATACCCACGAACTTTCTTGAGCTAAATTTCTACCTGGGCCGTAGTCCGTTTTTTTTATAAATAAAAATATTTAATCACAACACTGATCACTTACGATATCTACCAATAAATAACTGCGTACTGTATCTGCTTGAAACTTTGAACACAACTAATATAAGGCCTATGCTTACCAACAGACATGCCGCTTAACAAAATTTCCCACCATTTCGTAGAAATTTACCAGATATATAAATCTACCCTCCTATATGTCTTTCTAACAATAAATATCAAATAAAATACAGAAGACGAAAAAGCTTTATATGTAAAGGACTAATCAAAATATTAGCTCAAACTTTTTAGTCTTAATGTTCTGTAACTTCAAGTAAGCAAACAGCAATACTAACGTGATGTCGTACGCAAGATTAGATAATTACAATTAGAGAAACTATCCATGTTCAATTTTTACGAACGAAATACCTTATTAGTTCGATCGGAAAGAAAATATAAACGAGAAGTTTGCAGTGAATGACGGCTGAATAAATTATAATTTCTGTGTAAAAGAGCCTACACGTCTAGATAAACATAAACTTGTGAATAAGTTAGTTTTGCTGAAAAGTGGAGATGTTGCACCTGGTGGTACATATAGTATGTACTTTTAAGAAAAAAGTTTTAAGTATAAATTTTTCAAATCTTACCACACAGAGCCGGCTTCTACAGCATTGCAAAATACAAGAGCAGTGTTAATGTCTTTTGTTATAACTCCGGCTGCCAGGCCATACTCTGTATTGTTGGCCCTTTCAATTACTTCATCCAAAGTGTCGAACTTAAGGATGCTTTGAACTGGTCCAAAAATCTAAAAAAGTTGCTTATTTAACTAAAGCCTAATTATAATGCAAAATTTATTGTTACCCAGTAACATCAATAGTGAACGTTATATTCAATTTTCTTTACAGAATATTTAAACATTATGTAACGGAGTTACGTAACTATTACAGATACTTAGCAGTCATAGCTACGAACCAAACCAATAACATTTAGCTCTGTTGATTTTTTATTTCTCTTTGGTGTTCCGTACGGAACACTTATAAGATGACCGTCTGTCGCCCGATTCTCTCCGAAACTATTTGACATAGAAAGTTGAAATTTGGTACTAATATAGGAATCGATGGCCTCATCAGAGTTTTGAAAGTTAAATTTTAACTTAAGGGGTTAGTTTTGGGGGATGAAATCGGAAATGAAAAAAAAAAATTACTAGGTCATCGAGTGGGGTGTCAAATGAAAGCTTGTAAAAGCACGAGTTCAAAAATATATATGCTTGCGCACAGTTTTTCTTTGTTTTATTTTTAAAAAATCGCTGTCCCTCCTTTATCTCTAAAAGACTTGATAAAAAAAATTTGAAAAATTCTGGAATATTCTCCACGAGGTGTAGATTGAACGAAAATTATCTTTAATAATTTATCTGGTACAATTAAAAACAATTTCAAGGTCATCACTTTTTAGTTAAGATCTGAAACAAACTTGGTTGAAAACTCATTTGGGATATGTTTTGTGAAGTCATTGATCATTTTATACCTCCATAACAAAATTTTTTATTTTAAAAGCAATCAACGTACGGAACACTAATTACGCAAGTTCAACTTGCACTTGACCGGTTATTTCTATAAGCAATGCTACTTTTTAAAGATATCAAAATTTCACAATTTTTCATTTTTACTATAAGTGCCTAATTTTTTCTTTTATTACCTCATCAGTGGCTATAGTCATATCGTCAGTGACATTCGAAAATACTGTTGGTTTGACGAAAAATCCTTTATCACCAATCCTGAAACCTCCCGTCTCAAGCTTTGCACCTTGATCTTTACCAGACTGTACCATTCTTAAGATTTTTGTCAAGGAAGGTTGATCGATCTGAAATTAAATAATAATTATATTTTAAACTGCTGGTGAAAAAATATTGGAGTACCGCAATAAAAACATACAATTTTTCGTAAAATTTTAAGAATTTTTATATTTTATTAGCAAAGCAATAAATATCAGGAAAAGCTGATGTATAATAAACCGAAGCTATCCACAGGTGCCTTGTCCATCTTAATTAACCCATGAACATGTAATAATAACTCCAATTTAAGTTAACAACTTGTCAAGTGGATTTTTTTTACTTTTCAATAAAAAATTGTTTCACTAATCTAGCGTATTACCACAGTATATCAAGAAAGAACGTGTCCACGATAATTCATTTTTGGTATATGCGATTCTAACGATTCAACAAAAAATCGGCAGAGGGAACCTTTGTCTATGACGCATTTTAGTAAACTGTCAGTCGATTCCGAACTTTCCTCGAAATCATGTCAAATCTAAAATGAGTCACTGGTTTGCGAGTGGGTTCAAGGCAGTCTTTCTTTGTTTCCATTCAAAGGGGCCTAAAATGACACATTCCGCCGCTGCTAAATATATTAAAAAGTCAGTATCGTTTGTGAAGACGTGGGTAAATTATTTTAACGAGACGAAAAATGTCGACGACTTCCAAAACGTAGCTCGGTAGGCAGGTAGTTACTCCGAAAGTCGAAAAAACGAATCATGTCTTTGTTTTCAGGGGACCCGAAATAGACGTTGAAGAAACCCGCGCTCGTATTCTTGAAAAAATGTGTTTCGAGAACATTTTTTTTGCCATCAATGTATTCTTTGGTGTACTAACAACGGCGCAATTACCTTAGTAAGTTGAGATTTTCTGCATAATCTGCAAATTTTTTTTCGAATCTCTAGAGATAATTGAGTCAAAGACTTCAGAATCTTTCCTCTTCTCCAAACGTTTTCAATAGGTTTGGCAGCCGACGAATGTGAGGGCCACTTTAGTATCTTATCGTGGGCCCAAGCGAGCTGCTTCGCGACGTGATTCTCGCCTAGCGGTCACGTTCTTACTTGACATACTGCATAGGTAATATAGACAGGAGCACAACTGAAAGGAACTTAAAAAATTTTAAGCTGAACTTTAAAAATCTTATAATTTAGAGAGAAAGAGAGAGAGATGCACTAATGTACTGCTCGAAAGCTGAAATTTTATTTACTGTAAAATTTAAGATGACTCTAAATTTTAAAAATTTCTTTTTATACACACTTATAAGATCACTTCGGTGTCTGTCTGTTTGTCTGTCTGTCTGTCTGTCACACCCGATTTTCTCCGAAACTATTTGACATAGAAAGGTGAAATTTGGTAATAATATAGAAATTGATGGCCTCATCAGAGCCATGTAGTTTTAAGAATTAAATTTTGACTTAAGGGGTTAATTTTGGGGGGTGAAGTCGGAAGTGAAAAAAAAAATTTTTTACTAGGTCATCGAGTGTGGTGTCAAATGAAAGCTTGTGAAAACACGAGTAAAAAATATATATATAATATTATACTTGCGCGCACTGCGGGCCTTATCTCGAAAAGTACTAATCAAAAAATTTTAGAATATTCTCCACGGGGTGTAGATTGAACGAAAATTATCACGAGTGCATTACCTTTAATAATTTATATGGTATATAAAAAAAAAAACAAAAATTTCAAGGTCATCAGATTTCAGTAACGATTGGAAACAAACCTTGTTGAAAACTCATTTGGGGCGTGTTTTGTGAAGTCACTGATCATTTTATATCACCGTAACATAAATTTTGACTTAAGGGGTTCGTTTTGAGGGATGAAATCGGAAGTGAAAAAAATTTTTTTTTACTAGGTTATCGAGTGTGATGTCAAATGAAAGCTTGTGAAAACACGAGTAAAAAATATATATGTTAATACTTGCGCACACTTTTCTTCGTATTACTTTTAAAAAATCGCTCTCCCCTACCTTATCTCGAAAAGTACTGACCAAAAAATTTTGAAAAAATTCTGGAATATTCTCCACGGGGTATAGATTGAACGAAAATTATCACGAGTGCATTACCTTTAATAATTTATTTGGTATATAAAAAAAAACAAAATTTCAAGGTCACCAGTTTTCAGTAAAGATTGGAAACAAACTTTGTTGAAAACTCATTTGGGGTGTGTTTTGTGAAGTCACCCTAACAAAAATTTTTATTTTAAAAACAATCAACGTACGGAACACTAATTGTGCAAGTTCAACTTGCACTTGACCGGTTTTTTTTATAATATACTAGTACCGTTTACATTAAACAGCAAATGTGACATAAAGACGCAAATTCGTCTACAGAATTTAAGGATACAATTTAACTCTCTTACCTGTGGGCCCTGTTGTACTCCTTTTACAAATGGATCGCCAACTACTTTTGCCTTGGCTAGTGCAACCGCTTTTTTAACAAATGCATCATAGATTCCGGACTGAACGAATGTTCTCGAAGCGGCTGTACATCTCTGTCCATGATTATTAAATAGTGCTGTATGAGCAATATTAGCTGCCTCATCAACTAAAATGAAAAAGTAACAGGTCTAACGAAAGTTGCATTAGAGAAACAAATTTAATAAAAAGATAGTTGTAGCGTAGGACTCTACTTTGAACGGTTCTACAAATCTGAGTTGTTGCTTCATTTCGACATTGAAGGAAAACTAATATTGTGACTTCTCCACCAAATACATAAAATGAAGTGTATGTCACAGGATACTTGTTTCATTATTGGATGGATTATGTATTTAAACAATCGGTCCCGAAGAATTTTAAAGCACATTTTTTGGTGCTCGTGTCAAACTTAAACAAAAATGCTTTATCTTTTAATAGAAATTAATCTTTGAAACTTCAACGTCATCAAAAATAATCTGACCTAACGCTGTTCTTTTTCTTTTAATGGCACTTCCGAAATTTTACTAAATGGGCTAATCTGTTTAGCATGATATCCACATTGATCTCGCTAGTTTAAAGGGGCAATACATTGCCCGAATACTGAAAATAATAAGCCTTAAATAAGTATAAAAATACTTTTTCTTACTTGTCCTCCAGATTCCATATTTAGAACTGTTATGTTGTAATAATATTGAATTCTAAATTTTGTAAATAAGTAATAGTGCAAGTATATGCATCTTATATAGAACCAGCAGAATTTTTTTTAATACAGTACTTGAGAGTTATTACTTTCCTCAATCAAATAAAAAATATAGATAATTATGTTTGTCAAAATAAGAAAATATGAACAAGTAAATTGATACTTACCATCAGCGTCATTAAAAATAACTAAAGGGCTTTTTCCACCTAATTCTAGTGATACCTTCTTTAAATTTGATTGTGCCGAATATCCCAAAATTTTGTGTCCTATCTAAAAATTCCATTAAACAAATTCTTATTAAATTGTAACATTTCAAAACTGATTTTTTATGCCTGTGTTTCGTAAATTATGTTCACCTTCGGGAGAAAATTTGCAAATATTTATAACATTATTAAGAGCCACATGGTGTATTTGGAGAGAGCAAACACAGGAGCAATTCTTCTCCTCTCCTTTTTTATAGAAGAAGTATAATTTGAAAGTAATATTATTATTATTTTAACTACGATACTATTAGCAAGGAATGAGATAGACCTATCATGGATTTCAATAAAATTTGAAATAGAAGTAGAATATGGAAGGAAAAAATTATATTTGTATTTTCGTACGTCCCAATAGTTAGAATATGGAGGTTAAAAAAGGCTCCTGAAAACATATTATGGTAATATTTCGTATTCTATTTGAGATGTCGACCGAAAACAAAAATCAACATAATATTTATTCCTAAGTTTCTCTAGAAACATATATGCAAAGATAATATTCTATAAAAAGTAGATCAGGTTTACACCTATTACCATTTTTTGAGCACTATCTGTCCCAAGTTTTATTTTAAGTCGATAAATTATTGTATGCATAAACAATAAATAGACAATTTTATAAACATACCTCTGTTGAGCCAGTAAATGCTACTTTTCGGACATCGTTATGCAAACATAAAGCTTCACCTGTGATTGCTCCATAGCCTGTAACAACATTTATAACTCCGTCTGGAAATCCTGCTTCTTTTGACAAAGCAGCCAAAGCTAAAAAAAAAAATATAGACATTATACTCTAGTATTTTTTATTATTGGCAGAAATTATATAATATTTTACTAACTCATTTTTATAAGAGTACAGGATACATATAAGTGTCTTTTAATTTAAAAGTGTTAAAATTAATCATGAGAATTAAAAGTTTAATTTATGAGTATTTTCAGAGTTAATTTATGCTGTCATCTTAAGACAAAAATCGACTATTTGTATAATTTTGAGTTGCCTTTATAATTGATACCTTATTAAGAATTGATATTTCTTAGAATATAACTGAAAGGAAGCAAAAAAAACTGACTCCTGCCCTCTCCCATTATATTTATTGATCACCAAGATAGTTTATTAAGTAATCTGGATTTTGCTTTCTTTTCCATAAATATAATACGTAGGCTGAAAAGTTTTTGGTCTGACACATATATGTAACCCTTTTCCAAAAATCCATATAATTTTCAGAAATTACCAATCTTTAAACGATACGTGTCAAAATTTCATAACATTTCGATGATTTACAAGTTACAGTGGTTTTAATGACGCTACTTTTGATATTTTCAAAACAATTGAAAAAATTGAATTTCGTGTGTTGACTAAACACTGTTTTTTGATGGGAAAAAATACCGTTCAAGCAAGGCAATGGCTTGATAAGTGTTACGGGGACTCCGTCCCTGGAAAATGACTCATCGTGTACTGGTGTGCCGAATTTAAACGCAGTCGTACAGACACAAAACAATGCAGAACGCTCTGGACGCCCAAATGAGGTGGTTACACTGGAAAACAAAAAAGTCACAAAATTGTTTTGGATGACCGTAAAGTGAAATTGCGTGAGATAGCTCACACCCTAAAGATATCAAAAGAACGTCTTGGTCATATTCTACATGAATATTTAGGCATGAGAAAGCTCTGTTCGAAATGGGTAACGTGTTGATGACTCTGAGCGCTGTTTGGATCTGTTTAAGCACAATAAAAAGGATTTTTTCATGCGATATGTGACAATAGATGAAACATGGATCCACTCCTACACACAGGAATCAAATCGGCAGTCAGCTGAGTAGACGAGAGCCGGTGAAAGTCGCCCGAAGCAATCAAAGAAACAACAGTCGGCTGGGAAGGTGTTGGCCTTTGTATTTTGGGATGGAATAATTTTCATCGACTAGGCTGAGAAGGGAAACACCATTAATGGTGAAAATTATATAAAGTTATTGGTACTTTTGAAGATAGAAATCGCAAAAAAACGACCGTAAATGAGCAAGAAAAAGTCCTCTTTCATCAAGACAATGCACCGGGTCACAAGTCAATGGCTACAATGACGAAATTGCCTGTATTCTACAGATTTGTCCTCCAATGACTATTATCTATTCGCAAAATTCAAAAAATGCTCTAAGTGCTTTAAGTAACTAAACTAAAAATTTTTCAGCCTACGTGTTATTGACTACTAATGAACTCTATGTACTTTTTAGTGTTCCGTACGGAACACTTATAAGATGACTTCGGTGTCTGTCTGTCTGTCCGTCTCTCTGTCACACTCTATTTTCTCCGAAACTATTTGTCATAAAAAGTTGAAATTTGGCGCTAGTATAGGAATTGATGGCCTCATCAGAGTCGTGTAGTTTTGAAAGTTAAATTTTGACTTAAGGGGGGTGAAATCGGAAGTGAAAAAAAATTTTTTTACTAGGTCATCGAGTGTGGTGTCAAATGAAAGCTTGTAAAAACCCGAGTAAAAAATATATATAATGTAATACTTGCTCTTACTTTTCTTTATATTATTTTTAAAAAATCGCGGAAAATCGCTGTCCCCCTACCTTATCTCGAAAAGTACTGATCAAAAAATTTTGAAAACATTCTGAAGTATTCTCCACGGGATGTAGATTGAACGGAAATTATCACAAGTGCATTATCTTTAATAATTTATCTGGTATATAAAAAATCAAAAATTTCAAGGTCATCAGTTTTCAGTAAACTTTGTTGAAAACTCATTTGGGGTGTGTTTTGTGGAGTCACTGATCATTTTATACCACCATAACAAAATTTTGTATTTTAAAAGCAATCAACGTACGGCACACTAATTGTGCAAGTTTAACTTGTACTTGGCCGGTTTTGTTATTTGGATGATTTGTTTCATTTTTTAAAAGAATTATTAAAATGCATTAAAAAACATTTTTTGGCTTAGTCAGTGACTTCTGAAATAAGTTTGATGGCAAAGATTTAATTGCTGAAATTACATTACAACATAGTTATGTAGTAAAACTACTGATAAGTCCAACTTTCATCTCCAAAAGGACCATTATATTTATGGAAAAACTTATGGAATTAAATGCAAATGAAAATTAGGGCTACTAGAAACATGAAATTTTAAAGAAGAGACGTTAAGATGTTCGCGAAATATCCTATTTTTTTATGATTTAGAATAGTATTACCCGTAAAATTGTTTTCTTATGGTCATAGTACTCGTGCTGCCGGGAAATCCTTAAAACGCTACAGAAGCGACGCGTGTGAAGAAAAAGCGATTCATGTTGGTCTTGAATCACTTGTACTCGGTGGGCAACACAGCCTTGGGCAAATCTTTCCCAAAGGAAGTCCTCCATCTAAAAGGCTACTTGAAAAGGGTTGTGCAAGGAGTAACAACTTAATAATGAGGTGAAGTATTAGAGCGACGTGTATTAATAGCATGCAGCACTTTGGGGGGAATTAAGCGAGCCACATCCATCGAACACTTTCCATGCAAATATGTTACTTATAAAATAGACTTAAGTCGCCAACTTTCTTCGATGTTCCAAAGACTCAAGGTTGCTAGTCAGTTCTGTTTCTTCAATCGGGCTCTTCTTATTAGAATCCAAGCAATGTAGTGTATGTTTGGGAGCAAAACCTCAAACATAGGAGCAGTATTCCATCGGTGGTCGAACGTAAGTTTTGTAAAGAATATATGCGTAAATCCCAAAAAAAAAGAATTTAGAGCAGTCAGAAATCGAAAATTTTTTTTTGAGAAACAGGCTAGTTTAGCAGTATTTTTTCGAAAGTCTGGAATATTTGGAACATGATGCCAGAGTGGTGCATGCCCAAATTGAGGGTTTCAAAAAAGCAAAAATATTTTTATATGTTAATGCTCGTAAAACAGAAGTCAGTATTTTTTTTTTTAATCAGGAAAGCAGCGTAACCATACCCTAAAATGATTTAGTGTTTTTAGTATTCCGTACGGAACACTAATGGGATCACTTCCGTGTTTGCCTGTCTGTCTGTCTGTCACATCCGATTGTCTCCGAGATTATTTGACGTAGAAAGTTAAAATGTGGCACAAATATAGGAATTGAAGGCCCAATCAGAGCTGTGTAGTTTTGAAAGTTAAACTTTGACTTAAGGGGTTAATTTTGGGGGGTGTGAAAAAAGAAATTACCAGGTCATCGAGTATGCAGTTACATTAATAACGTCGGTTCTTTGACTGATAACTTCGTTTCTAATACAATCCAGCAGTGACACTCCAATCATTGATCTTTCCATCTTGCGGTGTGTTATTCTAAGCGTTTTTAGCGGTTGCGATATTTAAGGTTATAGTTCCCGCAACATAAATCATCACTAGAAACGCACTGATCAAAAACCTTCCTTTATAGGCAGATGTGAAGATCACTCCTAAAGACATCTTTTAGTCGCGTCTCTCTTTATATCGGGTTCTAAGTTTGGATCCAGATTAGTATATCTTTGGCTTTTGTACAGTAGCTGATAAAATTCTTCAACCACTTCTAGTATTTCCTCTCTGTTTGTCACTATATTTTTGATATTCTTAGGAATTAGGGCTTCTATATTTTTTATTTCTTCTTCATCAATTAAAAATGCTTTTGTCTTGCTATTTTTATTAGTAGCTGATTTGATTAGTACTTCTCGAGAAAAGAGGAGTGGACAGCGATTTTTGACTTTTTTTTTTAAATATTACGAAGAAAAATTTGCGCGAATATTACATTATATATTTATTTTGGACTTCATATTTGACATATGACACCCTACTCGAATTTTTTTACACCCCCCAGAACTAACCCCTTAAGTCAAAGTTAAACTTTCAAAACTACACGGCTCTGATTGGGCAATCAATTCCTATATTTGTGCCAAATTTCAACGTTCTGTGTCACATAGTCTCGGAGAAAATCGGGTGTGCTAGACAGACAGACATCGAAATGATTCCATAAGTGTTCTATATAGAATACTAAAAAACACTAAATCACTTTAGGGTATGGCTACGCTGCCCTCCTGATAAAAGGAAAATATTTTGATTTATTCATCATGTTCTAAATATTCCAGACTTTCAAAAAAATACTGCTAAACTAACGTGCTTGTCAAAAAATCTTTTTCGGTTTCTGACTGCTCTAAAACTCTTTTTTTTTCGGATTTACTCATATACAGTAGTTGTAGAGTGTAAAACTTTCTAGTTCAAAATAATATTCCCTGCTTTTGAGAAATTCTCTATGCTAAGCTTGCCACATGTTCATGTTGAGACATACATATGTGCTTCCAAAGTAACGCCCAGCACATTGAGTGACGATACCAGAGGAAAGAAGTGTCTCGACATAACATGTTGGGTTCAGCAACGTTAACTTTTTAAATAAGAACTGTCGCCTGGGTTATTATAGTGTTAAATTCTGCTTGATTACTTTGACCTCAAGAAAGAATTTCTTCCAGAACTTTGTTAAGTTGACCGACTTTCTGCTGTCTGCGGATATTTGCATAAATAACCGATGTTCGAGCGTTCATAGTGAATGAAGAAATAAGCGTACTCTATCGTATATATAAAATATTTTTATTAGTTACTTATTCTTTATATTTTGTTCCTATTTTAGTTTTTATTCTTTAATCCTATTTTAACCAGAAAAATTATTTTTTTGGCTTCTCATTACCTCCCGTCATCCAACCAGTATTTGCATTTAAATAAGGAATTAAAAGTTTTGAGTGTATATGAGTAGTAAAAAAATAACTGAAGTAAAAACGTATTACACTGATTTTATCTCAAATGCATCGTTTCGAGCGCTCTCAAAATTTTTGTTTTCATTTGTAAATGTTTTTGTTTCTTATGGTTAACTTTCTGTAGTTATTTTAATAGGTATCCTTAACTTACAAAAAATCTAATTTGCTATTTGTGATGTTACTGTGTTTATGTAATTATATTTCTTCTTTTTTTTAGTGTCAACTTCATTATATATATTTTCAACATTTTTCCAAGTTAGTGAAGGAAATATATGAGTGGAATAACGATTTTATGATTCATAAATTAAATAAATGGTCCAGGGGTCTGTAAATAAAAAATTTTAAGTTTTTTGGTTGTCCCTCAAAATATTCCTGATTTGCCACTACATCAAAATATTTATGTGGTACGTCTTTATATAGTCTATTAATATGCAACACTTAAGCTCCCTCTGTCAAACAGCCTTTGAGTTAAAAGACTGTGGCATATGAAAGACACGGAATCAATTCCACTTATTATCCCTCCTTTAGCGGGTAGCACTAACAAGGACTTGTCTCTTTTTCGGTACTTTATCTGTATACTACATAATTACTTTTAGTAGAGACTTTGTTAGTGTTCCGTACGGAACACTTATAAGATCACTTCGGTGTCTGTCTGTCTGTCTGTCTGTCTGTCTGTCACACCCGATTTTCTCCCGAAACTATTTGACATAGAAAGGTGAAATTTGGTAGTAATATAGGAATTGATGGCCTCATCAAAGCCATGTAGTTTTGAGAATTAAATTTTGACTTAAGGGGTTAGTTTTGGGGGGTGAAGTCGGAAGTGAAAAAAAAATTTTTTTACTAGGTCATCGAGTGTGGTGTCAAATGAAAGCTTGTGAAAACACGAGTAAAAAATATATATATAATATTATACTTGCGCGCACTTTTCTTTGTATTATTTTTAAAAATTCGCGAAAAAATCGCTGTCCCGGGCCTTATCTCGAAAAGTACTTATCAAAAAATTTCGAAAAAATTCTGGAATATTCTCCACGGGGTGTATATTGAACGAAAATTATCACGAGTGCATTACCTTTAATAATTTATATGGTACATAAAAAAAACAAAAATTTCAAGGTCATCAGATTTCAGTAAAGATTGGAAACAAACTTTGTTGAAAACTCATTTAGGGTGTGTTTTGTGAAGTCACTGATCATTTTATACCACCGTAACATAAATTTTGACTTAAGGGATTCGTTTTGAGGGGTGAAATCGGAAGTGAAAAAAATTTTTTTTTACTAGGTCATCGAGTGTGGTGTCAAATGAAAGCTTGTGAAAACACGAGTAAAAAATATATATATAATGTAATACTTGCGCACACTTTTCTTCGTATTACTTTTAAAAAATCGCTGTCCCCTACCTTATCTCGAAAAGTACTGATCAAAAAATTTTGAAAAAATTCTGGAATATTCTCCACGGGGTATAGATTGAACGAAAATTATCACGAGTGCATTACCCTTAATAATTTATTTGGTATTTAAAAAAAATACAAAATTTCAAGGTCACCAGTTTTCAGTAAACATTGGAAAAAAACTTTGTTGAAAACTCATTTGGGGTGTGTTTTGTGAAGTCACTGATCATTTTATACCACCCTTACAAAAATTTTTATTTTAAAAACAATCTACGTACGGAACACTAATTGTGCAAGTTCAACTTGCACTTGACCGGTTTTTTTTAGATAATATTGGTAACAAAATGTGACCATTTAAAAGAAACAATTAAAAAATGCTTTATATTCTTACCCAACGCAGTGAGCGGAGTTTGTTCAGCGGGTTTCAAAATTAAAGTACATCCTGTACAAAGTGCTGGAGCCAATTTCCAGAGAGCCATTCCAATTGGAAAGTTCCATGGAATTATTTGCCCAACTACTCCTACTGGTTCTTTTTTCGTTAGGCCAAAACCGGGCCCATCTGGAAATATTTGATTAATTATCTTACCTCAGACGTATTGATGAAAAAAAATATTATAAATATAGATTATCGACATATATTTAAATGTTCTTAATTCCTTAACTACTTAAAAATTCTGGTGTGAAAAACTGACATAATCACAATAACCTCATTGTAAAAAAACAAATTCAAAAGAAGAACTGAGTGACGACACTAAAAAACTTAAAATGGAAAGGGCACTTAAGACATGAGACAAAAATTGAGATTCAGAGGAGTTAAGAAACTTAAATAAGAAAATCTCAAAAGAGACATGGAAGGCCATAAGACGATACAACACAGAGAATATACAACAACAAATCGAAGAAAACAAAAACATGAAAATAGTCGGAAGGAAGAAGAGAAATACACAGATCTAAAAAAAGTGAAGGAAATGAAACAGCAAACAGGGAAAGACTTAAAGAAGTTGTAGAAGAATTTTACAGAGGACTAGATACAAGCCAATAAAGAGAGTCAACAAGTGAAGCTTCGAAATTACAATTACATAAGGGCTCAAAAGAATAACCGGAGATAACAATGGAAGAAGTAAAGTTTTTTCTTAAAGAAATGAAAAATAATGAAGCTCCCGGAGAAGATCAAATTGTAATTGAGTCTGTGAAGATGGGTGGCGAAGGATTGTTGAAGGTTATAGTTTCTGTTTTCAACCTCTTCTTGAAAAAGGCACAATCCCAAGCAAATAGAATAACTCAGTGACTATCCTCGTTTATTAACAGGGAGACATAGCCGAGCTTGAAAATTATAGACCGATCAGTCTGCTCTCCCAGTTGCTGGTAATCATATATGTCGCCGAGACACTCACATTAACAAAACAATCTGCAAACAAATTAGGAGTATTACAACGGGCAATGGAGAGAGCTATGCTGGGTATGACAAGAAAAAATATAACAAACATAATCACCAGGTAATAAACAAAAGTAATAGATATTATCGAAAAAAATAGGTAATTCAAATCGAGATGGGCAGGCCATATAGCCCGAAGGGATGATAATGGAATGTGTAAAAGATTAAGAGAATGGAGACCCAGAGAAGACAAAAGGAATAAAGATAGACTACTACTAGATGGAGTAGTGATATCAAGAGAGTGTCAGTAAATTGGGTTAACACCGCTCAGGACAGAGATCAATGGAAGTTCTTAGAAGAGGCCTATATCCAGTGGATAAGAACGGCTGATGGATTATGATGACATCATAAATCAATGAACTTGTTATTGTTAGTTTTTGCTTAGTTATAGTACTTTCTGATTAACTTTGCCTGTATAAAAGTTTTTCTGGAACTTATTTAAAGAGACGTATTTGACCAAATTTCTCCACTGAGATTCTGGGAACTGGGGACTTTGTATATCAATTATATTCATTTTAATTGAATACTAGTAGATATTATATAATAATAATGGTAACGGCGATAATTAAAAGATGAACTTACCGACAGGAAGAGTGTTTCCATGAATTTTATCACAATAGCCAGCGTAGTATCTTACAATGCTTGTAAAAAACTGTATTTCACCAGGTACATTATCGAAGGGCTTTCCAGAATTTAAAGTTTCTAAATGGGCAAGATAATCAGCATCCCTTTCTATTAAATCAGCAAACTATAAACAATAAAGTTAGTAAACTGCGAATCAAATTCACGAGCTGAGGTGATAGTTCCGGATCCGGATGGATACAAAGATTTGAAAGAATTATTGAAGTTTTACTTTTTGGCAAAAATTGACATATTTATGAATATAAAAGTTGCAAATAAGAAAATTTAACGTACGGTGCTTATGCTACATAAGAAAAAAAAATGAGAAGTCATTAAAAATAGGGTGGTTTTCTAATCGTCAAACTCTGAGAGGGTTTAACCGAATTATGTAGATATTAAATGCATATTTCAAACTTCTAGTTTTTGCGTTCATTGCGTTTATTAATTCATAATAAATATCATATAAAACAAAACAAAAGATATTGTTATTCGAAATGACATTCTGTAAGTTTGTGAGTATAAGTGGTAACCTGATAAAGAAAAACCAAGGTAAAATTATTTTACAGTATCAAAAATATCACTTATCAGATGATCATATCTTGAAAACTACTGAAATTTTTAATTTAGGAGAATAAGTTAATACGATAAATCATACAAACATTTGTGTTATCTTTCTGTGTTTATTTTTAGTGCTCCGTACGGAACACTTATGTGTGTGTCTGTCTGTTTGTCCGTCCGTCTGTCACACCCGATTTTCTCAGAAACTATTTAACATAGAAAGTTGAAATCTGGCAGGTAAATTTTGACTTAAAGGGTTAGTTCTGGGGGGGTGAAACCGAAAGTGAAACAAAATTATCAGGTCATCAAGTGTGATGTTAAATGAAAGCTTGTGAAAACACGAATTCTTTGTATTATTTAAAAAAAAGGCCAAAAACCCTTTTCGCCCCACTCTATCTCGGAAAGTACTGACCATGAAAGTTTTAAAAAATTCTGCAATATTATTTTAAAGGCAATTACAGTACGGAACACTAATTACGCAAGTCTAACTATCACTTGACCGGCTATTTTCTCTTAAAATATATGAATAAATATTTTAAGGTATGTTACAGTTGTAAAATAGACACCGCTGGTTATTTAAAATTAATTGCTTCATTTTTCTCTATGTATCATATTTTAAGAAATATCAAAGAATATAACAGTAGGTCTGTATACAGAGTGTTATGAAAATTGTTTGATAAATTGAAAGTAGTGAGTTCTCGAGTCAATCTGTAACATATTCTCTTTTTATTAAATTTAAACATTATTCAACATTTTATAAATCACTGTACTGTGTAAATTTAAAAAATAATGCGACATCATTGGTACAGCTGAGACGAGCGTTCGGAATTCTTGAATGAGAGAGAGAAAGAGTTATGCAAATGAATTAAAGAGAGACGACAGACACTCTTGATACCCACCATTGAAGATATTTTGCATGTTTGCATTTGGAAATAGTTTGCAAAAATAAATGCATTTTCATGAAATATTGCAAATGGGTAATGCCAAAAGTGCTCTAAGTGATTCATTTTAGTTACTAAAGATAAATAACAATTTTAACCGATATGTGTTGTGTTCAACGCATTGTTTACTAGAAAATTTTTAATTGCTAAGAAAAAACAAGTAGTTTGTTACTTATTCAGAAGCAAGCAAATAATAAAATTGCCAAGCCACTGCGACAGTAAAATAGATATCGTCTAGTAGTTTCAAAATCACCATCAAACAGATAGGAGAGGCGATTAAAAGTTTGAGACTCCTTTAAGTTAGTTTTATATGTTATTATCGAAGGGAGCTATTGATCAATATTTGTCTCTAATTGCTTTTGCTATACCAGTTTGACAACATCAACCAATTTTTCATAACATCCTGTATATGATGAATAGTAACTCGTTTGTGATTTACCTTATTTATAAGTCTGCCTCTTTCCGAAGCATCTAGATTTCTCCATGGTGAGTTTCTGGCAAATGCTTTTTTTGCTGCTGCTACCGCAAGGTTAACATCCTCCTAAAATATATGATAACCAAATAAGTCAACAATAACGTAAAAGTAATATAATTACAGATACGTTTTGATAAATTACACAGGTAACAAACAAAATACAAAATTTCTCTGTTTTTTAAAGTGAGACACGTGTTCCTTTAGAATTTTTTTATACTGAAGCCAAAAAAATCATAAAAAAAGACATCCACCTTGAGGTTTTTTTTTCAGAAAACACATTTTAATAAAACAAAATGTAATACTGTACTATCATTAAAATTATGGAATAAAACTACTGTTTCGGACATCTTTAAATTTTCTGAATCTACATTTACCATAACTTAAACATATTAGGTTTTAGTCTTCATGTTTAACAAGAAATACGCATACACCACCTTTAACTAAATTACGTAACAAAATGCTGTTGAAAATAAATATGTGCAATCGCTAAATTAAAAAATTGTTTTTAATTTTTAATAATATTGAACAAAAATATTATTTTCAGTATTTTTTGAAGTTCTTAATCCTGGCTTGACATTAAAAAACATATTTTTATGTTCAGTTTCAACAAAAAACTAGCTTTTAACACTTTACAAGGGTGCTATATGTTTGGTAAAATGCTTTTTTTAAGTAAACCATTGCAACAACTAAACAAGATTTTTTTTCAAGCAAAACTATCATTTTTAGTAGTTTTTTTTAAGTTTTACATTCGAATTTAATATCAAAACATGAGGAATAATGTTTAGTTATGGAAAAAAAAAATATCCGTTTACTATTTAGGAATAAAGGGTTGCAAAATGCAGTCTAATGTATATCCCTAGACAGTTTTAGAAGTCAATTTTGTGGATAGATTGATTGAGTGAATATGGGAGAATGTGAGTGGGTGATTGAAGTAGTGAGTAAGTGAGCGAGCGAGTGAGTCAGTGAAGTAGTGAGTGAGTAAGCGAGCGAGTGAGTGAATGTAGAAGTGAATGAGTGAGTAAGTGAGCGTGTGAGTGAGTGAGTGACTGAGCAAGCGAGTCTTTTATTTAATATTAATAAGAATTAAAAGCAATTTTTTAATTTGGCGATTGCACAAATTTATTTTAAACAACATTCTGTTACGTAGCTTAGTTAAAGGTCGTGTATGCGTGTTTTTTGTTAAACATAAACACTAAAAACCTAATATTTTTAGGTTTTATGATAAATGTAGATGCAGAACATTTAAAGATGTCCGACATAATAGTTTTATTCTATGATTTTAATAACTGTACAGTTTTTACGTTTTATTTATTAATATTTGCATTTACGACTTAGTTTTTTGAGAAGAATTTTTTTAGGAGATATATATAACGATGATAGAATAAAATAAATATGTTCTGTTTATATTTTTATTTTATTTTCAGTAATTAATAATTCATCGTGAGTTCTGAGTTACCGCTACGTACAGTCGAAATATATATGAAAATAAATTGCTAATTTTAGACAACATATTGACGTTACTTTTGCTAGAGCTCAAGGGGCATACACTGGTTTAGAATGAAAAAATTAAATAAGAACTAAAACTTTCTCTACGTAGTCTTAGTACTGCAAAAAAAAATACTTTTTATGAGTGTCGTTTGAAAAGTAAGGTGAACTAGGAAGAAAATACGAACTCCTTTATTTTTCAACATAATCTCCTTTGAGCTCGATACATTTCATCCAGCGATGTTTCCATGCCATTAAGTCATTTTTATAGAATGGTTTCTCTTGACGTGCAAAACATTCATTCACGGCTTACGTCACTTCGTCATTTCCGTGAAATCGTTGTCTTCTAAGAAATTTTTTAAGGTTCAGGTACAAAAAGAAGTCTAAAGGAGCCAATCAGGCCCATAGGGTGAATGACTAAGCAATTCAAAGCGAAGTTTTTGAATTTTAACCACAGCAGCGAGTGACGTATGAGCAGGTGCATATCCAAATGTTTATGCAAAATGTTATGCATGCGTTGACTTAATAGCCCTATAATATTAGTAATCTCCCTACACTTCAAACGGCGGTTATTCAAAATCATTTTGTGGATTTTCGTCACAATATCCAGAGTTGTCACTTCTCTGGAGTGTTCACTATCCTGCTCGTCATTTGTGCTTATTCGGCCACGTTTAAAACTCGGAAACCCAGTAGTTTCCGGTCTTCAATAAAGGAGAAGAGTCACATTCTTCTTCACACAAGCTTCACTTTTATTGCAGTGGCCGTTTCCTTTTCCAAAAGTAAAATTTTGACATAGCTCGAATCTCCATGATGTCAGAACTCGAGTATACACGTTTGTATTTCGACCGAAAAAACAGTAACCTCAATGAAATTAAATCGTCGAATACTGATTTTGATTATAGGATTACCATATGTGTGTCATGTACCTTACCTTTTAAACGACCCTCGTACTATTCAATAAAATATACGTGATATTATGAAGATATGCAAATTGTTAAAATGCACAGCAAGGTTAAGTAAATATTCAGAAATAAAATTGTAACTCTGTCTATCTAAAAAAGTTACTCGGTGATGAAAGTTGTTAAAAGAAAAATGGTTTTCTCACGTTTCCAAATATAATGTTTCTGAATTCCAGGAAAAAATTGAATGGCTTATTTTTAAGAATTTAAAACTTCAAAGTTTTTGTTTCAGGTTTTACAAATGTACGAGTATTACATGTTTTATTTAAGATTTTTAGAATCTTCTGTCAGTTGTCTAATTCCAATTAATATAATTTTAGCTGACTAAAACAAATTATACGCATATTAACGTGATATCAGAACTGGTTAATTGATTGATATCGGCTAATAACGAATAAGTCAAATTTAATGTTGCCTTACTTCCAGAATTTAAAATAATGTCAGGTTCACCGACTTGAAAACTATTATTGAAGATTTATCTATCCTAATGAAGTGCATTGTTTTAAGTAATAAAAAAAACATTAAATAATGTTTTATTTATCATTAATAGTTAAATATTTTCTAAATCTGTATTTTGATAAGTTATCTATAGTTACTAAAATTAGTGAATTTAAGTAGGAACACTGCTATAGTATCCAAGGCGATTTGTAATATGCTACTGCTAGTCATCAAGTTTTATGGCGGCGTTTCCACAAATGCAGATTAAAATAACTTTTTGTATATAGTCGAGAGGCACATAATGTTGGATAGGGTTGTAATTCATTTCAGCGTTTTACCTGTCCATCCAGTATTCATTGAAAATATAAATTGATGATTGTTATGGCAGGAAATGATTACACGAATGATATGATTTGTCTTGGGTACCCATGAACTTGCTGGCCGTACTGGCCTACTCAGGAATATATTATATTTATAAAATAAAAATAATACTTTAGTAACCGAGAAGGCTTCAAACTACTTGTCTAAGTTACGAGTAACTTGCTCAAACAGGATCAAGATCTGGACCTGGTTTCCAGAGTCATAATTCACTTTTTATTGTCATTATTTATATTGCTTACCTTTTGAGCCTCTGCTACATCAATAATCTTCTCACCAGTAGTTGGATTAATAGCTGGAAAAGTTTTCTTGCTTATTGAGTCAACAAATTCATTGTTAATAAATAACTAAAAATGAAAAAAAAAAATGAGAATTAACAATTATTTGTTTCTCTAGTATTAGCAGGACATTATATTATAAAATAATTTTCAACCAGAAATATCGAGAAAAAATTTTTGTATAGATAATTTCACCGATTTGCTACATTAGTCTGCAGTTTTTTTACATTTCCAATAAAGAAATACTACTACAACAAATTCAGTTCGATGTTACGGCAGTACAGGAATAAGCACTCGAAGCTTTCTATCGTTTGTCGACCTTAGGTCGACTGATAAACGGTGATACGGAGAAACACGTCGCGAGATAGATTGACAAATGAAAGAACAGTGGGTAGACTGCTAAAATATGGACTTTGGTCATTTTCAGTGGTTTTACATTGAGGAGTATATATACATATACATATATATATATATATATATATATATATATATATATATATATATATATATATATATACATATATATATACATATATATATATATATATATATATATATATATATATATATATATATGTATATGTATATATATATATATATATATATATATATATATATATATATATATATATATATATATATATATATATATAAATATATATATATATATATATATATATATATATATATATATATATATATATATATATGTATATATATATATATATATATATATATATATATATATATATATATATATATATATATATATCATCAGGACACAAACTAATATATACAACATATATACAAATATATATATATATATATATATATATATATATATATATATATATATATATATATATATATATATATATATGTATATATATATATATATATATATATATATATATATATATATATATATATATATATATATATATATATATATCATCAGGACACAAACTAAAAAAGAGAACGAAGCGACAATTGAAGTAGTCCGGGCAAATAAACAAGAGTATAAGTTATTTTAGAAAAAATATATATCTATAATATATATAAAATGCAACGTCTCTCCGTATGTCTGTCTGTCTGTCTGTCCGTTAGTGCGCCTATTACTGAAAAACCACTTATCCGATTTACGTACTTTTTTTTTTAAAACATACATATATTCTCTGGCCAGGTTATAGGCTATATTTTATTACGATAGGTAGCATAAGGAATGAGCAGTGACGTAAAATAGTGAATGATGTCGGAAATAAGTTTGCCGCTAGCGCGTGCCTTTGCAATACACAGCCTAAACCATTAAATATGGAATAATATTATGTAGCAAAGAATATCTGTAATGTATAATCTATAATATATATAAAAAGCAATGTTTCTCTGTCTGTCTGTCTGTCCATTAGTGCGTTTATCACGCGGGAACCACTTATCCGATTTACCTGTCTTTTTTTAAATTCATGCATATATTCTTTGGCCAGGTTATATAATAATAATAATAATCTATATCTATAATATATATAAAATGCAATGTTTGTCTGTCCGTCTGTCTGTCCGTTAATGCGCTTATCCCTCGAGAACCACTTATCCGATTTACGTGATTTTTTAAATTCATACATATGTTCTTTGAGCAGGTTATAGGTATATATTTTATTACATCTATAATATATATAAAATGCAACGTATTCTGTCTGTCTGTCTGTCCGTTAGTGCGCTTATCACTGGAGAAGCACTTATCCGATTTTCGTACTTTTTTTTTTAAAACATACATATGTTCTCCGGCCAAGTTATAGGCTATATTTTTATTACGATAGGTAGCATAAGGAATGAGCAGTGACAATAATAGTAAATGAAGTCGGACAAAGTTTGCCGCTAGCGCGTTCTCTTGCAATACACAGTCCAAACCATTAAATATGGAACAATATTATGTAGCAGAGAATATCTATAATATATATAAAATGCAATGTCTCTCTGTCCGTCTGTCTGTCTGTCCATCCGTTAGTGTGCTTATCACTGGAGAACTACTTATCCGATTTACGTGCTTTTTTTTAACCATACGTATGTTCTCTGGCCAGGTTATAGGATATATTTTATTAAGTAACATCAGGAATAAGCAGTGACGATAATAGCGAATTAAGTCGGAGAAAAGTTTGCCGCTAGCGCGTTCTCTTGCAATACACTCCCTAAAGCATTAAATATGGAAAAATATCATGTAGCAAAGAATACGATATATATAAAATGCAACGTCTCTCTGTCTGTCTGTCTGTCCGTTAGTGCGCTTATCACTCGAGAACCACTTATCCGATTTACGTGTTTTTATAAATTTATACATGTGTTCTATATAATTCGATATAAGCCTAGATAATGGGAGATAAGGTGAGATAATGGGAGATAAGGAGAAATAATGGGAGATAAGTCGAGATAAGCCTCGATAATGGGAGATAAGGTAGATAATGGGAGATAAGTATAAATAATGGGAGATAAGGAGAGATAATGGGAGATAAGCAGAGATAAGTCTAGATAATGGGAGTTATGGTGAGATAATGGGAGATAAGGAGAAATAATGGGAGATAAGGATAAATAATGGGAGATAAGTCGAGATAATCCTAGATAATGGGAAATAAGGTGAGATAATGGGAGATAAGGAGAAATAATGGGAGATAAGGAGAAATAATGGGAGATGAGCAGAGATAAGCCTAGAATATGGAAATTATGTAGAGATAATGGGAAATAAGGAGAAATATTGGGAGATAAGGAGAAATAATGGGACATATTTTATTACTTTGGGTAACATAAGGAATAAGCAGTGACGATAGTAGTGAATCAAGTCCACGCGAGCGGAGCCGCGGGCCCGGCTAGTGTAGTAATAAAACGGAAAAGACCACTTACATGAGAGACGTGATATAAATCTAACAAAAATAGCCATAAAACCAATTACATAAATGCGACTAACAATTAAGTAAATCTTACACCACACACTAACATATTAATTCAGTAAACAGGCATTTACACAAGGGATGCCATTAAAAACCTCGGACGCTAAAATGAATTACAAATTAATTCAATTTTAATTAACCACCTGTGACTTGCAATTTGTATGACACATTTGACACAACGCTGACAGAAAACGGTCATCTGACAGAAGCAAGGGATTTACGTACAGAGCCAAAGACCATCGAAAACAACCAACTTTATTTATTATATATATATATATATATATATATATATATATATATATATATATATATATATATATATATATATATATGTATATATGTATATATATATATATATATATATATATATATATTATATATATATATATATATATATATATATATATATATATATATATATATATATATATATATATATATATATATATATACGAGGCTGGTTTGAAAAGTCCGTGCAAAGTCCGAGAGATGGCACCACTGGCGCGTATCGAGGTCATGTTTAGTTAGTAGCATCTCTTAAATGAACGCACACCAAGTTTCAGCCATATCGGTCTATTTCTTTGTGTTTGGCATTCGTGTGAATCAAGGAAGTCGAGTGATTTTCAAGACATGGACGAAAAAGAATTTCGTGTGGTGATTAAACATTACTTTATGAAAGGCAAAACGCCTCAGGAGACTAAAGAGAAGCTTGATAAACATTATGGTGACTCTGCACCTTCGATTAGAACAGTTTATAAGTGGTTTCAAAATTTTCAGACTGGCCATATGGGTACAAGTGACGCTGAACGTTCTGGACGGCCTGTGGAGGTTACGACTCCAGAAATCATTGATCAAATCCATGATATGGTGATGGATGACAGAAGAGTTAAGGTGCGTGAGATTGTTAGTGCTGTGGGCATCTCGACTGAACGGGTACATAATATTTTGCATAAACATTTGGACATGAGAAAGCTATCCGCAAGATGGGTGCCGCGATTGCTCACGCTTGACCAAAAACGGAATCGTGTGAAGTGTTGCAAGGATGGTTTGCAGCTGTTCCAGAAGAATCCGGAGGACTTTAAGCGTCGTTTCGTCACTGTGGATGTAACATGGATACATTACTATACTCCTGAGACCAAACAACAATCTAAACAATGGGTTACCAAGGGGGAATCTGCACCAAAAAAGGCGAAGACCGTTCCTTCGGCCGGAAAGGTTATGGCGACTGTCTTTTGAGATTCGCAAGGGATAATTCTTATCGACTATCTGGAAAAGGGTAAAACTATTACAGGTGAATATTATTCATCGTTATTGGACCGTTTGAAAACCGAGCTGCAAGAAAAACGCCCGCGATTGGCCCACAAAAAAGTCCTTTTCCATCACGACAACGCACCAGCACACACGTCAGCAGTTGTGGTCGCAAAATTAATGGAAATAGGATTCCAACTCGTTTCACATTCCCCCTATTCTCCAGACTTGGCTCCCTCGGACTACTATTTGTTCCCCAATTTGAAGAAATGGCTGGCGGGACAAAGATTTTATTCAAACGAGGAGGTGATTGCAGACACTAATGGATATTTTGCAGACTTGGACAAATCGTATTATTCGGAAGGGATCAACAAACTAGAACATCGTTGGACGAAGTGTATAAGCCTAAAAGGAGACTATGTCGAAAAATAAAAAAGGTTTACCCCAAACACATAAGTAGTTTTTATTTTTGCACGGACTTTTCAAACCAGCCTCGTATATGTATATATATTTATCAACGTTGTAAAATAAATTTGACCTAAAAATGAAAAATCACGATGTTAGGCAATACGGGAATAAGTATTAGAAGTTTTCTATCGTTTGTCGATCCCAGCTCGTCTAATGAGCGGTGATACGGCGAAACGCTTCTCGGAATCCATTGACAAATACGTGAGTTTTATAACAAGTACCTGACCTTGACAAGAAAAAAATATTTTTGTGTAAAATTTATTTCATTCTTTTAACATAGCCTTCTTTAAGCCCGATAGACTTAGTCCAACGTTATTCTATTTTTTGTATCTCATCTAAAAAATATGATTTCTCCAACCCTTCAAAATAGGCGCTTGCTTCAGCCATCATCTTATCGTTTGGGCTAAAGTTGAGTCATTTTTTTCATATTCGAAAATAGGAAAAAATCGCTGGGGGCTAATTATGGTAAATATGCGGAAGCAATTCGTATCCTAACTCATGAAATTTTGTCATGACGAGGATACATTATTCTGATGAAAGAAAATTATTTTCTTCGCCAAATACTAACGTTTTTCTTTCACAGCATGGTTGAAACGATCCACTAAGTTGACATAATACTCTCTGTTAATTGTTTTGTTTTGCCCTTTTCAAGGTAATCGGAGTGAATTATGCCGCGTGCGTACCAAAACACTGTAGCCATGACTTTGTTGGCCGATAAAGTCGCCTTGGCCTTATTTGGCTCCGGTTCGCCACAGAAAACTCACTGTTTGGACTGTTCCTTGGTCTTTGGTGTGTTGGGATGAATCCATGTTTCGTCGCCATTTGTAAATCCACGCCAAAAATCATTTCGAATACGCTTTAACTTCGTTAAGCATTATTTTGAAATTGACACCTGTGCATGTTTATTGTCAATTGTGAGCAATCGCGGCACCTATCTTGCAGAAAGCTTTCTCATATCCAAATGAGTTGTTAAAATGTTCTGCACTCACTCTCTCAGCAATCTCATCATCTCCGATCATTAAGAACTAAATATATCGTGGATTTTTCTGATAATTTCTGATTTGGTGACCTTATTTGGCGACCTGGACTTCATCAAAAATAGTTGTACGACCGAATTTGAATTCAGCTATCCAATATTTTTTGATCAGTAGCGAAGGTGCAGAGTCGTCATAAACTTCGCTGAGTTCCACTGTTATCTAGTTATTCGTTTTCTTATTCAAAAATACACATTGTCGTAAAATCCTAAAAGTTGTTCTCTTTAAATGACGGCCACTCAGAAACTAAATCATGCAGCGGCTTGAAAATTTGACAGGATTCTTTCGAAAGGTTATTTTTACGAAAAATATAATTTTTTAAATAGTAGGAGTCTCATCTCTGGCCGAGGCCAGGTACTTATCATACAACCCTCGTAAAAGAACAGTAGGTAGACTGCTGACTTTGCCTATTTTCAGTGGTTTTACATTGAAACCTACATCTATATACTTAAAAAATATATTCCATTACAAGAACACCTAAAAGTATAAAAATTAAGCGTTTGTTCTAATTTTGTACATTTGCAACGTTCTGAACACAATATACTTTGGTGACACTCTCAATAAGATTTTGTTACTAATACAGTTTCATGTGCTTGTTAAATTTTGTACTCATCAGACAAATTTCTACAAATAAATATATAATTAATTATTATCTTCCATAAAATTATACTAACGCACCTAAAAGATTCATGTTTTACATTCAGAAAATAATAATGTTTTAACACTAATCGTAAACTTTCGATAAGAAGGCTTGCTTACTACAAAATATCACTTTACGAATTTGATACCTAAATAACTATTTCCTACAAGGGTATAGAAAACTAAACTTTCCGTACGGATTCTATACACGGCGCCTTTTTGCAGATCAATGTGGAAAATAGGCGTAAATAATTGAACGTTAACTATTTATTCAATTAATAGTGAAATAACTGTAAACAACAAACTTACTCTAACTATTTTTTTCAATTTAGACTACTGTTCGAACTCCGCTATTTATCGTCAGGTGTATTCCTGTAATATCGTTTGGAAAAGAAGTATTTACGTATTTGTTAGCAATATGTTTATTTATGTCAGCAATGAAACGAAATTTTAACCAAAATAATAAAAAAATATTCATTTTCCCTACCTGAGTGTATTTGACTTTGATATTTTTAGCCATTGTAACACTATCGGAAGGTACCCAATAATCGAGTCAATTGTTGTATAGTGTGTTCAATACTAACTAATTAATTTTAAATAAGGTGTTTATATACAAACAAAGTATAGTATGAAAGGTACAGCGTATCAGAAAAGATATAAAATTTGAAGTAATTTTTACTTATCTGTAAAATAAATCATGACTTGAGATTATGTGTTAACTATTTTTAGGCATTGCCAAAAATTAATCAAAAAAATCGTATTTTCTTTTTTCGCGCAATAGGCAATATATTTGAAGAATCGTGGCTCAGTGTTAGGTAGTTTTTTCAAAAAAGGCTGCCATTTTTTTTTTAGATGTAAATTTTACCGTTTTAATTAATAAAATGTAAATAAATAAAGAACTCAGGAGTACATTTTGTGTTAAATTTAATATTTAACCACAGCTATTTATGCCCGAAACATTTATTTTATTGAGAAGTTTGTGAATTGATTCTTGATTAGCCCGTAATATCTTTTTTAAACCCCAAAGCTGGTGAACGTGAAAGAATCCGGATGGAAGAATAAGAAGCGAGAGCGATTATATTATCACATACAGAAGAAAATACTGCAAAGATGTATCAGAACTCAAAAAGTTCGACATAGGTGGCGACCATTGGCTAGTAACAGATTTATTGAAAATAAATCTGAAAGTAGAAAGAAAGAACATCTTTGAACATAAAAACACAAAATTGGTGGAGGTGCTCAAGAAAGATCAATCACGAATTCAAACAACATTGAAAAGTAAACTCCAACTAGTAGATAGTGTACAGAACATGAAAATAAACCAATTAGCAGAAAAAATTACATTTAGTATCGAAATATCCTTCTAAAAGTATAAATTGAAAAAATTCTCTCCCGTAACCACTAAACTCATAGAAGAAAGAAAATAGAAAGGATGAGGAACACATGAGTATAAAACATTGAACAAAGCCATAAAGAAAGAAATAAGAAAATACAATACAAACTTAATAATTAACACACGAAAACAAAAATATGAAAGTATTGAAATCCAAAATGTCAAAAAGTAAAACTAAAATAATAAAATTACGAGATAAAATAGGTAAAATGGTAACTGCCAAGAAGAGAATAACAGAGGAAACAAAGAAAAAAAGCAAAAACAGATTCTTAACGTTGGCTCGGAAAATATTCCTGAGGTGTCTGTGAAGTGAATTGGAAACTGGTTTAAAACAAATGAATAAGAACAAAGAATACATTGAAAAACAGTGAGGTCATACTTTTGTGCAAGAAGGGCGAGAGAAGAATGGGAGAAAATTAACTCTCTGAAGCAATACGAATACAACAAATGCATCAGAGAAAAAAGAATACATGTACATTGGCAAAACAGTGAGGTCGTACTTTTATTCCAGAAGGGCGAGGGGGGAATAGGAGGAAAGGAACTTTCTGAAGCGATACGAATACAACAAATGGATCGGAGAACAACGAATATATGTACATTGGCAAAACAGTGAGGTCATACTTTTATGCAAGAAGGGCGAGGGAGGAATACGAGGAAATGAAGTTTCTGAAGCGATACGAATACAATAAATGCATCGCAGAACAAAGAATACATGTACATTGGCAAAACAGTCAGGTCCGACAAAATATCACTTTACGAACTTGATACGTAAATAACTATTTGCTACAAGGGTATAGAAGACTAAACTTTCCGTACAGGTTCTATATAGGACGAGTTTTTGCAGATTAATGTAGAAAGTAGGGGTAAATAATTGAACTTTAACTATTTATTCAACTAATAGTGAAATAACTATAAACAATTAAATATTTTAAATGAATATATTTAGTAGGTATCATTTATTCACGCTTATAGAAATAATTTATTCCCAAAACTTTCTGAAAATATTTTTTTCATTCTAGACTACTGTTCTAACTCTGTTATTTATCGTCACATGTATTCCTGTAATATCGTTTGGAAAAGAAGTATTTTACGTATTTGTTAGCAATATATTTATTTATGTCAACTATGAAACTAAATTTTATCCAAAATAATAAAAAAAATGTTAATTTTCCTTACCTGGGTGTATTTGACTTTGATATTTTTAGCCATTGTAACACGATCTGAAGGTACCAAATAACCGAGTCAGCTGTATAATGTGTGCAATACTAACTAATTCATTTTAAATAAGGTATTTATATACAAACAAGATATATTACGATAGGTAGAGTGTATCAGAAAAGATATAAAATTTTAAGTAATTTTTACTTATCTGTAAAATAAATCATGACTTTGAAAAATCGTGGTTCCATGTTTGGTAACTTTTCCAACAAAATGTCTGCCATTTTTTCTTTATATGTAAATTTTACCGCTGTAATTATCAAGATATAAATAAATAAAGAACTCAGAAGTACATTTTGTGTCAAGCTTAAATTTTTAGTAAAAATAACCACAACATTTATGCACGAACCATTAATTTTATTGGGATATACAACCTATAAAATGTTGATTATGTTATTTATTGCAGTGGCTTTCTGGCTTTCCAGGCCTTTGTTTTCCCACTAAGCTAGCAAGGTTTGTAAATTGATTCTTGATTAGCCAGTAATATCTTTTTTTAAATCCCAAAGATGGTGGACGTGGATGGGTCTGGATGATAGAACAAGAACTGGAATCGATTATATTATCAGAAGTAGAAGAAAATACTGCAAAGATGTGTCAGTATCGAACAAATTTGATATAGGTAGCAACTACAGGCTAGTAACAGCTTTATTTAAAATAAATGTGAAAGTAGAAAGAAAGAACATGATTGAACATAAACACATAAAGTTTCCAACCATCGAGTTGCTCAAGAAAAATCAACAAGAGATTCAAACAACATTGAAAAATAAACTCCAACCAGAAGACAGTTTAAAGAGCATGAAAATAAACTTACAGAAAAAAAATTACATATAGTATCGAAATCGCAATGAAGAAATTATCCTTCCAAAAGTATAAAGTGAACAAATTCTCTCCCGAAACCATTAAACTCTCAGAAGAAAGAAAATCTAAAGGAAGAGGTGCAAATGAGAATGAAACATTGAACAAAGCCATAATGAAAAAAACAAGAAAATACAATACAATGTTAATAATTAACACTATGAAGGAAACTAAAATATGAAAGTACTGAAATCCACGATATCACAAAATAAAACTAAGATAATAAAGTTACTAGATAAAACAGGTAAAATAGTAACTGACAGGAAGGAAATAACGGATGAAATAAGGAAATTCTATACAAAACTTTATTTCTCGACTATTCGAAATCCGAATCAGCAGCAAAAATATATTGTTAACGTTGGTTTGGACGAAATTCCTATTTTAAAACAAATGAAGACTAAAATATCTCCAGGTGAAGATAAAATAACATCTAAAATTTTATGGAAGAAAATGTACTTTCTAAGGCGATACAAATACCACAAATGCATCGGAGAACAAAGAATACATGTACATTGGCAAAACAGTGAGGTCATACTTTTATGCCAGAAGGACGAGGGAGGAATGAGAGTAAATGAGTTTTCTGAAGTGATACGAATATAACAAATGCATCGGAGAACAAGGAATACATGTATATTGGCAAAACAGTGAGGTCATACTTTTGTTCGAGAAAGGCAATCACCAAAACTTTAAGTACGATAGTGCGATCAGCTTGTTATCGCATTTGTACAAGCTTCTTACTAAAATTGTCACAAATTATCTAACAAATAAGTTCGATAAGTACAAACCAGTCGAACATGTGGGCTTTCGCAAGGAATTTGGAACAACAGATTATATCCAGGCCTTTTAGTAGAAAAAGCGACCAAGGTGCACCTAGCTTTCATGGATTATTAGAAGGCTTTCGACACTCTGGAACATTGGGCAATTACGCAGTCCTTAGCTCATGCCGGACTAGACTCAAGATATACCGAACTCCTAAAATTCATATATGAAAATGCGACATTAACGGTTAAATTAGACGAAGATCGAAAAACAGAACCCATAAAGATCAAGAAAGGTGTTAGGTAGGGCGACACGATGTCACCAAAATTATTTACCCTGGCCCTGGAGGATGTATTTAAAAGTCTTGAGTGGGAAGAGACGGGAATTAAAATCGAAGGCACATACACACTTGCAATTCGCAGATGATGTGATACTGATTACCCAAGATCTAGAAGAACTCAAAATCATGATAGAAAAACTTAATCAAGCTTCACAAATAGTTTCACTTGAGAGAAACATCAAGAAAAATTTCTAAGCCCATAAAACACAAAAACTTAAATCGGCACGGAAGAGGTCGAGAGAGTGGAAGTGGATACAGATAATCAAAAAGCGGAAATACCAAGACGAATTAGTCTCAGCTGAATGGCATTTCAAAAATTAGGATTAAATTCTAAAAAACAGAGATATCCACATGACCTTAAAAATCAGTGTCATAGAGCTGCTTACTTCCAGTAAGTACGTAGGTATGGTTTGGAAACCATGACCTTTGTCGACTCAACCGTACTCAACGAAGTAAAAAGATATTTATTAGGTGTTAGTTTACGACAACACATTAAAAGCATGGATATCAGATGAAAGAAAAGAATTATCTACATCAGTGAAAGATTGGAAAAATTAAAGTGGCAATGGGCAGGGCATGACTAGAACAAATGATGTTATATGGCCAACAAAATTACTTAAATCGAGATCTTGGGAGGACAGACAATGTGTAAGAAGACCAATGAAATGATGGACTGATCATATCAGGTTGACAGCAGGCAGTAGATGGCTCCATCTTGCACAGGATAGAGACAATTGGAAGAAACTTGAAAAGGCCTATCTTGTGAAACTACGAAAGGTGATGGAGGAATTGCCTTCACGATTACTAATTCTAAGATCAATTTATGTACTATGTAAGTACGTTCTCGTCATATGGAAAAATCAAAGGTGAAGTGAAGATAATTTAAATTTGAATTAAACTTTCATACAATTTATATGGATACCAACGTTTATAAAAATTTTATATGATTTTCCAAGCCAACAGTAAATATTTTTTAGCTTCTCTCAATATTATTGAAGCTAATTAAAAATCTAAGATTTACAGAATAAATCTAAAATTTGGCACGTCTGCTGACTTAATTATAATTTATCATCACTAAACGTCAAAAACAGCTTACTACTTATAATAAGTGAGTACTTAAAATAATTGCGAGCAGTTCAACAAAAACAACAGTCATGCCAGTAACTACAACTGGTCATGGTAAGAAAAACCTATTAGAAAAGTTTTGCACAATATTGCCTGACGTACTTCGAAAATTTACAAATGATATGAGAAACTGGCAAATAATAAAACAAACAAGTAATAAAACAGATAAATGACTTTAAATTATTTTTTATCAAAATTTCAAAACGTCGAAGTGCTAAATTTTCTAGTGTCATTCCATGGGATCTTTACATATTTTTGCAGCCATTCTCTTTGTGTAAGACTCCCAGAAATGAAATGTTTTTGAGTTTTAGCCGAGTTGCAGCCGGCGATAATAATTATCACTAATCATTTCTTCTAAAATCATAGATATGTAAAAGATAATCATACCAACCGCGCAATATGCGTCTAGCAAAATTCGTAGTGAGTACTTTTAAAATAAAAGTAGATAATATAGATAAGACAATATTTTTTTTATTACTGAAACTTTTCAGAATTCGGAAAAATTTGAACCCAATTTACTTAAAAATATCATTTTTAGTGTTCCGTACGGAACACTTATAGATCACTTCAGTGTCTGTCTGCCTGTCTGTCTGTCTCTATGTTTGTCCGTCTGTCTGTCCATCTGTCACAACTGATTTTCTCCGAAACTATTTGACATAAAAAGTCAAAATTTGGCACTAATAAAGGAATTTATGTTCTCATCAGAGCGGTGTAGTTTTGAGGGTTAAATTTTGACTTAAGGGGTTAGTTTTGAGGAGTGAAATAGGAAGTGAAAAAAATTTTTTTATCAGGTCATCGAGTGGGGTGTCAAATGAAAGCTCGTAAAAACACAAGTTCAAGAATATATATATTGTAATATCCGGAATATTTTCCACAGGGTGTAGATTGAACGAAAATTATCACGAGTGAGTTATCTTTAATAAAATTATTCTGGTATATAAAAAACAAAAATTTCAAGGTCATCAATTTTCTGATAAAGATTGGAAAAAAAAAAAAAACTTTATTGAAAATTCATTTGGTGTGTTTTGTGAAGTCATTGATCATTCTATACCTCTGTAACAAAAATTTTTATTTTAAAAGCAATCAACGAACGGAATACTAATGGCGCAAGTCCGAATTGCAGTAGCGAGTAATTTTTATTTGTAATCATGTAGTAGCTATTCCGGTCTAACTTTACCAATATTTCCCATCCCTCTTCGTCATCCATCGCCCTCGCTCTCTTATATATATATATATATATATATATATATATATATATATATATATATATATATATATATATGTATATATATATATATATATATATATATATATATATATATATATATATATAAAGTATATTTATTATTAAGTCAACAACCCTTGTAAGGGTAGCCGCCCTCACTCTTCTCTGGTGGACCTTTCGTCATCTTAACGTACGTCTTTATAGCGCATATTTTCTTTTTTATCTCTCACTTTCTCTCCAGTTTCTTAATATGCAAAAATAGCACCGCCTATCTCTGAATAAATTCTCTGCTGACGGCTTTGTGATCGATATCATCCAAAACTACCACCACATGAGAAAGACGGTCATTAATATTTTTAAAACCCTACAGGAACAATTTTATTACTTGTTGTGCTTTTTTTCAAATTTGTGTTGAACAATTGGCGATATTCCAAGAGACACAATGGCTTGTGGCTTGGTTAATGTTCTTGATAAAAATATACTTCAGCCATTAGGTACTTTTGCCACCCTCGCCTACATTCTTTGAAGCTGAATCTGCTATTGGGTCCATTACAGAGGAAGAGAGGTTGTTTTGTATCTCATAACCCTTGGTAGATAGGGAAGAAGATCTCAGAAGGACGGTGAAACATCGGAATGGTCACAAATCTAAATTCAACTTTCAGAGCAATAGACATATTTATTAACCTTAGACGGCCTATGAGAAGTATCTGTATTTCAGCTAAAATTAATATTTTTCAATAAAATTTAGTTTCAAAGAATTTTAGATCAATACTGTCCAAAATTCAACAAAATCGAAGACTTCGACTACGAAAGTATAAACTTGGTTTGGTTGGTTGTAGGCAGGGTAGGCGATTGTGCCTGTTTGTGTACTGCAGTCTCTTAGCTTATTGTACTCCCCTCTCTTAGTTATATGAACACTGCTCATTTAAGAAAGTTTAAGTAAAAGCTTCCTTTCAAGCTCTTCATGTGATAATTTATCGCCATGTGTCCGAAAAATTTATCCCGAATTAAAGCCACACATTCATATAGGATGTGCATAGAGGTTTGTTTATCTTCATCACACAGTCTGCATGTTGCGGGACTACTACCCATTTTCTGTAAATGTTTTCTCAGCTGACGGTGGTCGGTGATCAGTCCGACCACTAGTTTGGTCTGGACCCTTGTTAGACAAGGGACGCCAGCTGTTAGTTTCTTCGAGGAACCATCAATTACCTCTCTCGAATGACTCTGGCCAGCGATCTAGATGTTACTGGTATGACCATCGGTTGACTGTCGTTCGTGTGGTTTTGAAAATTTGTCCGATTTCTTATTACTTTTATCCCCGAATGTCCTAAAACTCAGAGTAGTTTAACCCTGTTGTTTCTGGACGACTGTTGAGAAAGTGTTGAACCTTGTTAAATAAATTATTTACAAATTATCACATTTCTCCAATTGGTGCTACAATAATACCCCCAAACGAGTCACTCTCTAATATCTATCACCTCTGGGAAGTTTAGCGTGCCTTATTAGATTTCCGTATATTCTGTGCATTCTATATGTTAAACCCCCTTTTCGAACTAATTAATAAGGTTTGAGTATATTGCTTATTAGCTTTGTGGTTGGTATGCCTTTTAAGTGACGATTTTTGAATTATTAGGGTATCTTCTTGAGGCACAGATTTGAAACTGTCATCGCTTGGATATATACTAGAATTTCTTTTATGGGCATAGCCCACGTGACAAAGGGAAATTCTTAAGGAGCTACAGGAGCGATGTGTGGGCGTATAAAGCGATTCATGTTAACTTGAATCGCTGTAAATTATACTCCGGGGCAAATTATTTCAAAGCGATAAGGTTCTTCATAATAGAATTCAACAAATGCAGTGTATGTTTGAGATCAGAGCCTTAGCTTGATCGCAGTATTCCATCATTGGTATAATTTGAACATTGTGCAGATTTAAAAGTTATTTCGAAGTGTAAAACTGTTTAGTTCGAAATAGTATCGTCAACTTTGGAGCAGTTTACTTTGCTATATATGCAACATGTTCATTTCAAGACATATTTGCTGCCAAGTTGTCGCCCTGCAAACAGAATGACGATGCTAGATGAATGGAGTGTTCCGACATAACTATGTCCAGTTTCGCAAGGTTAACTTAAAAAAATGATGCCCCCGTTTTTGCAGTGTTAAATTTTGCTTGGTTACTGTCACCTCAAGTTAGGATTTCTTCCAGGTCTTTATTAAGTTGAACGACTTCCTGCTCTTGGCGGGTATTTGCATGAGTAGCCGATGTTTGAGTGTTCAAAGTAAATGAAGAAATAAGCGTACTGTCATTTGCAAAGCTTTCATTGAGGTCCTGGTCATTTCCAGTAGGAGAAGGTAAGGTATGGAGCCTTGGGGTACACCAGCGTTGATAGTGAAGGTATTAGAACGAAACCCGTCAACTACCACTCGTGGAGAACGTTGGAGAAATATGAGAACCATAAGCAACACGGTTTAGACATACTACATCAAGAGCGGAGCGTAGCCAACAATCCGTTATGCCAAACACGGTCAAATGCCTTAGATTGCTTGCATTGTTCAAATCATATGTGAAATAAGTTCGGATATCTTCTGATAATCTTCGCTTATGAAAACCATACTGAAGTCTCTATTAATATTGAATCCTTCTAGATGTTTTAAGAGATATTGAGCCATAAGTTTCGACATTATTGATAGCAGTGCGACTAGTCGGTAGTCCTTTTGTCTTTTTTGTGTATTGGGTGAACTGTCGTGAATTTCCAGCAGAAAGGAAATAGTCTGTTTCTGTAGGATAGGTTGAAAAGTCTACAGAAAACTGGTGGAAGTTCTCTCGCGCAGTTTTTGAGTACTATGGCAGGAATTCCGTCAGCGCCAGAAGCACTTGAAAATGCCAAATGAGATTTTGGCGAAATATATACATACTTCTCAAGCGGTCATGGTGTTATGGAAAAAATGGGCACATTCTTATCGCAGTAATTTATAGCTACACTTCGCAGGCACACTCACTTGAATTAATAAAAAACCTGCATCGATGGATGTCGTTACTAATAATTTATCTTCCATCATATTGGAAGGCAAGCAAAATTATTGAATATTAAAAGGGAATCTATGGCACAGTCTGAAATGTTCCAATATGAACTTGGTCAGAATTTTCAGTATCATTTTTAAAAATGATATATTCTCTACATTTATAACTTTCCTATCCATATACAAAAGAAATACCGCTACATTATTAAAGCAAAATGCGTACCAATGCAAATAACATAATCTACTTGTGGAAAGACTAGATTTTCGTGGAGATCTTAACACCACATTCTCTTATTATAAACTTTCTTTAGTTTTCGTACAATTGCACTCTTCTATTTTGGATTGCGGATTGACTGTGATTGATGCGCACTCAAGTCATTAGACATTATAGTGTATCAAAATTTCTTAACATATATTACTAATATAAATACATAAAAGTTTTATCTGGAAAGTTTCTAACAAATAGAAGTTGCATTTCATCAAAAAGCGTGTTAAAAATTATCCTATCATTCTCTCCACTTTATATGTTTGTCGATATTTTTGTTGAACGATTACTTATGGTGACTATTGAAATTAATAAACGTAGTTTATATTTTAATTTCGTGTGTGAAGATGTTGTTATTTTATAAGTAGATAAGTTAATTTTGTCAGATAATGGGATTATTGTGCTAAATTATAACATAATCGTTCAAGTAAACAGCTACTTAAAAATAACCATAAAATGTAAAATAGTAAAAAATCTTAATTTTTTTTGAAAATCAAAAATCTCAGATACTAAAAAAAGTAAATAATTTTAGTAAAAATTTTATGAAATCTTACCCTACAGATTATTAACAAATGCAAGAATGCTGTCAGTCATTTATATTATTTGCTTTTTTAATTACTTAATGCAGATTTTCAGAGTTAAAGTCGCGTTAGACTAGACAAGAAATTCTACAAAACCTCACCTAATTACTTAAAGTTTAGTTGCCTTCCAACTTCCAACTTAAATAACAGGAAAACAACGCATGAACACAGAGAATGTCTATTTTCATACGTAAACCAGTTACGACATAACTGTAACTTCACAAAGCCATTTGTCTATAATAGCGAACCATACATTTAAAAAAAAAAGTAGATCATCCTCTAATAACGATAATATTTTGTGAGAATCATTGATATTTTCCATAATTTTATAATTAGTGTTCCGTACGGAACACTTATAAGATCACTTCGGTGTCTGTCTGTCCGTCTGTCTGTCCGTCTGTATGTCCGTCTGTCCGTCTGTCTGTCCGTCTGTCCGTCTGTCACACCCGATTTTCTCCAAAACTATTTGTCATAGAAAGTTGAAAATTGGTAGTAATATAGGAATTGATGGCCTCATCAGAGCCATGTAGTTTTGAAAGTTAAATTTTGACTTAAGGGGTTAGTTTTGGGATGTGAAATCGGAAATGAAAAAAAAAATTTTTTACTAGGTAATCGAGTGTGGTGTCAAATGAAAGCTTGTGAAAACACGAGTAATATATATATATATATATATATATATATATATATATATATATATAATGTAATACTTGCGCGCACTTTTCTTTGTATTATATTTAAAAAATCGCGAAATATCGCTGTCCACCCGCCTTATCTCGAAAATTTTGAAAAAATTCTAGAATATTCTCCACGGGGTGTAGATTGAACGAAAATTATCACGAGTGCATTACCTGTAATAATTTATCTGGTATATAAAAAAACAGAAATTTCAAGGTCATCAATTTTCAGTAAAGATTGGAAATACACTTTGTTGAAAACTTATTTGGGGTGTGTTTTGTGAAGTCACTGATCATTTTATATCACCGTAATACAATTTTGACTTAAGGGATTCGTTTTGAGGGGTGAAATCGGAAAAGAAAAAAAAATTTTTTACTAGGTCATCGAGTGTGGTGTTAAATCAAAGCTTGTGAAAACACGAGTAAAAAATATATATATAATGTAATACTTGCGCACACTTTTCTTCGTATTACTTCTAAAAAATCGCTGTCCCCTACCTTATCTCGAAAAGTACTGATCAAAAAATTTTGAAAAAATCCTGGAATATTCTCCACGGGGTATAGATTGAAAGAAAATTATCATTACCTTTAATAATTTATCTAGTATAGAAAAAAACCAAAATTTCAAGGTCACCAGTTTTCAGTAAAGATTGGAGACAAACTTTGTTGAAAATTCATTTATGGTGTGTTTTGTGAAGTCACTGATCATTTTATACCGCCCTAACAAAATTTTTTATTTTAAAAACAATCAACGTACGGAACACTAATTGTGCAAGTTCAACTTGCACTTGACCGGTTTTTTTTTTAAAGGGCATAGAAAGTCTTTAAATACCTGATATTTGAAAAATTTCAAGTTTTATGTTCTGATCTTTGCCGTGCTTGATCAGTTTCTGTAAGATAGCCACTGAATGTACTGAAAAGCTAAAATACTAGAGGTATTTTTAAATTTTCACACATACGTTAAGTCTATATTGCAAGTTTCATAAAAGCAAAATTATAATAAGGAATTGACTATAGTTATATTTGTAGTAATTAATGCACTATTAGTTTTTGATTATCGAAATTATTAACTTCTGTTGCTCAAGCGAAAGGAAATGTGAAAAAATCACACTTCCAGATTTTTTCATTTATATCGCGTGTTATTTTTTATTATTATAGATTATTTAAAGTCAAATATACAAAGAGTGAAATGGGCGGGGAAGAGAGGTAGATAAGTTATTCCATATATAATAATAATAATAATCTTTTTTGTCTAACAGATAGAATATCCATTTACAAGACAAATGTGTAAACTACAAAGAAAAAGAGAAAAAAAAGAAAATTACAATAATTGCTTAAGGGGGTCACTACCGCGGTCAATTTACATTGAAAAGTAAAACCCATTTTCTCAGCAACCGTTCATCCTATTTCAACGAAACTTTGCACACTTATTATTTATTATTATATAATTTAATGGGACTAAGGGTTTAAAGAAATAATTTAAATTACATTTTCTAGAAATTTTGAAAGTTCATGAATTTTATTTGTATGTTTGAATTGACGCGGTAAATTACCAGCTGTTTCGTTTGACATTTCCTTAGTCCGAACTGTAGACAGTGTTGCCATGGATATTTAAAAAAAAAATAGCTCAATAACTTTTATAGTTTTGAAGATAATGTACAAAAAAGTCAATTTTTCAGGAGATCCGAAAAACTAAAAAGTTGTAGTTTTGACTGCTTTTTTTGTTATAATCAACTTTTTTTAATTTATTTCTAGAGTGTTTGTCTTCTTTTTTTTTGCAAAAACAAGTTTGGCAACACTGATTGTTTACAACAAAATATGTTTTTTTTTCCAAATTTTTTTTTTTAGTTTTGTTTTTTTTTGGTTATATTTTACGTGAGAGATTGTTTTTTGTTTACATATTTACAAATTTTTTTCCTGTTTTCTGTTACTATTGCTGTTTTAAATTTTATTATATTGTTATTTTATTATAGTTTTTTATTATTGTTTTGTGAAGAAAAATGACTAAGCCAAAGACTAGCTTCAAGAACAAGAAAAGGAATAAACCTTTTAGTGGGACACATATTTCTGTTGCTCGTAAATTGGTCATGTCCTTACCATCTGTTGAATCAACACCATCAACCTCATCTGAAAATCGTACACCTTCTTCTTCAAAAAAAAAACTAGGTAATCAAAATAAATTTGAGTCATTCATGAGCAACCATGCGTATGATTTGGTGGATGTTGGAGAGCTGAGTAAAGCACTGAACTCAACAGTGGACTGCAAAAAAATGTGGTGGTGAAATCACCCAAAGTGTTTGTTTGAGAAAAGGTTTGGCATCCACTATAAAGATTGTTTATCAGAATTGTCAAGTCCTAAATAAACTAAGGAACTCCAAGAAACTGGATTATGAACTCGAAGGTAAATCTGTGAAATTAGATACAATAAATATTAGATTTACTTATGCACTTAGGTGTACTGGTAAAGGATTTGCTGGAGCTAAACTTCTTTGTGCTATGATGAACATTCCTCCCCCCACAAAGCAAGCACTTTTTGCACCAAAATGTTATTCGTTCAGCTCTTGAAGTAGTTGGAAAAGATATAATGGTGGCTGCCGTAGAGGAAGCCTGTATTTCAAATAGTGGCAACAGGGATTTGGCCATCTCACTAGATGGCAGTTGGCAAAAAAGGGGCCATACTTCTTTGAATGGCGTGGTCTCTGCTGCGAGTACTGACTCAGGTAAAATAGTGGATATTGTGGTACTCTCCAAACCCTGTCGTTGTCCACTAAAATTTCAGAATACACATAATGAAAATTGCATAGCCAATCATAGTGGTACCAGTGGGGCTATGGAAGCAGCTGGTGCAGAGCAAATTTTCCTGAGGTCAATGGACAAATACAATGTGAGATATTCTCACTACTTAGGTGATGGAGACTCAAAGGGTTTCTTGAAGGTTGTAGAACAAAACCCTTACGGAGATAGTCTCTTAGTTCAGAGGTTAGAATGTATAGGACATGTACAAAAAAGGATGGGATCTAGACTCAGAAAGCTAAAAACTTCCTACACGTCCAAAAAACTGCAAGATGGAAAGCCGATAGGAGGAAAGGGCAGACTCACGGATGTGGCAATAAACGACATTCAAAAGTTTTATGGCTTAGCCATACGAACAAACGTTGGCAGCTTGGCTGAGATGAAAAAAGCAGTATGGGCAGAATTTTTTCATCTCGGCTCAAACGACCAGAATCCGGCACACAATTTATGCAGCTTGGACTGGTGTAAGTTCCTCAAGGCCCAGGCAGAAAAAAAATTATATGAGCACTCAAAGCATTTTCATCTACCAAAAGTAGTAATTGAAATTTTGAAACCTGTCTTCAGGGACCTGGCGAATCCAGCCCTGTTAGAAAAATGTGTTCACGGTAAGACACAAAACACAAACGAAAGCTATAATAATGCATTGTGGGTTAGATGCCCAAAAAATATTTTTGTAGAGAAAAGCACACTAGAATTAGGTGCATATGATGCACTATGCTGCTTCAATGAAGGTAATATTTCCCGCTGCCGAGTACTTGAAAAACTTTTCATTGACCCTGGAAAATTTACAATTGCTGGGCTGATGAAGGAAGATGAACTGAGAATAGTGAAGGCCGAGAAAGACTTACAACAAGCATCGAAATGCGAGAGGCAAAAAATTTCAAGAGCAAGAAAAAAGTTTAGAAGAAAAATTTAAGAAGTTAGAAAAAAAAGAAGGCCCGTCATATGAAGCGGGTTCATTTTAGTTAAAAAAAAGTATAACAAAATAATAAAATCTTATTATTACTTTTCAAAATATTATTGTAAAAATAAAGTTTTTTATTTGTATATAGTAAATAGTATTTCAAAATATTTTTGTAAAAATAAAGTTTTTATTTGTATATAGTAAATAGTGTTATATAATTATTCCTAAGCATTGTTAATAAAAAGTGGGATAGTAATAATAATAGTGAAAATAATAATAACTTCATAATGGGTGGAATGGGGTGGTATATTGAAAGGTGCGTAGTGCGAAGCTAGACGAAGGCTGAGCGGGACTCATATCTTGGCGATACTGACTGATGGCTCATACCTTGACTACTTTATATAAAAATTTCAGGCACTTATACTCATCGTATAATTGTGGGGGTTGGATTGTTTTGTGCAGAAATGATTGTAGATTATAAAAATGGAAAAAAAAAAAAACGAAAAACGTATTTTTTTTCATTTTTCTCGGTAGTGACCCCCTTAAAATAAGTATAACAACATTATATATAACCCGTATATACCGCTCAAAAATGTGGACACGTTCACCGAGCATCAAGAACCTTCGTCTTCTTCAATTTAGTAAACTGAGCATGAGTTAAGTTATGCATATCGAAATCGCTACAAACCACATTGAAAATATTCATGGATTGATACAAAGGAGTCTTCATTAAAATATTAGTTCTTGGTGTACTCAAGCAAAAAACATGAGGAAATCTGGTAAGTCGAGACGGCACATGAAAGTTAATTTGGGAAAGCAGGTCAGGGGAATCAATAAAGGATTTACATATCTTGAACAAAAATCGAACTAGCAAGTAAATCCTGCGATTCATCAACGACGGCATGTTGAAACGCGCTAACAAGATATTGCTTTCTATACCTCTTGGAGGGTAAGTACCGCCATCTCTGAAGCACAGGAACTTAAGGCACTTTCTCTGTATGTTCTCTATTCTATCAATGTATTTGTGATAGATTGGGTACCAAATCACTGCGCCGTATTCCAACTTAGATCGCACATAGCAAAAGTAAAGCATTTTGAGGGACCTTATATCTACCAACCCCCTTGAATTGCGAAAAATAAATCCAAGCATCTTCAACGCTTCTCCACAAGCACTATCAATGTGATCGGCAAATGTCAATCGGGTATCAAACACCACTCCCAGGTACCTGAAAGTATAGCAACGATTTATAATTGCTTTATCCAAGACATACTCATAATGAGTGGGGTTCAGTTGGTTGGAGAACGACATAAAAAAAAAACATTTCCCGATATTCAAGATCAACTTATTGAGAGCACACCAATTTTCGATAGTACGTATGTCTTTCTGAAGTATAATACAATCGTTAATGTCATGAATTAAACGGAACAGCTTAAGATTATCAGCAAATAAGAGTGTGCTACTAGCAATGGACTCCACAATATCATTTATAAAAATTGAGAACAACAATGGTGAGAGGTTACTGCCTTGTGGAGCACCGCTAGTAGCTACGAATTGAAATGAATGATGGCCTCGGATATCAACATATTGAATACGATTATGAAGATATGACCGAAGGAATGATATCAAATCATTATGGAACCCCATACTAGCCAGTTTACGTGCTAGACTGGAATGATCAATACGATCAAATGCCCTCGTGAAGTCTGTGTAGATAGCGTCGATCTGCTGTTGATCTTCAAGGGCTTTCCCAGTGAATTGCGCAAAGGAAGCCCAATTGCTGACCGTGCTGCGGCTGCCAAAGAAACCATGTTGAGCCTGCGTCAAACGTCCCTTAATTTGCTTAAACAATGAGTCATATATTGCCACCTCAAAAACTTTAGCAAATGGTGACAATATTGAGACAGGTCTGTAGTTGGAAATGATACTAGTATCGCCCTTCTTGAATACAGGTGTAATTCTTGCCGTTTGCCAGATTTCAGGAAAAGTGTTAGATTTCAGGAATAAGTTACAGATGAAAGACAAGGGCCTCAATAAGGCTCGCACGCAGTCCTTAATAATAAAACAAGAGACCTTATCAGGGCCCTGAGTGAACTTATTCTTTGACTTCGACAGAGCAGCCAAGATCATATCATCAGTAAGGGAGTGAAGAGACACAAGGAGAAACAAATCGGCACCTCCCTGGAGACAATTATGCCCCGTAGGTGTAGGGGCACAATACATGCAACAAAAAAAGTGTGCAAAAGCATCCGCAATCTTTTTTGATCCGTATAAGAGCATTGGAGGTCATCGTCCGTGAAAGACTCTGGCAGCGAGGTCGTCGACCCTTTAAATTTAATAAATAACCAGAAAGATCGAGGGTCCTTACGTAGGGAAGCCTCAGCCCTTCTCAGATAATTATTGTAAGCAAGATGGATTCTCCTCTTGATTTCCCTTCTCAGTTCATTGTATTCGTTACGGTGCCAATTCGAGTCAGATCCCTTCAACCTCCTAAACACTCTCTGTTTACGTTTCACCAGCTTAATTATATCTGAAGTAAACCACACAGGAAAGGTTCTGTTACGCAGCACGGATCTCAGTACACACTCATCAAATATTTTATATATAGTGCCATAGAAATTTCTGCATGCATCATTAGCATCCTGAGCTGCATACAAACTAGACCAATCAACCCTTAAAATCATATCGTATAGAACAGGATAATTTGCTTTCCTGAAATTATATCCGAGTTCAGATGCATTTGCACGGAGACCCCGTCTTCTTTCCCGAACCTCTGAGAGTGTAATGTTCAGGGATGGATGATAGGCGTCCTCAGCTGTTACGGGGATCTGATCCCTTGCAACACTGCAATTATTAATGTTTCACAACACCAAATCCAAGACCGAATTATGTGAATTCTGAATATCATTAAACTGCATATACCGTATTACACATCTTTTTAAAGGTTTTTGAAGTCAAGATATTTAAAAATTTTGTTTCTTCATTATTTTTAGTTATTTACAGTTAAATATATCAAGAGTTGAACAGGTTGGAAAGAAAGCCAGAGCAGTTCCTTCTTTCCTTTGTATTTAAAAATCTGCGAAATATGTTATTTTTCTTTATTTTCAATTAATTATAGCCCAATATGTGAATGGTGATAGAGGTGAGGAAATATGTACGTTCTAAAAATCTTGTTTTTTTTTTAAATTATTTTAAAACATACGTAGGGTTAAAGAAATTGAGGAAGTAGCTAGAGGGATTGATATATATATATATATATATATATATATATATATATATATATATATATATATATATATATATATATATATATATATATATATATATATATATATATATATATATATATATATATATATATATATATATATTTATATATCTCATTCTGGGATTTTGAGTCGACAAATTAAAAAACTGTGTTACCTTTTCATTATTCTCAACTTTAATAGATATAGTAAGTAGAGAAAACTGAGATGTGATTACTTGGTTCCCTAAAAATCTATAGCATTATTCAACTTCGATGGCTTTTTGGCTAGAGGAAAACAATTAATTTTAAACGTAATTATTAGCTGATACATAAAGGGTTTCAGCAAGGTATTAATGCCTTACTATAAGGCATGATTTTCTTTTTAAAGTATCAAGTAGTTACGATTATGTCTTAGTGTGAGAAATTCAGTCTTTATACGAGGATAGCCTTTCAAGTTTTTACAAACGACCACTAGATGACGCTATTGAAATGTGACATTACCATTACTATTGTAAAATTTTACCTTTGTTATTGGTAAAACCGTGGAAGCTCAGAAATTGGCACAGTAGTTTGTTTACAATGAGTGTTTAAAAAAAAACAGTTTTGTAAAAAAATGGAAATTCTACGTGAAGGTTTTTGTTGGATGATTTTTTACGATTTTTGTCAAAGCTTAACTCAACGATAATGCCTCGAATCACTTCGTTCAACTTTTGGTAACGAATCAACATCAGAAAAGACTGTTTACAATTAGTTTGCAGATTTTCTTCATGGTTGTGCTTCCGTCAGCGATAAATTTCGTGAAGGTCGATCAAAATCGGTTGTTGTTTCAAAAAACATCGATGCTGTGCGCAACATGATTGAAGAGGATCGGCATGTAACTTACCGTGAGATAAAGGCATCCTTAGGCATATTGAAGACTGCAGTCCATTCAATTTTGCCCTTTGAAAAAGATTTATTCCCGTTGAATTCCGTATTATTTAGCCGAAACTCAAAAACAGGCTGGTGTGAATTGGTGGCAGGAAATGCTCAAAAAATTCGATTGGGGGCATGCAACGATAGCGTAGTAGGAGACGAAATTTGTATACACTCGTACGAGCCGAAAACCAAGCAACAATTAACTATTTGGGTGTCCCAAGGTGAACCGAATCCCACAAAAGTGGTTCATTGATGAAGCACTTCCAAGAAAATGATTGCTTGTTTCTTAGTTTATACTGGACATATTTGCAATCATTGCTTTAAAGGATCGAAATAATGCTGAATGGTATACAATAATTTGTTTGCCAGACGTTATCGATGACTTCAGCGAAAACAACCATCATTCTTCATCATGACAATGCCAGCTGTCTCACAGCCCGTCAAACAATTGATTATTTGACGGAGAAAAACTTCGAACTAATGTCTCATTGCTCATATTCACCTGATTTATCGTCGACTTATTTTGTTCTTCAGAGGGGAAAAAATGTTTTCAAAATTGGTTCGAATGCATGCAACAATGTATAAATTGTAAGGCGAATATTTTGAGAAACAGTAAAACGATTTGTACCAAATTTTTTTTTTCTTTCATTGTTTTTGCAGACATTTAAAATTTAACTTGATTTTACGACTTGTGTTTGCGACTTGTACAAAAAAACTAGTGGGTGATTAACTTTAGCATTTTTAAAAACATGTTGTGCTAAATGTTGTAACGTTGGTAAAAGTATGTTTACATTTTTATGTAATATGTTTTAATAGAAATTTGAGATTTTTCTTGCCTATCTAGAAATAAGAAAAATGAATAATTAGTGGGTATAACTGACTAGGCATAACTTTTTATTTAATTAATTCAACCATTTTTAAGATCTGATATAAAATATTACTTGATGGACCTTACGGCACTGTCCACATTTCTTCCTATGGTAATAAGAAGTTTTGTATTTGTGAACAAATGTCACCCTGAGAGATTTTTATACGTATTAGCGTACCTAGATCACGAAAAACACGTCTCCCATTTCAATCTATTTATAGGTCTGTTTTGTCTTTATTTGAAGCAAATAATAACATTAGCAATTAAAACATATTTAAGAAAAAATAAAAATGACAATAATTAATGAATCTAATTAAAAAGCCACAACAAAATGAACACATTAGCACAGCGAACGTATAAAGCACTAACTGAATTTCGGACGGTAGTTATGGCATTAAATATGGGTCAATGTTACTTTAAAACGACTATAGGTAAAAAAGTACACCATATTATATTATCAAAGCTTATTGTAATATTGTGTAAATAACGTACCCTAACCAGAGTAAATATTTTTCTATTTGCAAGTGTGCCTTTCCAAACCATTTAAAATAAAATATTTTAGCATTTCTCTTAAAAGTACGACTTTTTAAAAAATATGTATGTTTCCTAAAACCGTTGGGGTTATGTCTAATACAGGTTAAAAATTTGCCGCGAATTTTTTACAGGACAGTATTTAATCAGTATATGTTTGTTATTAACCCAATAATAAATCAAAAGTTGTAAATATAACAAATAACAAAGAAGGGCATGTTAGGGTAGAATATCACTGGTTAGGAACAAATAAGTACGTTGTTTTATTTCTTCAATTATCCTAAAAGAGAGACATACGCCTTAAAATTATCCTATAATAAAACATAATTGATTTCAATTCTTGTTGATAGCGACCGTAGTTATTGTAAAAGTAGTTAAAGTTTTTTTCTTTTTTTTCGGAAAAATTGACCGATGTCCCGAAATGTATATATATTGTAACATTAATTTTTTCCTAGATTTTAATATCATGTTACGACACTGTTTTTCTTCCTATAATTTATGTTGTATTACATTTTTATATTCATTGCAGTGATTTCAATTTTTGAGCAGTGTAGCTTAAAACAGTGTTTTAAATTTTTGAGCAGTATAGTTTTAAAACAGTTTTAAATTTTTGAGCAGTTTAATTTAAACCGGCAGAGTGTGTAACGCGTGTTGCCGATTTGACTTATTTAGTTCGCATTGAACGCTTCAAGATTTGCATGCCGGGAAATGACCCAGAGAAGGACGAAGATATTTAAGCGGCCAGATGAGGTTTTTAAAGGCTTTTTCCACCATGAAGCAGTAACGGCTTTTTCGGCCAGTAGGCCGTAGCGGCTTTCTTCTCCAGCACGCCGGAGTGTTTTCTTTCTCAGTGATGTAGTAGTACAGTAACGGTTTCTAGTTCTCAAGTTTAAGGCCTTTTTCCTTTCTTGAAATATCCTGCTCATCCTCAGGCATTTCGGGTCAAAAAGTGTTTAGATACCCAAATGAGACTAGGAAGGTAATGGCTGAGACAATATTTTTATGAAAATCTCACCAGGAGAGGCTAAATAACTTATGGAAAACCCACGAGAGGAAACCAATCAGTAAGTCTACAAGTGCGTTTCCAACGACTACGAACGATTTCACGAACTTTTAATATCGTGTGTTATCAAGCCTTTTATTAAAAACTTAGTAATCCTGATTTAAAGACTCTATGTAATAGTGTACACTCTTCTAGCTAAAGGGGTTTTTATTTAGGAGAAGTAATTTTTAAGAGTGTATTAAAGTTAGGAATTTTTATTTTTGTTAATAATATACCCTTCTTTATTTAAATGTGTAGCGTTTCACTGAACTCTTGCTCGTTCTTTCAGGATGCAACGGTTGTATGTAAATTAATTTTATTTCAACAACTAAATAACTCTTCAGTATTTTTTCATTTTTTGCGCTGAACAATTCTTTTTATTCTAAAATGGATGGTGCCCAAATAGTACAACCAAATTTTGAACAACTATAGAGACTATTTTCAAAAGATGTACAAAAATTATATCTTTTCCATATTCTCTCCAAAAAAATGAGCTAGCTTATATCTAGTTTTTGGCTCTATCAATATTAATATCCACTCAATCCATTCTCAAAAATTAAGATATACATAAATAAAATATTTATTATAAATAAAGAAAGTTGGAGCTATAAAAAATGCTTGCGCTTCTGAACGTTATAAAATTGCGCCTTAACGGGCGGACATTATAATATATATATATATATATATATATAATATATATATATATATATATATATATATATATATATATATATATATATATATGTTGTCACTATTCCAGACACTCGACAATAAAGTGTTACTTCCGCTTGATTGAATTACAATGCACTCGAAGAACCTGAAACTTATTTGCAAAATGCATGAAACATTTTATAAGTGTCTTAAAGCCAACTCCTGAAAATAGAGTGTTACTTATGCTCGGTGAAAATACAACGCATTCGAAGAACCTGGAAGCGTTGAACAAAGCAAAGGCTAATGTTATAACTGCTACTCACCGGCTTCTGCCACTAGTCGCGTCTTTTTTTTTAAGCCTATGATCAGTTATTATGTTCAAGCAACAGAAAAATGGTTGAGGACAAATCCAGGTCGTCAAGTAACACAATATCGAGTTGCAGGTTTATTTACAGAAGCTTAACCATTGATGAACGGATTTTAAGCGGTTGGAGTTTAATCCTTGGTCAAAAGCGTAATTCCCGAACATTCTATAATCCTTTATAATACTACTTCATACCAATATTAAAATATATCTTTAAAATAAATCATAATTACAAATTGGGTACGTATATGAAACTTGACAGACGCCAAAAGAGGGGAGATGTAGCTTCGTAGTTTGGACAAAAGTTCGCTAATATATTATTCTTCTTGAAGTGCCATATCCGTTACAGACGTAAGATTTGTGCCTATTTAAGTGTTTTACAGGTAAAAAACCTACAGTTTAATGCCGATTCCGAATGGCCAAAGTGAGAGGGCTTTACTAGGCATGATACTACGGGTGGTTTACAATTACCTTCCCGAGACAAGCAATCGTCACGTTCTAAAGTTTTTTTTTTTTAATTTATTATTTTCCGAGCCTAGATTCGAACTCGGGTCTCCGGCGTAGAAATCCTCTTACCCACTACACTATGGCCGCCTTTAATAATAGTATATTATTAAACAAATAAATAAAACATAAAGTTAAAAAAAATGACTTTTTGACATGGTATGCATATGTAAAGGGGTTACGTAACTTCGTGAGTGGCAAGTGCCAAAATCAAAGAGTTATCATCAAGATTTTCTCACGATCTTCAAAATTTTACCACACACAAGTGTCGCGATAAGTTTTCACTACAAGATAGGATTTCTTCAATGTCTTTGTTAAGGTGAATGACTTTTTAATGTCAGCGGATATTTCCATGAATACTCAATACAGAAGTAAGTCTACTGTTATCAGCAAAGCTGTAGATTGGATCCATGGTCCTCTCCTGCAGATAGTTAATGTAAAGGAAAAAGAGAATAGGATACGGTATGAAGCCAAGGAGCAAGTGGGAGTTGATAGTAAAGGTATTAGAAAGAAATCCCTTAAATACTACTTGTATGAAAAGCTCTCTGAAGAAACACGACAGCAATAAATAAAACTTTTCAGACATACTATAAAACCGTAGCTTAGCTAACAATTCGTCATGCCAAACAGGATCGAATGCCTTGGATATATTAAGTGTGACCGCTCGAGATTCTCCAAAATGTTCAATTGCGTTGTTAAAAAAGTATATGGAATAAGTTAAAAGATCTTTATTTACGAAAGCCAGATTAATTTTTTTTTATCGCTCACCTCCCCGCCTCAGTAGGGGTTTAACCCTTTTCCATATCCCAAGGATATCGGCGAGGATGTCGTAATACCCGTCAACGTTGTGCTTTTTAGATAACGCGGTAGTGCTGCCACGGACGTTATTTTTGCATTTCTGCAAACAACTACTACCTATGAATGGCCACTAATAATATTGAATCCTGCTAAATATTTTAAAACGTGCCAATTGATAGCGTCTTCCATAAAATTTATTATTACTAAAAGCAGTGGGATTGGTCGATAGTTATTTAGCAATCTCTTCTCGTCTTTTTTTGGATATCGACTGAACTGTAGAGCATTTTTAGCAGAAAGGAACTGGAACTGTTGACTTTCTGTAACATAAATTGCAAAGCCTACAGAAAGCTAGTTTTAGTAAGCTCGCGTATTTTTCAGTACTGGTATTCGATCATTGCCAGAAAATTTTATTTATATCAAGCATATTTGACTCCACATTGGAAATAGTGAGTGGTGTTCTTTCCTGGAAATTGAATATAGAGAGAGAAGCAAAGCATTTAGCTAACAAGTTGGCCTTCTTAACAATAGAATTAAGTAAATTAAATTTTGACTGATGGCCTGGGTGATATACCAAAAGAACTTGAAGTTTGTTGTAGGTAAGAAGTTGGTTTTTACTTTTTTGATTCTTTGGTTTGAATTTTTGATTTCGTCGATTACTTTTAGTGTTGTTACGTTTATAACGTTTATAACGTCGTAGATTTCACACTGGATGTTTATAAGCAACATCTTCTTTGCATTTTTGATCGAATCAACGCTTACCGTACCTTTGAAGAGAAGAAGGGATGTAAGCTTTCACGTCAGCCATAATGACATCAAAAATACATTTAGTACAATTGATGGGTCAACGAATCTAGAACAAGCGTCTAATCAAAGGAAAGTTCATAAATATTCCATTGTTGTTTAGGCTAATCTCTATCACTAACTTTTTTCTTCGATATAAAAATCAGTTTATGATCGGAGGAACCTAATGGCGAACTTACGTTCACTGTGTAAATCTCTGGATTAATAGTTAAAAGCAGTCAAGAAGAATATAGAACTTTCCGTCAAGATCAGAGGTTCTAGTTGGTTCATCGATGAGCAAAACCGCATTGCAACGTTTATTGTGTGGAATTCGTCGTATTAGAACTAAATATCATAATCCAGATAAATGGTGGTCGTTCTGCGACATTTTTTTTTATGGGCCTAGCGCACGTGCTACAGGCAAATCCTTAAAACACTACAGGAGTGATACGTGTGTGGAAAAAGCGATTCACGTTTGCCTCGAATCGCTTTAAATTGTACTAGGTCAGAAACATAGTACTGGGCAAATTATACCAAAGAGATGAGATTCTCCATATAAAAGACTGCCTAAAAAGGGTTGTATGAGGAGTAACAAGCTAAACCTCATACGGATTAGAAGTATTAGCGCGACGTTTATTTCTAGCATGCACCGCTCTGGGAGGAATTAAGCGGGCTACATCCACATACTTTCCAGGAAAATATTTGTAGAATAGACTCAAGCCGCCAACCGTTCTTCGATGTTCCAATGAATCAAGGTTGTTGGCTAGTTCCGGGTCTTCAGTCACGCGAACAGCTCTGTTCTGAATAAAATCCAACAAATACAGTGTATGTTTGGGAGCAGAGCCCCGAACATGGGAGCAGTATTCCATCGTTCGTCGAATTTGAGCTTTGTACAAGATTAACAGTTGTGGAGTGTCAACCTTTCTAGCTCGAGATAATATTCCCAGCTTTTGAGACGCTCTCTTTGTTATGCTTGCAACATGTTCATGCCAAGGCATATTTGTTCCCAAATTAAGTAACGATGCTAAAGAAATGAAGTGCCCCAGAATGCATCAAGCAATACTTCACTCTGTACTAGTTAATTTTTTAGCATTTAGCAGATCAAGTCTTTATGTTGAACCATTCACGTAAACACCTAATTTAGTATACTTCGACTTTCCGGTATTCCCAACAATTAAACTGACGTTGCAAGAATGCTTTTTCGAGTAGATGAAAATCATTTAAAAGGCGTGATTTGCAAGCAATCATAAAATAAGTTCAACATTTGATATCAATTAAGGTCAAAAACATATTATATATTTTTTTAACTTAAGCTGTTACTTAAGATAACTACTTGCATTTTTTTTCGAGTATATTGCTTAACTTAGCAAGTTTTAGTAAATTTAACTTGTCATGAACAAAGTCCATTTTTACACAGTATTGTGTAGTGCATTTGTGAACTTTTATCTTTAAGTTGACTAAAAAATTTCTGTAATGTCTTTTCCTTTTACTTCCCTTACTAAAAGAAAACATAGTATTAGATAAAAATCATACTTTTTCAAGTTTCGCATTTCTTCTGAATTTAGGTTTTTTAGGCCATATAAAATATTTTCCCATTGTCATTTGGTCTACCTGTTTCTCAGTCTGTAGGCAATATCGAACAAAATAAGACGATAGTTTCAAATTTGGTATATAGAGTACATACTTAAATTAAGAAATAATCCTATAGATTTTAAGCGAAATCGCTTAAAATCATTAAGATATTGCCTATCTATTTCATTTCATAAATATGCCTACCACTCCCACAAATACTGTTACAAACTTTCACATATACCCTCTGTAAATATCTTTTTTTGTGAGTTTTATTTATAGGATATGTTACTTAGTTGTACAGTTATCTATAATATATAAAATGTAACGTCTGTTTGTCTGTCTGCCCGTCTGTCTGTCTGTCCGTCTGTTTGTCTATCCGTTAGTGCGCTTATCACTGGAGAACCACTTTTCCGATTTACGTACTTTTTTTTCTAAACATACTTATGCTCTCTGGCCAGGTTATAGGCTATATTTTATTAGGATAGGTAGCCTAAGTAATGAGCAGTGACGTAAAATAGTGAATGAAGTCGGAAAAAAGTATGCCGCTAGCGCGTTCCTTTGCAATACACAGCCTAAACCATTAAATATGGAACAATATTATGTAGCAGAGAATATCTATAATCTATAATATATATAAAAATGCAATGTCTCTCTGTCTGTCTGTCTGTCCATTAGTGCGTTTATCACGCGAGAACCACTTATCCGATTTACCTGTCTTTTTCAATTCATACATATATTCTTTGGCCAGGTTATATAATAATAATAATAATAATAATCTATATTTATAATATATATAAAATGCAACATCTCTCTGTCTGTCTGTCTGTCAGTTAGTGCGATTATCCATCGAGAACCACTTATCCGATTTACGTGATTTTTTTAAATTCATACATATGTTCTCTGAACAGGTTATAGATATCACATCTATAGTATGTATAAAATGCAACGTATCTCTGTCTGTCTGTCCGTTAGTGCGCTTATCACTGGAGAACCACTTATCCGATTTTCGTACTTTTTTTTTTAAAACATACATATGTTCTCCGGCCAGGTTATAGGTTATATTTTATTACGATAGGTAGCATAAGGAATGAGCAGTGACGATAATAGTGGACGAAATCGAAAAAAAGTTTGCCGCTAGCGCGTTCTCTTGCAATACACAGACTAAACCATTAAATATGGAACAATATTATGTAGCAGAGAATATCTATAATCTATAATATATATAAAAATGCAATGTCTCTCTGTCTGTCAGTCTGTCCGTTAGTGCGCTTATCACTGGAGAACCACTTATCCGATTTACGTGCTTTTTTTTAAACATACGTATGTTCTCTGGCCAGGTTATAGGATATATTTTATTACGTTAGGTGACATAAGGAATAAGCAGTGACGATAATAGTGAATCAAGTCGGAGTTTGCCGCTAGCGCGTTCTCTTGCAATACACTATCTAAAGCATTAAATATGGAACAATATCATGTAGCAAAGAATATAATATCTATAAAATGTAACGTCTCTCTCTCTGTCTGTCTGTCTGTCCGTTAGTGCGCTTATCACTCGAGAACCACTTATCCGATTTACGTGTTTTTATAAATTTATATATATGTTCTATATAATTCGATATAAGCCTAGATAATGGGAGATAAGGTGAGATAATGGGAGATAAGGAGAAATAATGGGAGATAGTCGAGATAAGCCTCGATAATGGGAGATAAGGTGAGATAATGGGAGATAAGTATAAATAATGGGAAATAAGGAGAAATAATGGGAGATAAGCAGAGATCCGTCTAGATAATGGGAGTTATGGTGAGATAATGTGAGATAAGGAGGAATAATGGGAGATATGGAGAAATATTGCGAGATAAGTCGAGATAAGGCTAGATAATGGAAAATAAGGTGAGATAATGGGAGATAAGGAGAAATAATGGGAGATAAGGAGAAATAATTGGAGATGAGTAGAGATAGGCCTAGATAATGGAAATTATGTAGAGATAATGGGAGATAAGGAGAAATATTGGGAGATAAGAGGAAATAATGGGAGATATTTTATTACGTTGGGTAACATAAGGAATAAGCAGTGACGATAGTAGTGAATCAAGTCCACGCGAGCGGAGCCGCGGGCCCGGCTAGTTGTATATAAATATATTTAAAATTTGAATTCATTAAACAATGCAGTGGGGTGATTTAGAAAATAGGGCTGCTGTTATAGCTTCATTAAAGTGCGGTATGGAAAAAAGCGACATTTTTAAGATCTTAAAATTGCTTATAATAAGTCGGACGATAAAATGATTTACTGAGGCGGGAGACATAAACAACAGGCAACGTTCAGGAAGACCAAGAACAGTTCGAACGCCACAAGCTGTTAAAGCTGTAAAAGCGCAAATTGACCAAAATTCTCTCCGCTAACAAAAAATTTTATCTCGTGAGATGAAAATTTAAAAACATTCTATGTCTCGTATTAATAAAGACGACCTAAGACTTGGCGACAGACTGGTCATTTACTAGTGGAACATTTAAAGCCAAAATGGTGGCAAAAATCTGAAAGTTTGTTCAAGGAATACATTAATGACAAACACTGAAAAATTTTCTTTACCGACGAAAAAATTTTCACTGTGGAATAAACTTTCGATAAGCAAAATGAGAGAATTTATGCCAGATTTTCTAAAGAAGCATCCGAACTTGTTCCAAAAGTTCAGAGGGGTTATCATCCAGCATCAGTTATGGTTTGGTGAGAAGTCAGCTTTGATGGGATTACCAGTATTCATTTTTGTGAAAAAGGTGTGAAAACTTCTGCTAAAATACGTCAAGACACTATTTTAGAGAACGCAGTGAACGCAATGAAACCCCTAAACCATACATACCGGGAATCCAATTTACAGCTTTGCAGACGACAGTACGCTTATCTCTTCATTCACATTGAACGCTCGGACGTCGTTCAACTTAGCAAAGACCTGGAAGAAATTCTATCTTGGGGTGACAGTAACCAAGTGGAATTTAACGCTACAAAAACCTAGGCGGCAGTTTTTTCTAAAAAAGTTAACGTTGCTGAATCCGACTTAGTTATGTCGGGGCACTCCATTCCCCTAGCATCGACGTTCAATTTGTTGGGCATTAGTTTGGGAGCAAATATGTCCTGGCATGAACATGTTGCAGGCATAGCAAGGAGAGCTTCTCATAAGTTAGGAATATTATTTCAAGCCAGAAAGCTTTACACTCCACAACAACTGTTAATTCTTTACAAAGCTCAAATTCGACCAACTATGGAATACTGCTCCCATGTTTGGGGCTCCGCTCCCAAACATACACTGCATTTGTTGGATTTTGTTCAGAGAAGAGCTGTTCGTCTGATCGGAGACCCGGAACTGACCGGCGGCCTTGATTCGCTGGAACATCGAAGAACGGTTAGCGACTTGAGTTTGTTTTACAAGTATTTTCATGGAAAGTGGTCGAAGGATGTAGCCCGCTTAATTCCTTCCAAAGCGGTGCATGTTAGAAATACACGTCGCGCTGGTGCTTCACATCCGTATGAGGTTCAGCTTGTTACTCCGCGTACAGCGCTTTTCAAGCAGTCTTTTATATGGAGAACATCATCCCTTTGGAATAATTTGCCCAGCGCTGTGTTTCCCAGCGAGTACAATTTACAACGATTCAAGAACAACGTGAATCACTTTTGCCCCAAACATGCCGCTCCTGAAGCGCTTTAGGGACTTCCCTGCAGCACGTGTGCTAGACCCATAAAAAAAAATACTATTTTCAAAAATAAGCACCAGGACACAATGCTAAAAGAACACAAGCATGGCTTCAACAAAATATACCTTAATTTATTAATACAGAAGATTGGCCTTCTGCAAGTCCTGATCTAAATCCTTCAGATTATAAACTGTGGTCCCTCTTAAAGGGTATGGTTTGCTTTAAAAGACATGACAATCTTGACTCTTTAAAAAGAGCTTTAACAGAAATGGTGGACAATTTTCCGTTGAATCAAATGCGTGCTGCCATTGACGAATGGCCTAATTGTTTGAGGGTTTGTGTAAAAGTAAGAGGGGAACATTTTGAATAAATGTTAAATTAATCATTATGAATTAAAGCCATAATAATTTGTTTTAATTTTCATAGATATTAAATGTTTAAACAATGTTTTCATTGTAATAGTATTTATGGAAGTACTAGGTATTGTGGTTTGAATAGTATTGTGATTTCTTTTCTCGGTAAAAATAATTAAAAAAAATTAAGTATATTTCGGAAGGAATTGGTTTAAGGATATAGGACAAATGCTTCAGGAAAATCCGTTGATCATGAATCGTTGTAAATTATATGCGGTGGGACACACAGTCCTGGGCAAATGGAGGTTTTCCATATAAAAGACTTCATGAAAAAGAGTAACTAGCGAAATTTCATGCAGAAGGGATTTATTAGCACGACGTATATTTCTACGATGCACCGCTCTGGAAGGAATTAAGCGGACTACATTCATTGAACACCTTCCATGACAGCACCTGTAGAGCAGATTCAAGTTGCAAGCGGTTCTTCGATGTTCCACGGAAATAATGTTTGCTGGTGAATTCTGGGTTTTTAGTCAGGCGGACAGTTTTTTTCTAAAAAAGAAATCGAAAAATACTTCATATTTTTGGGAGCAGAGCCCCAAATATGAGAACAGTATTCCATCGTTGGCCGAATTTAAGCATTCTACAGGTTTCGAAACGTTACCTTTAAAAGAAAATGCTGCCTGTGTTTTTGCAGTGTTAAATTCTAGATGTTGATTTGTTCCAGGTTTTTTTTTAAGTTGCACGATTTCCTGCTGCCTACGGTTATTTGCATAAGTAGCTGATATTCGAGAGTTTAAAGTAAATAAAGAAATAAAGCGTCCTGTCATCGGCAAAGGTAAAGATTGGATTTCTAGTCCTTACAAGCAGATCGTTAATGTAATAGATAAAGAAAGTAAGAAATAGGAGTACACTGGTGTTGATAGTGAAGATATTAGAAAGTAGCCACTCAACTGACACTTGTAAATAACACTCTTTGAGGAATCACGGGTTATTTACTTCCAGTAATCTGAAAATTATGTTTAAATTAATTACAGGTTATTCGATACTTTCGAGTGTTCTGAAAAATAACGTTTCTTCTTAACTTAAGATTTATAGATTTAGTAGTTGCTATTAAGAAGTAGAAATTCAAATGTAGTTTTATTTAATACTTTTTGATTTTTAACTTGAAAATTTGATTCTTTTAAGGAAATATCTTTTAACCAAAGGTCAAACTACTAAAATAGTATATCATTTAATATTTCCCATGGGGGATGTAAGACTGCATAGACTGCCTGAAGTTACTTAACTTCCGTGGTTTCGGTGGATTTTATGACGGAATAGGGTAGCATAATAAAACTTCCTCCACGAAAAATTTAGGGTGGTAAAATAGCTGCCCGCTCAGAGCTCCGGATGGGGATATTTTGGGGGTGCCAACATGCACAGATCATAATTTTAAAATAGATTCTTGTAATTTACATAAACACCAGCAATCAAATAAGCGTCATATACTCGCTGTCTTCGAAAATAAGTTCAGTTCATAGACCAGCTCAGTAAATTTTCCCTTTCCTGGATACGACTTCTATTCCCGACACTTTAGAGTCAGTCTTTTTGTCAGAAGCGATCTCTCCTACCAAAGAGAGGAGGCTTTGGAGAAACGAAACTTTGATGTTATGTTGTTAAAAATAGCATCTCCGAGAACCACAAATTTTATCTGCTGCCTCTATTGACCACCAAGTAATATTAACCTTAGGATATTATTTGTTTCTCTTGCCGTCATCATCAATCACTTACAGATTAATTATACAAGTGCTGAAATTGCCTTCTTGTCCGTCTTTAATGTCCACAACATCAACTGGCAAGTATTCAGATACAATCGATGAATAAAGTTGTGAAGCTGAATCATTCTCAATCTGTTGTGAGCTTACTCAGCTTATCGATGAACCAACATAGGTTCCTGATCGTGATGCAAAGTTCGCCAGTCTTCTTGATCTGTTTTTAATCACTAATATCGAGATCACGGTAATTTTCGCCTTCTGCCTATAAACTGCTTTGGACATCGAGTACCTACAGATCAGTGACATAGAGTTGCCTAAAGCCGCAAGGCTTGGCACTAATAATCTACTAAATGGCAAGAACTCATCGGATGTTTTCGAACTGTACCTTCGTTAGATGTTTCGTTTTCGAAGAATTGTCCTTCCAACTGTAAGTTGGCACGATTGAAAATGCAAAGAAACTGCTGCTTCTAAATATCATGCCTAGCGATAATGGCAATTGTAATGTCATAAATTCTAAAATCTTCGTTCGTACCCGAAACAGATGCAAGCAAGCAAGGGGGCGCACAATCGAAGAATTAACAAAAAGCTTCTTGTCTGTACCAACAATTCTAAGTTCTTCTGGTCGCTAAGGCCATTAGTAAAAACTTTATAAAATCCAATATATTAGTATACCACCACTCATATGGTCAGATAATACTATCGTAACAACACCTGTTAAGAAAGCCTACTGGGTAGCTGAACTCCTTGCTTTACTTTCTGCTCTACCGTAGTGCTTTACAGATTTCCCTGCTGCAGGTATGCTAGGCCTATAAAAAAAAATAATAACAACAATGTTAACAGTCGTCACACAAGGATTAAAAGTGTCTCCATTGAGAATAAAAGAAGTTACCGTCTCTTTACTTGATTCAAAGATAGCAATGATGCAACTGATATAAAACTTCTGTAAATAGATTGCTGTATCGTATTGATGATCAATACGACATTTAGCAAGCGCTTCCAAGAGTCTCTACTGGTTTACAGAATCAAAAGCCTTTTCGAAGTCCACTAATATGAGCATCAGAGGCTTATTATATTAAATAGGTTTTTTGATGATGACTTTGACTGAAAGCAGATGGTCGGTTGTTCCATACTCTTTGCGGAAACCTGCCTGCTTTTTTAAAAGAAAAAACTTAAATTTATTGTTAGACGTTTGGCAAGTATTTTAGCGAATAGTATGTTTATTTGCGATAAAATACAGCTTGATCAAGAAAAATTTTCCTTAGTGTTCCCCACACACTTTGCCCGCTTTTCAGAGAACCAGCAGATTACCTCTCTGAAGAAGATGGTGTTTTGCAATCGGTGAATTCGGTTATGATTTTTTTGGTTGTTATATCAAATATTAGTTCTCAATATTTATTTTGACCTCCCTTGATATGTTCAGTTAAATACTAGTAAAAAAAATACAAATAAATAATTTTTTTTTTTTGTATTTATCAAAATGGTTACATTTTTAATTGTCACAACAATAGGATTACGAGTAACATATGTCTATGAAATTATTATTACAAAAATTAATTATTTTAAAATATATATTTTAATGTCAGTTCTGTTTCATTTTTTTTTTTTTTGGAATTTGTTCTTTGAGTAATTTTGGCTTAAAATAGTATTGAGACAATTGAGTTGAACTATAGACATGTATGTTATAATTTTTGACAGCTAGTGAAATACTGATTGTTTTAGTCACCAAATAGTTGTCCAAAGAATCAGCCCCTCTAGAAAAAGAAATATTAAATTAATAAAGCAATATAAAGAATATTTTACTATTTGGTGACACTATTACTTACTGGTCTTATCTAACTGGAGTTTGAGGGGTGATATAGTCGTAACTATTAATCCTAAAAAAAAGTCTTGCATAAGGTTATGCTTAATCTATAACATAGAATATCCCCAACATGAGCGGAAATAGATGAGGAATAACTCTGTATGTGCGAGGAGGAGGTATTCCCACAAACTACTTGTTCAGGTATTTGTTAAAATGAACGTATTACTTCTGTCTGTGAGTATTTGCATGAGCAACCAATAACCGAGAATTCATAATAAATGAAGAAGTAAGGGTACTGCTATCTGCAAAGCTGTAGATTAGACTCCTGATCTTTTCCAGCAAACCGTTAACGTAAAGAAGAAAGAGAGTAGGAGACAGTATGGAGTCTTGGGACATACAAGCGTTGATAATAAAGATTTGCGAGAAACCCGTCAGCTTCCACTCGTAAAGAATGCTCTTTGAGGAAATACGAGAGCCATAAACAAAACTGTTCAGACATACCATACAAGCGTAGCTTATTCAACAATCCGTCATGCCAAACAGGATCAAATGCCTTGGAGATATAAACTGTAACCGCTCCAGTTTCTCCAAAATATTCAATGTTCTTCCAAATATGTGTATAAGTTAGAAGATCTTCTTTTGATCTTTACTTATGAAAGCCATATTGATGGTCATTGCTAATCTTGAATCTTTCAAGATATATTAGAATATGCTGATTGATAGCCTTTTCCATGACTTTCGATATTATTGATAGCATTGTGACTGGCCGGTAGTTATTTGGCAAGGTCTTCTTACCTTTTTTGAGTATCAGCTGAACTGTGGCTCATGTCCAGCAGGACGGAAATATTCTGTTTCTGTAGGACCGGACGAAACGGCTACAGAAAACTGGTGTTTGTTGAGTACAAGTACGCCAACAGCATCAGAACATTTTTTAGTTTTTAGCTTCAATAAAATACGTTTTATGATAAGCTGTCTGAACACGATGTCGGACATTATTGACTGCACCTTTGAATAGTGAACTGTAGTCATTACACTGCCATAAAATTTTATGAGATACATATACAACAAATAAGGATATTTTCTAAACATTTCTATTTTATTTACCATAAAAAATAAATAACCGGTCAAGTGCAAGTTGAACTTGCACAATTAGAGTTCCGTACGTTGATTGCTTTTAAAATAAAAAAAATTGTTACGGAGGTATAAAATGATCAGTGACTTCACAAAACACACCTCCAATGAGTTTTCAACAAAGTATGTTTCCAATCTTTACTGAAAACTGATGACCTTGAAATTTTTGTTTTTGTTTTATATACCAGATAAATTATTAAAGGTAATGCACTCGTGATAATTTTCGTTCAATCTACACCCCGTGGAGAATATTCCAGAGTTTTTTCATAATTTTTTGCTAAGTACTTTTTGAGATAAGGCGGGTAGACAGCGATTTTTGGCGATTTTTTAAAAATAATACAAAGAAAAGTGCGCGCAAGTATTACATTATATATATATATATATATATATATATATATATATATATATATATATATATACATATATATATATATATATATATATTATATATATATATATATATATATATATTTTTGAGAGATCGGTCAACCACCACCAACCTGGCATGTTTTATGAAGTTGCTTGCAAGACTTTAGATGAGAGGGGTCAGGTTGATGTTGTGTTTACTGATTTTTCAAAGACCTTTGATAAAATTGATCTCAACTTGATATTATACAAATTGGAAAGATTTGGGCTGACAAAGAGCTTTTTAACTTTTTTGAAATCATATCTCAATGGCCGAACCCAGTATGTCGAGTGTAATAGCTTTTGAGCAGAATACTTCTCTGCTTCTTCTTTAGTTCCTCAGGAATCCAATCTGGGGCCTCTACTGTTTCTTGTGTTTATCAACGACATAAGTGAGATTATTGAACTTGATCATCAGCTGTTTGCTGATGACCTTAAACTATATGTATCAGTAAATTCAGTTGAGGACTACATAAGGCTGCAAAACAGTATTGATGCAGTACCAAAATGGTGCACATTGATTTTAAATGTTAGTAAGTGTTCAGTTATGTCAATAGCCCGGAAAGAAACGCCAGTACACTTTCAATATCAAATAAATAAAGTAAATCTTGATAGGGTAAATTGTGTTAAAGACCTTGGAGTTAGTATTGACTCTAAATTATATTTGGATGTACATGTAAAAAATATTGTTTCTGATGCTATGAAAATGCTGGGCCTAATTATCAGAAATTGTCCGAACTTTGTTAATATTAATACATTTAAAACCCTTTGGTTCACACTTGTTCGAAGCAGATTGGAGTGTGCCTCAATTATATAGTCGCCTATCTATCGGAAATACAGGTTTATGATGATTAGGCAACACAGAGAAAATTTATAAAGTTTTTGGCTCTTAAGGTTGATGGGGTATACCCACGGGTCGGGATAATGATATTCTGCTGGATAGATTTCATTTAGATAGCTTAGAGAAAAGAAGAGAAATACATAAATTGGCGTTTATACATAAATTAATAAATGGATCTGTTGTATCTTCTTATATTTTGAAAGAAATGAACCTTGTAGTACCTAGAATATCTAGTAGGTCCAGCAACTATTTTTATCTATCTTCTGCTCACACCAATATTGCGCTTCTGTCACCTGTCCACAAAATTTGTTCCAGTTTCAATAAAATATCTGATGTATGCGACCTAAGTCATCCGTATAAAAAATTTATGAATAATTGTTACAACCAACTTAATTTTTTAAAAAAACTTTGCTCCAGACTCAATGTAATTCAGTGTGATGTAAGTATGTATTTAGATTTATACAAATATAAAGTGATTTCCGTGATAAATGTAATTTCGATTTCAGAATTAATATGTGTTAACTTATGTATATTTATCTAGACTGTAATATGTGTAAATTCAAGTATATTTATATAGCCTGTTTATATTTACGGCCCTGTAAATTATTTTGTTGTTGGGCTATGTTTAAATAAATAAATAAATAAATATTTTTTACTCGTGTTTTCACAACCTTTCATTTGACACCACACTCGATAACCTAGAGAAAATTTTTTTTTTTTTCCACTTCCGATTTCACCCCCCAAAAGTAACCCCTTAAGTCAAAATTTAACTTTCAAAACTAAATGGCGCTGATGAGGCCAGCAATTCCTATATTATTACCAAATTTTAACTTTCTATGACAAATAGTTTCGGAGAAAATCGAGTGTGACAGACAACTTATAAGTGTTCCGTACGGAACACTAATAAAAACATTTTTTGGGCAGATATTTAATTGTCTATTAAATATGGATATTTGTTTCGACTTATCTGTTGTTATTTTCGTTTTAACGGTATAATAGTTGTCGGTAATGGAATAATATTTTTAGGTTAATTTTTAATAATATTTATTTACTACAATAACAGAACTTTATCTATAATTGTATCATTATAAAATTTTAATACAAAAATATACGTTTATAGTAATATCACTTTCTCGTTCAAAGAATTAATAAGGAACTAGCTAAACTGCATCTCAGTTTTTGACAGGTAGTAAAACGTTGATTGTTTTGGTCACCAGATAGTCATTCAAGGAATCCTCTCCTCTAAAAACGAAAAGAAATATTAAACAGATTCTTTACTTTTTCCGACTGATATTACTTACAAGTCCTTTCCAAATCCGGATTTCTTATAGCCTCCAAATGGTGTTTGAGGAGTGATATAGTCGTAAGTGTTAATCCTGCAAGAAAAAATAAAAATGTCAGGTTTTAGATAAAATTAAACAGGTTGACATATGAGTCGCCACATGTCCGACGGAATATATCCAATATGAGCATAGCATGGACGACCTCAAGCTCTTAGTATGAAAACTAGAAAGATCTTTTAATCGCCTTTGTTTAAAATGTTCTATTACAGCCTAAAATTTTATATTTTTATATTTGTTCTGTTACGTATTTTTTGTAATACTACGTGGTCAGATGTGTAGTTAATAATTGATTTTTGTATTTTATTTTATCATTTATTTATTGTTTAATATAAAAAACAACAATTAAATCAATTATTTTTTTATAAATTTTATTTGAGTTCTATAAACATTAAGTAGTAAATATACTAAAAGTTTTGTCCTGTTTTGTCTGTCTCATTATAATGTGGCAAGGAAGGAACCAATAAATACAACGAAATATTAATAAATTTTGACTTCGATTTGCTTAAAATATAAATAATCTGTCTTAAAGGACATCTTTTTTGAAATTGCTGTTTTTTTTTTCAGATTTTTTAAAATTATTGTTAAACCAAAGGTATAAATATGATATGCTTGTAATATATAAGAAAATTCTTAGGATTATACAAGAGAAGCTTTCCTATGCCATGTTTTATTTCTTATGTTGCGACTTCTAAATGGTTTTGATAGATTCCCATATTCAAGAGCTCAGATAGATAGATAAAGTACCAAAAACTTCGATACTATTCGTAATATATGAAATAAAAACATTTATATCTGAGAATATTGCATCTGTATAATTTGATAAAAAGCTCAAAGTACTTTATTCTCAACTTCAAAAGAAAACAGTTAAAATAAAATAAAAGAAATATAGCAAACAGAACTAACTAAGCATATAAGTGTTGCTGTATTATTGTATTATCATATGTGGAGATTAACACGACTACGAATATGTTTGCGAGAGATTATCTTGTCCACGAGAGATAAAATAGCCGGCCAAGTACAAGTCGGACTTGCGCAATTAGTGTTCCGTACGTTGATTGCTTTTAAGGGGTTACATGCACCTGGAATTTTCAAAAATTAAATTTTTTTATGGATTTTTATTCTCTGTACAACTAAGAATTATTCATTTTTTTTACATTCCATTCCATTAGAAAGTTATAGCATTAAATGTGACTTGGCGTCGGATTGGGACCGCTACCTGTCTCAATGCACTACCTGCAATATTATTCAGTCAATTTTATTTATTTACTGATACCAAGAAACTCTTTTTGTGAAATATCTGAGTTTTGGTTAAAACGAGGGATGAGGACAGTCAAAAGTTGCCGAAGGACTTTGTTATAATTTACTATAATTAGAACCTGATTACATAGGAAGACGTCCGGCAAGGCGATATCGACAATATCTCACATAGCAAGTCTTGGCTTGACGGCGACTATTGTCATTAGATATGCGATTTTTTTTTTCAATGTTTCGATAGTTATCGATATATCGAATACCAATAGATTAATTAAAAGAATTATCGATATATCGATAATTTGAGTCTCCTAAAAGTTGAAAATTTTAATATTTTAAATTGTTGTAAATACACACTTTACCACGACGCTATTTTCTGTTTGTCGTTTTTTTTTTATTTGTCTAATGAACACTTTTTTATAAATAATTAAACATACATTTTTTGGTCGAAAATTGCATACTAAAGTTTGAAAGACCGTAAGTTTTTTATTATTGAAAAAAAACCCCTTTAAACAATTTTTAACTACTACGTTATTTTACAAGATAATTTCTATTTTTTCTAGATTGGATTATTTTTTGTGAAGTTTTCCTGTGGACAAGGAGGCACCACAGTTTTCATCAGTGGTCCCATTTAACCCGATATAAGGTAATGTTAATATTTAAAGCATATTTAAAAAAAAAAAATTATAATTCAAAGTACATTAAAAACATATAATCGCCATCCTTTTGTATTATTTACCTAACAACCTTAAAATTTTTTTTAAACATACATACTTCTTGTAGGGCCCAGATGTAAATAACCCCTTAAAATAAAATTTTTTGTTACGGAGGTATAAAATGACCAATTTCTTTACAAAACACACCCTAAAGGAGTTTTCAATAATGTTGTTTTCGATCTTTACTGAAAACTGAAGACATTGAAGTTTTTTTTTGTATACTAGATAAATTATTAAAGGTGATAATTTTCGTTCTATCTACACCCTGTGGAGGAATTTTTTGAAACTTTTTTTAACAGTACTTTTCGAGATAAGGGGGGGACAACGATTTTTCGCGGTTTTTTAAAAATAATACAAAGAAAAGTATGCGCAAGTATTACATTATATATATTTTTGAACTCGTGTTTTTACCAGCTTTCATTTGATACCCCACTCGATGACCTAGTAATTTTTTTTTCACTCCCGATTTCATCCCCCACACTAACCCCTTAAGTCAAAATTAAACTTTCAAAACTACATGGCTCTGAGGAGGCCATCACTTCGTATATAGTGTCAAATTTCAACTTTCGTTGCTTTTTTAAAACTAATTTTAAAATAGAAAACCAAACATTTCGGATAGAATAATTGCATTGTATTTTTAATAATCTTGTTTAATAGTATACAAGATAATTCATTATATTTTTGATTTTAAAGGAATATTGGTTTATATCTATAGGACGTACACGGATGGATTGAAAAGTCTTGTAAAAAACAAGGTAAATAACAATTTCTTTTGAAAAATAAAAAACTATTTCTTAACATCATCTCCACTGAGCTCAGTACTTTTGGTCCAGTGAGATTAAAATTTTTATATTCCCTCTGAAAAAAAAAATGGTATGGAGCTGTGCATAATAGCTGTTTATAATACAGATATCGATGAAAATTTCTTCCTACCAAGCCAATTTTTGAGGTTAGGATACAAAAATAAGTCACTTGGCGCCAAATCTAGGGGTTAGGGTGTGTGGGGAACTATTTTAAAATCCAGCTTGTGCACTTTTCCCATTGAAACGACCGATGTGTGAGCAGGGGCATTATACTTGTGAAGGAGTACTTTATTGTGTGTTAATCTTGGACGTTTCTGCTTTAAGTCATTATACAAACTGTTCACTAAAGTTGTGTGAGTCCCAAAAATAGTTGTCAACACTTCTAATAACGATAAAACTAGTTTCACTCTTTTTGGTGGAATTTCACCTTCGCCAACCCACTGTTTGACTGCTATTTTATATCCAGAGGATCCATGTTTTGTCAACAGTCACAAAATGATGCCGGAAGCTTTCGAAGTACGCTGCAACTTCCAAACTCCATTTTTAAATGTTCTTTCTTGTAGGTTTTGGTCTTGAGTCAACAAACGCGGTACCAATCGCGCACTCAGCTTTTTCATTTTTAGAACTTCGTGCTGGACATTATGTATCCGTTCATATGAGATGCCTACCATCTCAGCAATCTCACGAAGCTTACGATCTTTTATCACGATACTATGAATTTTACCGATCATTTCTTCAGAAGAAACCTCAATCGGGCGTCCTGAACGTGAAGCATCTTCAGTGCTCCTACCGCCAAGTTTACATTTATTTATCCAGTAATAAATGCTCCTGAATGCTGGTGCAGAGTACCCACGAACTTTCTTGAGTTCAATTTCTATCTGGGCAGCAGTTTGTTTTTTTTTTTTTAATAAAAATGTTTAATCACAACACTTATCACTTACAATAGCTGCCAATAAATAACTGAAGCAGAAGACGGAAAGTTTTATAAGTAAAGGACTAATCAAAATATTAGCTCAAGCTTTTTAGTCTTGAAAGTTCTGTAACTTCAAGTAAGCAAACAGCAATACTAACGTGATGTCGTACGCAAGATTAGATAATTGCAATTAGAGAATCTATCCATGCTCAATTGTTACGAACGAAATACCTTATTAGTTCGATCTAAATGAAAATATAGACGAGAAGATTGCAGTGAATGACGGCTGAATAAATTATGATTTCTTTGTAAAATAGTCTATACGTCTAGATAAACATAATCTTGTGAATAAGTTAGTTTTGCTGAAAAGTTGAGATGTTACACCTGGTGTTACGTATAGTATGTACTTTTAAGAAAAAAAATTTAGGTATAAATTTTTCGAGTCTTACCACACAGAGCCGGCTTCTACAGCATTGCAAAATACAAGAGCAGTGTTAATGTCTTTTGTTATAACTCCGGCTGCCAGGCCATACTCTGTATTGTTGGCTCTTTCAATTACTTCATCCAAAGTGTCGAACTTAAGGATGCTTTGAACTGGTCCAAAAATCTAAAAAAGTTACTAATTTAACTAAAGCCTAGTTATAATGCAAAATTTATTGTTACCCAGTAACACCAATAGTGAATGTTTATATTCAATTTTCTTTATAGAGTATTTAAACATTATGTAACGGGGTTACGTAACTATTACAGATATTTAGCAGTCATAGCTACGAACCAAGCCAATAACTTTTAGCTCTGTTGATTTTTTATTTCCCTTTAGTGTTCCGTACGGAACACTTATAAGATGACTTCGGTGTCCGTCCGTCCGTCTGTCACACCTGATTTTCTCCGAAACTATTTGACATAGAAAGTTGAAATTTGGTACTAATATAGGAATTGATGGCCTCATTAGAGCCGTGTAGTTGTGAAAGTTAAATTTTAACTTAAGGGTTTAGTTTTGGGGGATGAAATCGGTCGTGAACAATAAAATTACGAGGTCATCGAGTGGGGTGTCAAATGAAAGCTCGTAAAAACACAAGTTAAAAAATATATATAATGTAATACTTGCGCACACTTTTCTTTGTTTTATTTTTAAAAAATCGCGACAAATCGCTGTCCCTCCCTTATCTCTAAAAGACCTAATCAAAAAATTTTGAAAAAATTCTAGAATATTCTCCACGAGGTGTAGATTGACCGAAAATTATCATGGATCTTTAATAATTTATCTGGTATATAAAAAAAATTTCAAGGTCATTAGTTTTTAGTTAAGAACTGAAACAAACTTGATTGAAAACTCATTTGGGATGTGTTTTGTGAAGTCACTGATCATTTTATACTTCCGTAACAAAATTTTTTATTTTAAAATCAAACAACGTACGGAATACTAATTGCACAAGTTCAACTTGCATTTGACTGGCTATTTCTATGCTACTTTTTAAAGATACCAAAATTTCACAATTTTTCATTTTTACTGTAAGTGTCTAATTTTTTTCTTTATTACCTCATCAGTGGCTATAGTCATATCGTCAGTGACATTTGAAAATACTGTTGGTTTGACGAAAAATCCTTTATCACCAATCCTGAAACCTCCCGTCTCAAGCTTTGCACCTTGATCTTTACCAGACTGTATCATTCTTAAGATTTTTGTCAAGGAGGGTTGATCGATCTGAAATTAAATAATAATTATATTTTCAACTGCTGATGAAAAAATATGGGCGGTACCCCCTGAAAGCATAGAATTTTTTGTAAAATTTTAAGAAATTTTATATTTTAATAGCAAAGCAATAAATATCAGGAAAAGCTCATGTATAATAATCCGAAGCAATTCACAGGTGCCTTATCCATCTTAATTAACCCATGAACATGTAATAATAACTCCAGTTTAAGTTAACAACTTGGCAAGTGGATTTTTTTTTACTTTTTCAATAATGAATTGTTTCACTAATCTAGTGTATTACCACAGTATATCAAGTAAAAACGTATCCACGAAAATTAATTTTTGGTATATGCGATTCTAGCGATTCAACAAAAAATCGGTAGAGGGAACATTTGTCTATGACGCATTTTAGTAAACTGTCAGTCGATTCCGAACTTTCCTCGAAATCATGTAAAATCCAAAATGAGTCACTTGTTTGTGAGTGGGTTTGAGGCAATCTTTCTTTGTTTCCATCCAAAAAGACCTAAAATAACACATTCTGCCGCTGCTAAATATATTAAAAAGTCGGTATCGTTTGTGAAGAGGTTCTGACTTGACACACTGCATAGGTAATATAAACAGGAGCAAAACTGAAAGGAACTTAAAAAATTCTAGATTGAATTTTAAAAATCTTATATTTTAGAGAGAGAGAGAGAGGGGGAAGAGATGCACTAAACTTAATGTACTGCTCGAAAGCTGAAATTTTATTTACTATAAAATTTAAGGTGACCCCTAAATTTTAAAAATTTCTTTTTTATAATATACTAGTACCATTTACATTAAACAGCAAATGTGACACAAAGGCGCAAATTCGTCTACAGAATTTAAGGATACAATTTAAGTCTCTTACCTGTGGGCCCTGTTGTACTCCTTTTTCAAATGGATCGCCAACTACTTTTGCCTTGGCTAGTTCAACCGCTTTTTTAACAAATGCATCATAGATCCCGGACTGAACGAATGTTCTCGAAGCGGCTGTACATCTCTGTCCATGATTATTAAATAGTGCTGTATGAGCAATATTAGCTGCTTCATCAACTATAATGAAAAAGTAACAGGTCTAAAGTAAGTTGTATCAGAGAAACAAATTTAATAAAAAGGTTGTAGAACGGTTCTACAAATCTGAGTTGTTGCTGCATTTTGACATTGAAGGAAAACTAATATTGTGACTTCTCCACCAAATACATAAAATGAAGTGTATGCCACAGGATACTTGTTTCATTATTGGATGGATTATGTATTTAAACAAATCGATCACAACAATATGTAGTACTGTTTCCTTTACAGACTGCTTAATCTTAAAGCAAATTCTTTGGGTGGTTGTGTCAAACTTAAACAAAAATGATTTATCTTTTAATAGAAATTAAACTTTGAAACTTCAAAGTCATCAAAAATAATCTGACCTAAATATAACTGTGCTTTTTCTTTTAATGGCACTGCCGAAATTTTATTAAATGGGCTAATCTGTTTAGCATGACATCCACATTGATCTCACTAGTTTAAAAGGTCAATACGTTGCCCGAATACTGAAAATAATAAGCCTTAAATAAGTACAAAAAATAATTTTTCTTCCTTGTCCTCCAGATTCCATATTTAGAACTGTTATGTTCTAATAATATTAAATTCTAAACTGTGTAAATAAGTATTAGTGCAAGTATATGCATCTTATACAGAACGAGCAAATGAGTTTTTCAAATAACAAATATAGATAATTATTTTTGTCAAAATAAGAATATATGAACAAGTAAATTGATACTTACCATCAGCGTCATTAAAGATAACTAAAGGGCTTTTTCCACCTAATTCTAGTGATACCTTCTTTAAATTTGATTGTGCCGAATATCCTAAAATTTTGTGTCCTATCTAAAAATTCCATTAAACAAATTCTTTTTAAATTGTAACATTTGAAAACTGATTTTTTTATGTTTGTGTTTCGTAAATTATATTCACCTTCGGGAGAAAATTTGCAAATGTATATGTTTATACCATTATTAAACGCCACATGGTGTATTTGGAGAGAGCAAACACAGGAGCAATTCTTCCGCTCTCCTTTTTTATAGAAAAATTATAATTTGAAAGAAAAATTATTATTATTTTAACTACGTTACTATTATTAAGGAATGAGATAGAACTATCACGGATTCCAATAAAATTTGAAATAAAAATGGATTATAGAAAGAAAAAATTGTATTTGTATTTTCGTACGTCCCAATAATTAGTATATGGAGGTCAAAAAGGCTCCTGAAAACATATTATGGTAATATCTTGTATTCTATTTGAGATGTAGACCGAAAACAAAAATGATCATAATATGTATTCCTAAGTTTCTTTAGAAACATATGTGCAAAGATAATATTCTATAAAAAGTAGAGGAGGTTTACACCTATTACCACTTTTTGAGCACCAGTTTTATTTTAAGCCGTTAAACTATTGTATGCATAAACAATAAATAGACAATTTAATAAACATACCTCTGTTGAGCCAGTAAATGCCACTTTTCTGACATCGTTATGCAAACATAAAGCTTCACCTGTGATTGCTCCATAGCCTGTAACAACATTTATAACTCCGTCTGGAAATCCTGCTTCTGTTGTCAAAGCAGCCAAAGCTAAAAAAATATAGACATAAAAATATAATATTTTTAATTACTGGCAGAAATTACATAATATTTTACCAAATCATCTTTATAAGAGTGCAGGATACATATAGGTGTTTTTTTAATTTAAAAGTGTTAAATTTAATCATGAGAATTATTTTATGAGTATTTTCAGAGTTAATTTATACCGTCTTCTTAAGACAAAAATCGACTATTTGTATAATTTTGAGTGGCCCTTATAATTGATATTTCTCAAAATGTATCTGAAGGAAAGCAAAAAAACTGACTCCAGCCCTGTCCCATTATATTTGTTGATCACCAAGATAGTTAATTAAGTACTATATTAATCTGTGAATGTACAGACTGCTCTAAATACTCTTTTTTTTTCGGATTTACTCATATATAATTGTTGTAGAGTGTAAAGCTTTCTAGTTGAAAATAATATTCCCTAATTTTGAGAAGCTCTCTATGCTAAGCTTGCCATATGTTCACGTCGAGACATACATATGTGCTTCCAAATTAACGCCCAGCATATTGAGTGACAATACCAGAGGAAAGAAGTGCCGCGATTCAGCAACGCTAACTTTTTAAAAAACCGGTCAAGTGCAAGTTGAACTTGCACAATTAGTGTTCCGTACGTTGATTGTTTTTAAAATAAAAATTTTTGTTAGGGTGGTCTAAAATGATCAGTGACTTCACAAAACACACCCCAAATGAGTTTTCAACAAAGTTTGTTTCCAATCTTTACTGAAAACTGGTGACCTTGAAATTTTGTTTTTTTTTTTATATACCAAATAAATTATTATAGGTAACGCACTCGTGATAATTTTCGTTCAATCTATACTCCGTGGAGAATATTCCAGAATTTTTTCAAAATTTTTTGATCAGTACTTTTCGAGATAAGGTAGGGGACAGCGATTTTTTAAAAGTAATACGAAGAAAAGTGTGCGCAAGTATTACATTATATTTATTTTTTACTCGTGTTTTCACAAGCTTTCATTTGCCACCACACTCGATGACCTAGTAAAAAAAATTTTTTTTCACTTCCGATTTCACCCCTCAAAACGAACCCCTTAAGTCAAAATTTATGTTACGGTGGTATAAAATGATCAGTGACTTCACAAAACACACTCCAAATGAGTTTTCAACAAAGTTTGTTTCCAATCTTTACTGAAATCTGATGACCTTTAAATTTTTGTTTTTTTTATATACCATATAAATTATTAAAGGTAATGCACTCGTGATAATTTTCGTTCAATCTACACCCCGTGGAGAATATTCCAGAATTTTTTTCGAAATTTTTTGATAAGTACTTTTCGAGATAAGGCCCGGGACAGCGATTTCTCGCGAATTTTTAAAAATAATACAAAGAAAAGTGCGCGCAAGTATAATATTATATATATATTTTTTACTCGTGTTTTCACAAGCTTTCATTTGACACCAGACTCGACGACCTAGTAAAAAAATTTTTTTTTCACTTCCGACTTCATCCCCCAAAACTAACCCCTTAAGTCAAAATTTAATTCTCAAAACTACATGGCTCTGATGAGGCCATCAATTCCTATATTATTACCAAATTTCACCTTTCTATGTCAAATAGTTTCGGAGAAAAAATCGGGTGTGACAGACAGACAGACAGACAGACAGACATACAGACAGACAGACAGACAGACAGACAGACAGACAGATAGACAGACAGACAGACAGACAGACAGACAGACAGACAGACACCGAAGTGATCTTATAAGTGTTCCGTACGGAACACTAAAAAGAACTGTCGCCTGGGTTAATGTAGCGTACTGTAGCGTTAAATTCTGCTTGATTACTTTGACCTCAAGATAGAATTTCTTCCAGAACTTTAAGTTGACCGACTTTCTGCTGCCTGCGGATATTTGCATAAATAGCCGATGTTCGAGCGTTCATAGCGAATGAAGCAATAAGCGTACTCTATCGTATATATAAAATATTTTTATTAGTTACTTATTCTATATATTTTCTTCCTATTTTAGTTTTTATTCTTTTATCCTATTTTAACCAGAATAATTATTTTTTTGACATCTCACTACCTCCCATTATCCAACAAGTATTTGCATTTAAATAAGGAATTAAAAGTTTTGAGTGTATATGAGTAGTATAAATAACTGAAGTAAAAACATATTACACTGATTTGCTCTCAAATGCATCATTTCGAGCGCTCTCAAAATTTTAGTTTTCATTTGTAAAGGTTTTTTGTTTCTTACAGTTAACTTTTTGTAGTTATTTTAATAAGTATCCTTAACTTACAAAAAATCTAATTTGCTATTTGTAGTGTAACTGTGTTTATGTATTATATTTCTTCTTTTTTAGTGCTGACTTCATTATATATATTTTTTCAACATTTTTCCAAGTTAGTGAAGGAAATATATAAGTGGAATAACGATTTTATGATTCATAAATTAAATAAGTGGTCCAGGGGTCTGTAAATAAAATTTTTTAAATTTTCCTGTGTCAAACAGCATTTGAGGTAAACGACTGTGGCATATGACAGACACGGAATTAATTCTACTTATTATCCCTCCTTTAGTGGGTAGCACTAAGAAGGACTTGTCTCTTATTTTTCGATACTTTACCTGTATACTACATAATTACTTTTGGTAGAGATTTTGTTTTTAGATAATATTGGTAACCAAATGTAGCCATTTAAAAGAAACAATAAAAAAATCCTTTATATTCTTACCCAACGCAGTGAGCGGAGTTTGTTCAGCGGGTTTCAAAATTAAAGTACATCCTGTACAAAGTGCTGGAGCCAATTTCCAGAGAGCCATTCCAATTGGAAAGTTCCATGGAATTATTTGCCCAACTACTCCTACTGGTTCTTTTTTTATCGTTAGGCCAAACCCGGGCCCATCTGGAAATATTTGATTAATTATCTTACTTCAGACGTATTGATAAAAAAAAATATTATAAATATAAATTACAAACTTAGATTTAAATGTTCTTAATTCCTTAACTACTTAAAAATTGACATAATCACAACTACCTCATTGTAAAAAACCAAATTCAAAAGAAGAACTGAGTGACGACACTAAAAAACTTAAAATGGAAACGGCACTTAAGACATGAGAACAAAATTGAGACTCAGAGGCGTTAAGAAACTTAAATAAGAAAATCTCAAAAGAGACATCGAAGGCCATAAGACGATACAACACAGAGAATATACAACAACAAATCGAAGAAAACAAAAACATGAAAATACTCGGAAGGAAATTAACGGATGGAAGAAGAGAAATACACAGATCTAAAGGGAGTGAAGGAAATGAAACAGCAAACAGGGAAAGAATTATAGAAGATGTAGAAGAATTCTGTAGAGGTCTAGATACAAGCCAATAAAGAGAGTCAACAAGTGAAGCTTCGAAATTACAATTACATAAATTAATCAACCAGGTTTCAGAAGAATAACCGGAGATAAAAATGGAAGAAATAAAGTATTTTCTTAAAGAAATGAAAAATAATGAAACTCCCGGAGAAGATCAAATTGTAATTGAGGCTGTGAAGATGGGTAGCCAAGGATTGTTGAAGGTTATAGTTTCTGTTTTCAACCTCTGCTTGAAAAATAGCATAATCTCAAGCAAATAGAATAACGCAGTGACGATCCTCGTTTATAAACAGGGAGACATAGCCGACCTTGAAAATTGTGGACCGATCAGTCTGCTCTCCCACCTGCTGGTAATCATATATATCGCCGAGACACTCACCTTAACAAAACAATCTGCAAACAAATTAGGACTATTAGAACAGGCAATGGAGAGAGCTATGCTGGGTATTACAAAAAAAGATATAATAACAAACATAATCATCAGGTAACAAATAAAAGTAGATATTATCGAAAAAAAATAGGTAATTCAAATCGAGATGGGCAGGCCATATAGCCCGAAGGGATGATAATCGATTGTGTAAAAGATTAAAAAAATGGAGACCAAGAGAAGACAAAAGGAATAAAGGTAGACTACTACTAGATGGAGCAGTGATATCAAGAGAGTGTCAGTAAATTGGGTTAACACCGCTCAGGACAGAGATCAATGAAAGTTCTTAGAGGAGACCTATATCCAGTGGATAAGAATGGCTGATGGATTATGATGACATCATAAATCAATGAACTTGTTATTGTTAGTTTTTTTCCGGTTTACTTATTTTTATCCCTAAAAGCCAAGGATTTTTTGCATTGAGAACAACTTAAAATGGAAATATTACTCTATCTGAACTCACGGTGTAATTTTTGCTTAGTTATAGTACTCTCTGATTAACTTGACCTGTATAAAAGTTTTTCTGAAACTTATTTAAATATTTGACCAAATTCCTCCAATGAGATTCTGGGAACTGGGGACTCTGTATAACATTTATATTCATTTTAATCCAATACTAGTAGATATTATATAATAATAATGGTAACAGCGATAATTCAAAAATGAACTTACCTACAGGAAGAGTGTTTCCATGAATTTTATCACAATAACCAGCGTAGTATCTTACAATGCTTGTAAAAAACTGTATTTCACCAGGTACATTATCGAAGGGCTTTCCAGAATTTAAAGTTTCTAAATGGGCAAGATAATCAGCATCCCTTTCTACTAAATCAGCAAACTATAAACAATAAAGTAAGTAAAGTGCGAATCAAATTCACGAGCTGAGGCGATAGTTCCGGATCGCCATGTACCGGGCGGACACAAAGATTTGTAAGAATTATTAAAGTTCTAGTTTTTGGCAAAAATTAGCATATTTATGTATATAAAAATTGCAAATAAGAATATTTAACGTCTGATGCTTATGCTACATAAGAAAAAAAAATGGGAAATCATTAACAATAGGATGGTTTTCTAATCTTCAAACTCTGAGAGGGCTTAACCGAATTATGTAGATATTAAATGCATAATTCAAACTTGTAGTTTTTGCGTTCATTAAGGTACATTATAAAAAGTTAATTTTCAAATTGATTCATAATAAATATCATATAAAACAAAACAAAAGATATTGTTATTCGAAATGAGACTCCATAAGTCGATATTTTTAAAAAGATATTTTTCGAGTTACTTCGCGCCATACTTAATAAATTACATTAAGAAAGAAATTATGTGTTTTTCTTATTTATTTTTTAGCGCTTATTTGCGAAAAAAAGTTTGTTGTTTTTAAATTTTATAAGCGAATTAAATGTCTTATTGCATGTTTCATGAATCGTTATTATTTATGAGGATGTTGTAATATGTGCATAAGAGTAGGTTTTATGTTATGTATACATACACACCTAATTATTTTGGTAACCTGATAATGAAAAAACAAGGTAAAAACATTTTACAGTATCAAAAATATCACTTATCAGATGATCATATCTCGCAAACTACTTAACTTTTTAATTTAGGATAATAAGTTAATACGATAAATGATACAAAATTTGTGTTGTCTTTCTGTGTTTTTTTTAGTGGTCCGTACGGAAAACTTATGGGGTCACTTCGGTGTCTCTCTGTTTGTCCGTCCGTCTGCCATACCCGATTTTCTCAGAAACTATTTGACATAGAAAGCTGAAATTTGGCAGAGATATAGGAATTGATAGCCCAATTAGAGCCGTGTAGTTTTGAAAGGTAAATTTTGACTTAAGGGGTTAGTTTTTGGGGGGGTGAAATCGAAAGTGAAAACAAATTATCAGGTCATCGAGTGTGATGTTAAATGAAAGCTCATGAAAACACGAGTTCTTTGTATTATTTAAAAAAGAGCAAAAAATCCTTGTCCCCCCAATCTATCTCGGAAATTACTGATCATAAAAGTTTTAAAAAATTCTGAAATATTATTTTAAAGGAAATTACAGTACGGAACACTAATTACGCAAGTCTAACTATCACTTGACCGGTTATTTTTTCTTAAAATATATAAATTATTATTTTAAGGTATCCTACATAGTTGTAAAATAGACACCACTGGTTATATAAAATTAATTGCTTAATTTTTCCCTATGTATCATATTTTAAGAAATATCAAAGAATATAACAGTAGCTCCGTATACAGACTGTTTAAGAATCGTTTGATATATTGAAAGTAGTGAGTTCTCGAGTCAATTTGAAACACATTCTATTTTTATTAAATTTAAACATTATTAAAGACTTTATAAATCACTGGACTGTGTAATTTTAAAAAGTAATACGACGCCACTGGTACAGCTGAGATGAGCGTTCGGAATTCCAGAATGAGAGAGAGAAGGAGTTATACAAATAAATTAAAGAGAGACGACATACACTCTTGATACCCACCATTGAAGTTATTTTCATGTTTACGCTTGGAAATAGTTTGCAAAAATAAACGTATTTTCATGAAATTTTGAAAGGGGAATGCCAAAAGTGCTCTAAGTGATTCATTGATGTTACTGAAGGTAAATAACAATTTTAACCTATGTGTTGTGTTCAACGCATTATCTACTAAGAAATTTTTAATTGCTAAGAAAAACAAATAGCTTTTTGCTTATTCAGAAGCAAAGAAATAATAAAATAGTCAAGCTAGTGCAACAGTAAAATAGGTAGCGGCTAGTAGTTTCAAAATCACCATCAAACTCCTTTAAGTTAGTTTTATATGTTATTATCGAAGGGAGCTATTGATCAATACTTGTCTCTTATTGCTTTTGCTATACCAGTTTGACGATATCAAACAATTTTTCACAATATCCTGTATATGATCAATAGTAACTCGTTTGTCATTTACCTTATTTATAAGTCTGCCTCTTTCCGAAGCATCTAGATTTCTCCATGGTGAGTTTCTGGCAAATGCTTTTTTTGCTGCTGCTACAGCAAGGTTTACATCCTCCTAAAATATATGATAACCAAGTAAGTCAACAATAACACAAAAGTAATCCAATTACCGATACGTTTTAATAAATTACACGGGTATAACAAAAAAAAATTCTGTCTTTTAAGTGAGACAAGTGTTTTCTTAAGTATTTTTTAATTTTGAATCCAAAAAAAAGCATAAAAAAGACATCCATCTTGAGATTTTTTCAGAAAACACACTTAAAGTTGCCAAAAATCCATTTTAATGAATAGAATTATTATTAAAATTATGGAATAAAACTATTATTTCGGACATCTTTAAATGTTCTAAATCTATATTTATCATAACCTAAACATATTAGTTTTTAGTGTTTATGTTTAACCAGAAACACGCATTCACCACCTTTAACTAAGTGACGAAATGCCGTTTAAACTAAATATGTGTAACCTTAAATTAGAAAATTGTTTTTTAATTTTTATTAATATTGAACAAAACTTCTAGTGTTTTTTGAAGTTCTTTTTCCTGACTTAACTTCAAAAATAAAGTTTTATATTCAGTTTTCAACAAAAAATTTGCTTTTAACACTTGCAAGGTTGCTACATGGTTGGCAAAATGCTTTTTTAAATAAATAAATGCAATGGCTAAACAAGAATTTTTTTCGAACAAAACTATCGTTTCCACTAGTTCTTTAAGTTTCAAATTCGAATTTGATATCGAAACATGAGGACCAGTGTTTAGTGTTAAAAAAAACATCCGTTTACTATTTAGGAACAAGAGGTTGCAAAATGCAGTCTAATGTATATCCCTTGAGAGTGTTAGAAGTCAATTTTGTGGATAGATTGGTTGAGTGGATATGGGGGAATGTAAATGGGTGAGTGAGATAGCAAGTAAGTAAGCTAGCAAGTGAGTAAGTGAGTGAGTGAGTGAAGTAGTGAATGAGTGAGCGAGCGAGCGAGTGAGCGAATCTAGAAGTGAGTGAGTGTGTGAGTGAGTGACTTAGCGAGCTAGTATTTTATTCAATATTAATAAAAATTAAAAACATTTTTTTAATTAAGCGGTTACACAAATTTATTTTAAAAAGTATTTTGTTACGTATCTTAGTTAAAGGTGGTGTATGCGTGTTTTTTGTTAAACATAAACACTAAAACCTATTATTTTTAAGCTTTTATGACAAATGTAGATTCAGAACATTTAAAGATGTCCGAAATAATAGTTTTGTTCCATAATTTTAATGATTGAACTTTATTTATTAAAATGGATTTTTGGCAAACTTAAGCGTGTTTTCTAAAAAAACTTCACGGTGAATGTCTGTTTTTATGATTTTTTTGGATTCAGCATAAAAAAAATACTTAAGAAAACATGTGTCTCACTTAAAAGACATATAATTTTTTTTGTATACCTGTGTGTTTATAAATGTTGGTATAACCAGTCACTTCGTAGAACAGACAAACAAAAAGTCACATTGCACAAAAACAGGTATTTTAATTTAGTAATTACTCCTTCCAATTAAATTTATTTTTTGACACGGAACTCTGTTTCTCTCCCGGTAATTAATTTTTTGTATTTCTGTCGACTGTTTTTACGACTATTTAGTTTTTTGAGAAGTTTTTTTTTTGGAAGATATATATATATATATATATATATATATATATATATATATATATATATATATATAACCATAATAAAATAAAGGAAATATTTTCTATTTATATTTTTATTATATTTTCAGTAATTAATAATTCATCGTGAGTTCTGAGTTACCGCTACGTACAGTTGAAATATGCATGAGAATATATTGCTAATTTTAGACAACATGTTGACGTTACTTTTGCTAGAAATCAAGGGGCAGCCACTGGTTGACAATGAAAAAAATAAATAAGACATAATATTTTGTCTATGTAGTCTTAGTTCTGCAAAAAAAACACAATTTTCACGAGGGTCGTTTGAAAAGTAAGGTAAACGGGGAAGAAAATACGAACAGAATTGGAAAATTCACCTTTATTTTTCAACGTAATCTCCTTTGAGTTCGAAACATTTCATCCAGCAATGTTTCCATGCCATTAAGTCATTTTTATAGAATTATTTCTATTGACGCGCAAAATATTCATTCACGGCGTACGTCACTCCGCCATTTCCATGAAATCGTCGTCTTTTAAGTAATTTTTTGAGGTTCAGGAACAAAAAGAAGTTCAGAGCGGCCAAATCGGGCCAATAGGGTGGATGATTAAGCAATTCGAAGTTGATGAATTTTGGCGGCGGCAACGAGTGACGTGTGAGCAGGTGCATTATCGAGACGCGGTACCCATCGTGCACACAGCTTCTGTATACCCAAATGTTTATGCAAAATATTATGTACACGTTGACTTAATATCCTTTCAATATTGGCAATCTCTCGGACCTTCAAACCGCGGTTACTCAAAATTATTTTGTGGATTTTTGTCACAATATCCAGAGTTCATCATTGAGGTGTCCACTACCATGCCTGTCATTTGTGCTTGTTCGGCCACGTTTAAACTCAGAAACCCCGTAGCTTACAGTCTTCAATGAAGCAGAAAAATCATTTAGAACATTGTCAAGCTTCCGGCCACCGAAATAAAAGTATTTCGGTGGCTGTTTTCAATTTGAAAAAGTAAAATTTTATCAGGGCTCGAATCTCCCACAATATCGGAAATCGTGTTTACACGCTTTTATTTCGACCGAATAAACAATAATCGCACTGAACTCTGAACTGTAACTCTATATATGACGAAATGAAACTAAATGGTCCAATTTGATCATGAAATTGCCATATGTGTGTCATTTACCTTAAATTTAAAACCGCCCTCGTACTATCAAATAAAATATACGTAATATTATGAAGATGTGAAAATTGTTAGAATGCACCTCAAGACTAAGCAAATATTCAGAAATAAAAATGCATCTCTGTCTGTCAAAACAGTTACTAAATTACGAAGTTTGTTAAAAGAAAAGTTATTTCATCACGTTTCCAAATACAATGTTTTTGAATTCCTGAAAAAAACTTAATGGCTCAGACCTATATATTATAAAACGCAACGTCTCTCTGTCTGTCTGTCCGTTAGTGCGCTTATCACTCGAGAACTACTTATACGATTAATTCATACATATGTATTCTGGCCTGGTTTTAGCGTATATTTTGTTACGTTAGGTAACATAAGGAATAAGCAGTGACGATAATAGTGAATTAAATCGGAAAAAAGGTTGCCCCCAGCGTGCTCTCTTGCAAAAAAATCTAAACAATAATTCTGTAGTCCACGCGAGAGGAGCCAAACTTTAGAAGTTTGTATTTAAGACTTTACAAATGTAAGAGTACTTTATATTTTATTTAAGAAATTTAGAATCTTCTGTGAGTTGTCTATTTCAAATTAATGTAATTTTAGCTGACTACAACAAATTATATTCATATTTTATTGCGATGGACCCGGGATATCTGAATAATCGGATACTCTAATGATATTGACCAACTCTCTATGTATTTACATTACACCATGATTAATCATTTAATCGATATCAAAACTGGTTGATTGTATTGGCTAATAACGATCAAATTTAGTGTTGTTTTACTTCTAAAACTTAAAATATTGCCTGGTTCTTCGACTTTAACAAAATTATTGAAGGTCTATCCTAATGAAGTGCCTAGTTTTAACTAATAAAGAAAACATTAAATAATATTTTATTTATCATTAACAGTTAAATGTTTTCTAAATCTGTATTTTGATATATCATCTATAGTTACTAAAATTAGTAAATTTAAGTAGGAACACTGCTGTTGGTCATTTAGTTTTTTTGCGGTGTTGCTACAGATACAGAATAAAATAACTTTTTGCATATAGTTGAAAAGCACATAATGTCGGACAGGGTTGCAGTTCATTTCAGAGTTTTACCTGCCCTTACAACATTCACTGAAATTTTAAATGGATAATTGTTATGGCAGGAAATGATTACACCAATGATATGATTTGTCTTATGTATGGAACTCTGTTACATCAACCCATGTACTTAGGTACTGGCCTGCTCAGGAACATATTATATTTTTCTATTTTTCATAATTGCTTACTTTTTGAGCCTCTGCAACATCAGTAATCTTCTCACCAGTAGTTGGATTAATAGCCGGAAAAGTTTTCTTGCTTACTGAGTCAACAAATTTGTTGTTGATAAATAACTAAAAATGAAAAAAAAAGAAAGATAATTAACAATGGTCTAACAGAAATAAATAAATTAATAAGTTATTTTCCTAATATATTTGTGATCTGTTCGTTCTCTGTGGAGAAAGATAGCCTTGATTTTCACAACACTATGCTACTTTGTGGTGAAGCGAGGAAGAAAATTTTTGTTTGCCATTACAATAACAGTTTAAAATTTTTTGTTCGTTTCTAATTTCTAAGAAGCTTCCGATTTTTCTTTTTCAATTTCGAATACTGCGTCATGGAACTGGTGAATCCTTGTAATAAGACCGATTGCAGAAAATTCACCTTAACTAAATAGTGGATGTCAAAGAAAAAAATCAACCCCAAAGAAATAATGTCATGAAGTTTTACAAGAAATTTGTTTTACTTCTTGCAAAACTTTTAGTTATGGATTTCTACCAAGTATCGGCTGAATCAATTCAAGTAATAATGTCATGATTATTTTTTTTTCGCACCCCATTGACGAACGTTGAACTCCACATACAAAAGGTTGTTTTTTTTTGATCCTGACAGTTGGCTATTCTTAAATAAATTTGATGAAAAATATTAAAATTTTTCTGTTCTAAAACCGAAAGATGAAAGCGTTTATGCCGTGACTGCAAGGATTTCTTTTCAATGAATAATTACCAACTACGGCGGTAAGGTGTCGTAAAGGTCAATGTTTTTTAAAAGGGAGATGGAAAGTGATTAAGAAATATGCAGAAAGTGTGGAATGTAGCAGCAAGTGAGATAGATTTTGTCATTGGTACAGTTGGTTAAGTTTTAAATTTGTCAAGGACAACTTAGGATATTTTATATGGAGATTAACTGCACATTTAAGGTACATTTATTTATTTATTTATTTCATATGGATGTACATTGCATATAGCATAATTGAAGTTAAATAACTTTCCACAAAAGAATTATACAAAAATATAACCATCAACCAATAAGGTACTAATTTAAGGTTCATAAAAATGATTTACCATTTAGGTATTTATCTTTAAGAAGTTCAGTGAAAAATCTATTAGAAATTCTGTAAAATAAAAAATAACGGATATCAATAATAAACGAAATAATTGACCCTAAACCAATTTATTAAAAAAAAATAATAAATGAAAATTTTTATATTTTAAAATAATTACTTACACGCGTTTT
>CM032451.1:38617488-38674988 GCA_019049505.1 Pachyrhynchus sulphureomaculatus | reverse complement strand
ATGTATATATAATATATTAAAATTCCGCATTTCAATCCGTTCGCCTAACAATGAATTTGGACGACGTTTTACCAAAATCTCGGCTATATGGGTTCTCCAGAGTAAAAAAGTTAAATTAGTGTTCATTTTGCATTAAAAATATACTGGACAAATCACTGTACCAACTTTTTTCTTTGTACATGTACTTTGTACTTTGCCATCTTTATCGACTATCAAAATAACATATGCAATAAATAATACTAGAAAAAATATGGCACAATAATATACCACCAATAACTAATGAAATCCTAAGCTTGGTAAAAAATCCCGATTAAAACGTTGCAGTATTACAGGATCTGCAAGTTTTATGATGTCATGCTGGCTTCAAATTTGCTCACTTTTCATTCAACTTTTACAAACAAAATGATTTGTTTTCTCTAAAATTAGTAGGACATTATATCATAAAATAATCTTCAACGAGAAAGATCAAAAGATTTTTGGATCAATAATTTCACCGTTTTGCTATATTAGTATGCATTTTTTATATTTCCAATAAAAGAATATAGTTGTAACAACAACAAATTCAGTCGAATCCGATGTTACGGCAGTACTGGAAGTTTTCTATCGTTTGTCGACCTTAGCTCGACTGATAAGCGGCGATACGACGAAACACGTCACGAGATGGATTGACAAATGAAAGAGCAGTGGGTAGACTGCTGTACACAGTTGTTCATACCATACATAGCCAAATGGAGTATTTTTCATATTCTCTAAAAGTATTTTTGTGGAAATTTTCGTATTTTTTCCTAATAAAATATTAACGGTAATGTGGATTTTTGTTGAAAGGAATTGTCCAAAAAGCATCAGTTGGCAGTAAGTAGTTTTGATATTAATAATTTGGGTTGCTTTCTACTGTAAACCTTAGAATACTGATAATCTACTGTATTTGTAGCCCCGAAGAAGAAAATAAAATATTTCCAAAGCTTGGCGTAGCTAAAAAGGTGGAAAAAAACCTTTTTAGCTACGCTATATATATATATATATATATATATATATATATATATATATATATATATATATATATATATATATATATATAGTTAATGTCATGGTAAGGTACAATAAATTGTACCTAAAAATGAAAAATCACTTTGTTAGGGCAGTACGGGAATAAGTATTAGAAGTTTCCTATCATTCGTCAATCCTCGACTAATGAGCGGTGATGGGGCGGAACGCGTCTCGACGTGGATTGACAAATACAGTGGGTAGACTGTGGACTTTGTCCATTTTCAGTGGTTTTACATTAAGACGTACACCGATTTACTTAAAAAATATATTCCATTACAAGAGCACCTCGAAGTATAAGAATTAAGTTTTTGTTCTAATTTTGTACACTTACAGCTTTCTGAACAGTTTTTGATTTAAAACACAATATAGTCCGACGACATTGTCAATAAGATTTTATTATTACTACACTTTTATGTGTTTGTCAATATTTTATACTTATCAGACAATTTTTACGAATAAATATCTAATTAATTGTTATCTTTCATAAAATTATACTAAAGCACCAAAAAGATTCACACTTTACATTCAGAAAATAATAACGTTTTAGCAGGAAACGTAAACTTCACAGAAGAAGGCGAGTTCTACAAAATATCTCTTTACGAACTTGATACCTAAATAACTGTTTCCTACAAGGGTATAGAAAACTAAACTGTCGGTACGGATTCTATAAAGGGCGCGTTTTTGCAGATTAATGTGGAAAATAGCTGTAAATAATTGAACGTTAACTTTTCAATTAATAATGTAATAACTGTAAACAATTAAATATTTTAAATGGATATACATATTTAGTTGGTATTATTTGTTCACGCTTGTATAAAAAAACTATTCTTAACACTTGCTAAAACTATTTTTTTCATTCTAGACTACTGTTATAACCCGCTATTTATCGTCATGTGCATTCCTGTAATGTCGTTTGGAACAGAAGTATTTTACGAATTTGTTAGCAATATATTTATTTATATCGACTCAATGAAAGTAACTTTTATCCAAAAAAAAAATGTTCTCTTTCCTTACCTGGGTGTATTTGACTTTGATATTTTTAGCCATTTTAACACTTTCTGAAGATCCAAATAACCGAGTCAGCTGTAGAGTGTGTGCAATACTAACTAATTCATTTTAAATAAGGTGTTTATATACAAACCAGATATAGTACGATGACTAGAGTGTATCAGAAAAGATAAAATTTGAAATAAATTTTACTTATCTGTAAAAAAATCATGACTTAGGATTTTGTTTTAAATATTTTTAGGCGTTGCCAAGAATTAATCAAAAAAGTCTAATTTTTTCAATAAAATCGGCAATATTTTAGAAAAATCGTGACTCTATAGTAGGTCACTTTGTCAAAAAAATATCCGCCATTTTTTCTTAGATGTAAAAGATGAACTCAGGAGTACATTTTGTGTCAAGCTTAATTTTTTAGTAAAAATATCCACAGCATTTATGCCCGAACCATTTATTTTATTGAGAAATAAAACAACCTATAAAATGTTGATTATGTTATCTATTCCATTGGGTTTCTGGCTTTTCAGGCCAGTATTATATTTTTTAAACCCCAAAGATGGTGGACATGGATGGATCCGGATGGTAGAACAAGGAATGTGATTGATTATATTATCACAAATAGAAGACAATACTACAAAAACGTATCAGTACCCAACAAGTTTGATATAGGTAGCGACCACAGGCTAGTAACAGTTTTATTTAAAATAAATGTGAAAATAGAAAGAAAGAACCTGATTGAAAATAAACACGTAAAGTTTCCAACCATACAGTTTCTCAAGAAAAATCGACAGCACATTCAAACAATATTGAGGAAGTAAACTCCAACCAGTAGACAGTTTAAAGAACATGGGAATAAACCAACTTACAGAAAAAAATTACATCTAGTATTGAAATAATAATCAAGAAAATGTCCTTCCAAAAGTAGAAAGTCGACAAATTCTCTTCCGAAACCATTAAACTCATAGAAGAAAGAAAATCTAAAGAAAGAGGTACAAATGAAAATGAAACATTAAACAAAGTCATAAAGAAAGAAACAAGAAAATACAATACAAACTTAATAATTAAGACCATGAAGAAGACAAAAATATGAAAGTATCGAAATCAAAGATATCACAAAATAAAACTAAAATAATAAAATTACGAGATAAAACAGGTAAAATAGTAACTGGCAGGAAGGAACTAACGGAAAAAATAAAGAAATTCTATACAAAACTTTATTTCTCGACCATGAGAAATCCGAATCAGCAGAAATTTCTGAGGTAAGCTGGAGCAAATTGGCAACTGGTTTAAAAAAAAACGAAGAATAAGATAGGTGAAGATAAAATAACCTCTAAAATATTATGGGAGAAAATGTACTATCTGAAGCCATACGGATACCACAAATGCATCGGAGAACAAAGAATGCATGTATATTGGCAAAACATTGAGGTCATACTTTTGTTCAAGGAGGGAGATCACGAAAACCTTGAGTATGATTGCCTGATCAGCTTGTTATCGCATTTGCACAAGCTTTTTACTAAAATTGTCACAAACTATCTAACAAATAAGTTTGATAAATACCAACCAGTCGAACATGCGGGCTTTCGCAAGGAATTTGGAACAACGGATCATATCCAGGCCTTTTAGTAGAAAAAGCGACCAAATATAATATTAAGTTGCACCTAGCTTTCATCGTTTATAAGAAGGCTTTCGACAGTCTGGAACATTGGGCAATTATGCAGTCCTTAGCTCATGCTGGACTAGACTTAAGATATACCGAACTCCCAAAATTCATATATGAAATTCCGACATTAACGGTGAAATTATATGAAGATCGAAAAACACAAACTCATAAAGATAATTATTTACTCTGGCCTTGGAGGATGTATTTAAAAGTCTTGAGTGGGAAGAGAACGGAGTTAAAATTGATGGCACATACACCCTTGCGATTCGCAAATAATGTGATACTGATTACCCAAGTTCTAGAAGAATTTAAAATCATGACAGAACAACTTAAATAAGCTTCACAAAAAGTTGCACCTGAGATGAACAACAAGAATACAAAAAAGCCCATAAAACATAAAAACTAATCGTCGGTACGGAAGAGATCGAGAGATTGGAAGTGGATACAGATAATCAAACAGCGGAAATACCAAGACGAATTGGTCTTAGTTGGACTGCATTTCAAAAACTAGAATTAATTCTAAAAAACAAAGATATCCTCATGACTTTAAAAAAATATATTAGAGCTGCATTTTTCCAGTAAGTACGTATAGTCTGGAAACCATGACCCTTACAAAAATAGTCTTTGTTGACTCAGCCGTACTTAAAGGACCATGAAAAGATATATGTTAGGTGTTAGTTTACGAGAACATATTAAAAACGTGGATATGAAGAACAAGAATTAACAGACATCAGTGAAAGAGTAGAAAAATGAAAGTGGCAATGGGCGGGGCATGTCTAGAACAAATGATGTTGTATGGCCAACAAAATTACTTAAATAGAGACCTTGGGAAAACAGACAAAGTGACAGAAGACCAATGAAAAGATGGACTGATCAAATCACGTTGACTGCAGGCAGTAGATGGCTTCTTATTGCACAAGATAGAGACAATTGGAAGAAACTTGAAAAGGCCTATCTTGGGAAAATACGAAAGGTAATGGAGGATGTGCCTTCACGATTACTAGTTCTTCTAAGATCAATTTATGTACTATGTAAGTAAGTTGTCGTCATATAGAAAAATCAAAGGTGAAGTGAAGAAAATTTAAATTTTAATTAAACTTTTATACAATTTATATGGATATCAACGTTTATAAAAATTGTATATGATTTTCCAAGCCAACACTAAATTTGTAACGTATTTTTTTAGCTTCTCTCAATATCACTAAAGCTAACTAAAAATCTAAGATTTACAGAATGAATCTAAAATTTGGCACCTCTGCTGACTTAATTATAATTTATCATCAGTACACATCAAAAACAGTTTACTACATATAATAAGTGAATACTTAAAATAATTGCGAGCAATTCAACAAAAACAAAAGTCATGGCAGTAACTACAACTGGTCATGGCAAGAAAAACCCATTAGAGAAGTTTTTGCACAATATTGACTAATATACTTCCAAAATTAACAGATGATATGGGAAACTGGCTAATAATAAAACAAACATATAATAAAACAGATAAATGACTTTACATAGTTTTTTATCAAAATTTAAAAACGTCGAAGAGTTCAATTTTCTGCAATGATTTAAAAACAAAGCAAATTATTTAATATTAGTATCATTCCATGGGATCTTGACATATTTTTGCTCTCCGATATACCTTTGTGTAAGACTCCCATAAATAAAATGTTATTGAGTTTTTATTTTTAGCCGAGATGCAGCCGGCGATAATAATTATCACTAGTCATTTTTTCGAAAATCAAAGATATGTAAAAATAATCATACCAAGCACGCAATAAATGTTTAACAAAATTCGTAGTGAATACTTTTAAAATAAAAGTAGATAATATAGATAAGGTAATATATTTTTTTTATTATTGAAACTTTTCCGAATTCGAAAAAATTTGAACCCAGTCTACTTAGAAATATCAATTTTAGTGTTCCGTACGGAACACTTATAGATCTCTTCGGTGTCTGTCCACCTGTCTGTCTATCCGTCTGTATGTTTGTCCGTCTGTCTGTCCGTCTGTCACAACTGATTTTCTCCGAAACTATTTGATATAAAAAGTCGAAATTTGACACTAATATAAGAATTTTTGGCTTCATCAGAGCCGTGTAGTTTTAAAAGTTAAATTTTTACTTAAGGGGGTAGTTTTGCGGGTGAAATAGGAAGTGAAAAAAAAACTTTTTACCAGGTCATCGAGTGGGGTGTCAAATGAAAGCTCGTAAAAACACAAGTTCAAAAATATATATAATGTAATACTGAAATGTTTTCCACAGGGTGTAGATTGAACGAAAATTATCACGAGTGTGTTATCATAAAATTTCAAGATCATCAATTTTCAGTAAAGATTGGAGAAAAAAACTTTATTGAAAACTCATTTGGTGTGTTTTGTGAAGTCATTGATCATTTTATCCTCCGTAACAATAGTTTTTATTTTAAAAGCAATCAACGCACTAATGGCGCAATTCCGACTTGCACCTGGCCGGTTATTATTTTATTTTTATGTTTTAAAGACTAATAAACTATTAAACTATCGTCAACCAATAGAGCAAGTAATTTTTATTTGTAATCATGCAGTAGCTATTCCGGTGTAACTTTACCAATATTTCCCATCCTTCTTCGTCATCCATCGCCCTCGCTCTCTTATATATATATAAATATATATATATATATATATATATATATATATATATATATATATATATATATATATATATATATATACTCGTATTACATATATTTGTTATTAAGTCATCAACCCTTGTACGGGCAGCCGCCCTCACTCTCGTCTGCTGAGCTTTTCGTCAGACGTACGTTATACGTCTTTATAGCGCATATTTTCTTTCTTATCTCTCATTTTCTCGCCAGATTCTTAATATGCAAAAATAGCTCCGCCAGTCTCTGAATAAATTCTCTTCTGACGACTTTGTGGTCGATGTCATCCAAACTATCACCGCATGAGAAAGATGGTCATTAATATTTTTCAAACTCTACAGGAACAATTCTATTACTTGTTGTACTTAGACGATTTATCAAATTTGTGTTGAACAATTGGCGAGATTCCAAGAGACACGGTGCGTGTGCGGAAAAGGCGATTCACTAATTAATGCTCTTGAAGAAAGCATTCTTCATTTACCACCCTCTCCTATATCTCTGGAAGTTGAATCTGGTATTGGATCAGTTACAGTCTCATAACCCTTGGTAGATGAGGAAGAAGATGACTGTCAGCCACCGGAATGGACACAAACCTAGATTCAACTTTCAGAGCAGCAGACATATTTATTAACCTTAGACGGCCTTTGACAAGTATCTGTATTTCAGTTAACATTAATATTTCTCAATGAAATTTAGTTTCAAAGATCTTAGATCAATCCTGTCCAAAATTCAACAAAATCGAAGACGTTGACTACAAAAGTATAAACTTGAGTTGGTTGGTTGTAGGCAAGGTTGGCGATTATGCCTGTTTGTGTACTACAGTTTCTTGGCTTATTGCAGTCCCCTCTCTTAGATACATGAATGTTGCCCATCTAAGTAAGTTTATTAGCTTCCTTCCAAGCTCTTCATGTGATAATTTATCGCCATGACGTAGGTTTCAGAACAATTTATTCCGAGTTAAAGCCAGCTATTCATATAGGATGTGCATAAAGTTTTGTTAATCTTCATCACATAGTCTGCATGTTGCGGGACTAGGATGGATACCCATTTTCTGTAAATGTTTTCTCAGCTGACGGTGGTCGGTGATCAGTCCCACTACTAGTTTGGTCTGGACCATTTTTTAAACAAAGGACGCTTCGAGGAGCCTCCGATTACGTCTCTCGAATGACTTTGGTCAGATGTTGCGAGCCAGTGATCTAGATGTTACTGGTATGACCATCGCTTAACTGTAGTTTTAGTGGTTTTGAAAATTTATCCGATTTCTTATTACTTTTATCACCGAATGTCTTAAAACTCAGAGTAATTCAACCCTGTTGTTTCTGGACGACTGTTAAGAAAGTATTGAATCTTGTGAAATATTATTTACAAATTATTACATTTCTTCAACCGATGCTACAATAATACCCCCAATGGAGTCAGTTTCTAATATCTATCACCTCTGGAAAGTTTAGCGTGCCTTATTAGACTTCCGTATGTTCTGTGCATTCTATTTGTTAAACGCCCATTTTCGAACTAATTGATAAGGTTTGAGCATATCGCATATTAGCTTTCTGGTTGGTATTACTTTTAAATGACGATTTTTGAATTATTAGTGTATCCTCTTGAGGCATAGATTTGAAATTGTCATCGCTTCGATATATACTGAAATATCGATCGAAAGCTCGAATGTTTTTACAAAGGAATAAATTAAAATATTGTTAATTTTTACAAAAGTCATCATTGAAGTGCTTTTTTATGCAATTTCTTTTATGGGCTAGCCCGCGTGCTGCAGAGAAATCACTAAGGAGCTACCGGAGCGATGCCTGTGCGGAAAAAGCGATTCACGTTAACTTGAATGGCTGTAAACTATACTTGGTTGAAAACACAGTATAAGGCTATTTATATAAAACGTTGTTCGAAAAAGGTTGTACGAGGAGTGTCAAGCTGACCCGAATACGCTGATACGAATGTCATCACTAATTAGGCGATCAACCCCTTCTGAATAGTATTCAACAAAAGCAGTGTACGTTTGAGACCAGAGCCTTGTTAGCAATATTCCAAGATTGGTATAATTTGAACATTGTACAGAATTAAAAGTTGTTTCTAGGTTTAAAACTGTCTAGTTCTAAATAGTATCGTCAACTGTTGAGAAGTTCGCTTTGCTGTATATGCAACATGTTTATTTCAAGACATATTTTCTGCCAAGTTATCGCCCTGTAAATAGACTGACGATGCTAGAGGAATGGAATGTTCCGACATATTTTGTCCAGTTTCTCAACGTTAACTTAAATAAACCGGTCAAGTGCAAGATGAACTTGAGCAATTAGTGTTCCGTACGTTGATTGCTTTTAAAATAAAAAAATTTTGCCACAGAGGTATAAAATGATCAGTGACTTCACAAAATACATCCCAAATGAGTTTTCAACAAAGTTTGTTTCCAATCTTTACTGAAATCTGATGACCTTGAAATTTTTGTTTTTTTTTTTATATACCATATAAATTATTAAAGGTAATGCACTCGTGATAATTTTCGTTCAATCTACACCCCGTGGAGAATATTCCAGAATTTTTTTCGAAATTTTTTGATAAGTACTTTTCGAGATAAGGCCCGGGACAGCGATTTTTCGCGAATTTTTAAAAAATAATACAAAGAAAAGTGCGCGCAAGTATAATATTATATGTATATTTTTTACTCGTGTTTTCACAAGCTTTCATTTGATACCACACTCGATGACCTAGTAAAAAAATTTTTTTTTCACTTCCGACTTCACCCCCCAAAACTAACCCCTTAAGTCAAAATTTATTTCTCAAAACTACATGGCTCTGATGAGGCCATGAATTCCTATATTATTACCAAATTTCACCTTTCTATGTCAAATAGTTTCGGAGAAAATCGGGTGTGACAGACAGACAGACAGACAGACAGACAGACAGACAGACACCGAAGTGATCTTATAAGTGTTCCATACGGAACACTAAAAATGATGCCCTTGTTTTTGCAGTGTTAAATTCTACTTGGTTACTGTCACCTCCATTTAGGATTTCTTCCAGTGAGTAGCCGATGTTCGAGCATTCATAGTAAATGAAGAAATAAGTGTACTGTCATTTGTAAAGCTTTGATTGAGTTCATGGACATTTCGAGCAGATCGTTAGTGTAAATAGAAAGAGGGTAGGAAAAGGTATGGAACCATGGGACGCACCAGCGTTGATAGTGAAGGTATTAGAACGAAACCCGTCAACCACCACTCGTAGAGAACGCTGGGGAAATATGAGAGCCATAAGCAACACGGTTTAGACATACTACGTCAAGAGCGGAGCTTAGCCAACAATCCGTTATGATAAACACGGTCAAATGTCTTAGATTGCTTGCATTGTTCAAAATATATGTGACATAAGTTAGAATATCTCCTGTTGATCTTTGCTTATGAAAACTATACCGATGTCCCTAATAATATTGAATCCTAGATGTTTTAAGAGATGTTGATCCATAAGTTTCGACATTATTGATAGCAGTGCGACTGGTCGACAGATGTTTGGCAAAGTCCTCTTGCCTTTTTTGTGTATCGGCTGAACTGTCGTGAATTTCCAGCAGAAAGGAAATAGTCCATTTCTGTAGGATAAGTTGAAAAGTCTACAGAAAACTCGTGTTAGTCCTCTTACATAATTTTGAGGTGCTCCATTAGTGTCAGAAGTTTTTTGACATTTAGCTCTATTAAAATATATTTTATGAAACGCTAAATCAATCAGGTAACCTAGACATTGGGAATAGTTTGGTATTTTCCCTTGGAAACTGACATCTAGTTGCCATAACATATGTTATATCTAATCACAAACTGAAAATATTTTGAATATAGTGGGATAAAAATCTGGTCGTTCTTTATCTTTAAGAATTTTATCCATAAAGAAGAAAATTCACAACTCCAAATACCTTTTCACTATTACGTAAAGAAACTATGGAAATGTTCGTTATCTTGGTTTTCTCAATAGATTATTTTAGAATTTAAACTAACTGGACATTTTTTGGTTTTAACTTCTACTCGTTTTCTGATTTGTCATCCCTTGTATATCCATATACATGGTGCCCCATATGTATGGAATAATAATTCCACAGCATTTATTAATCAGTGTATCAAAAAAATGTTTAAATAAAAGTTATAGGGTATTATACGGCGCATATGCCGGAATATTATTTTATTTTTGAGTTCTACTAAAAATTCTAGATATTATTTGTCTAACATACCATATGTCAAAATTGAACTGTCTTGGAATTATTGTCATTTGAAATTTAAAATAAAAAAACCGGTCAAGTCCAAGTTGAACTTGCACAATTAGTGTTCCGTACGTTGATTGTTTTTAAAATAAAAAATTTTGTTAGGGTGGTATAAAATGATCAGTGACTTCACAAAACACACCCCAAATGAGTTTTCAACAAAGTTTGTTTCCAATCTTTACTGAAAACTGGTGACCTTGAAAGTTTGGTTTTTTTCTATACCAGATAAATTATTAAAGGTAATGATAATTTTCGTTCAATCTATACCCCGTGGAGAATATTCCAGGATTTTTTTCAAAATTTTTTGATCAGTACTTTTCGAGATAAGGTAGGGGACAGCGATTTTTTCACGATTTTTTAAAAGTAATACGAAGAAAAGTGTGCGCAAGTATTACATTATATATATTTTTTTACTCGTGTTTTCACAAGCTTTCATTTGACACCACACTCGATGACCTAGAAAAAAAAATTTTTTTCACTTCCGATTTCACCCCTCAAAACTAATCCCCCCAAAATTTATGTTACGGTGATATAAAATGATTAGTGACTTCACAAAACACACCCCAAATAAGTTTTCAACAAAGTTTATTTCCAATCTTTACTGAAAATTGATGACCTTGAAATTTCTGTTTTTTTTTATATACCAGATAAATTATTACAGGTAATGCACTCGTGATAATTTTCGTTTAATCTACACCCCGTGGAGAATATTCCAGAATTTTTTCAAAACTTTTTGATAAGTACTTTCCGAGATAAGGCTGGTGGACAGCGATTTTTCGCGATGTTTTAAAAATAATACAAAGAAAAGTGCGCGCAAGTATTACATTATATATATATTTTTTACTCGTGTTTTCACAAGCTTTCATTTGACACCACACTCGATTACCTAGTAAAAAAATTTTTTTTTTCACTTCCGATTCCACCCCCCAAAACTAACCCCTTAAGTCAAAACTTAACTTTCAAAACTACATGGCTCTGATGAGGCCATCAATTCCTATATTACTACCAAATTTCAACTTTCTATGACAAATAGTTTCGGAGAAAATCGGGTGTGACAGACGGACAGACGGACAGACGGACAGACGGACAGACGGACAGACGGACAGACGGACAGATGGACAGACGGACAGACGGACAGACGGACAGACAGACGGACAGACGGACAGACAGACGGACAGACAGACGGACAGACAGACGGACAGACAGGCGGACAGACAGACGGACAGACAGACGGACAGACACCGAAGTGATCTTATAAGTGTTCCGTACGGAACACTAAAAAAGACAAAAAAACTATTAATAAATACTCTAGGTTTATTTTTAAGGTAACAGTTGCTCAAAATGACTACCGTTAATAGCGAGGCAATTACCCAATCTGTCATAAACAGCCTGAACAGAGTATTGTAGAGAATCCGGTGTGATCTGTGCTACTTCATATTGTAAATCTTCTACAGTTTCAGGTCGACTAAACTTTGGTTTTCAAATGACCGCATAAAAAAAAATTCGAGTGACGTAAGGTCAGGACTCGTTGCAGGCCATTCTACAGAACCTCTTCTGTCTATTCATCAATTAGGAAAAATCGCATTCACATATCTACGAACATTGATTTTATAGCGAGAAAGTGCTCCGTCCTGTTGATACTACAGATTCCTGTTAGGGGTATCCAAAATATTTTCATCGGGAAAAAGACCTGCACAAGTTGGAATAACTTGCTCTTGGCGTAACTGTAAATATCGCTGTCCTGTAAGATTTCCATCGATAAAAAAGGAGTCAATGATATAACGTCCAAAAATCCCTGCCCACACGTTTATCATTTGTGGTCTTTGAGAATAACTGTCGATTATCCAGTGGGGATTCTCAGTAAACCAGTACCGGCAGTTATGCCTGTTACCTTTTCCGTTAAGACAAAAGTGGCCTCCTCAGAAAAAACAATATTATGAATTAGGTTAGGATCATTATTGATTCGTTTTCTATCATAACCTCGCAAAATTCAGTATACGACTTAAGGCATATTTACTTATATTGTGGTTTGTATGTATGTATGCATCGAAATTTTCTGTAATTTTCAATAAATCATATAACTTTTTATCATCGCTTGTTTTAACTTTTGGAGATCCACATTTAGAACGATCCTTAACATGACCTGATTGTCTAAATCGTTTTAATGTTTGCTAACTACGGACTGGGTAACAGGTTCCTGATTCGGATATTCTGCTTTAAAAAGATTACACACCTTCTGTTGTGTTCTCTTTCATAAACAAAGTGATTCTTTGAGTTTCTGTTAAATGTACCATTATGATATTACGCTCAAATTGCCGTTTCACAAAATGCAGTCGTTTTCGTCAATAAATCATTTTTTGACGCGTTAAGCCAGCTTAAAATTTTTTTTTTTAATTTGATCTCCTTAATTTCAAATATCAATAACTCCAAAACAGTTCAATTTAGGCATATGGTATGTTAATACCAAATAATTTCTAAAATTTTTAGTAGGACTAAAAAATAAAATAACGTACAAGGCTTTCTATTCAAAAAAATTTAAGATGGCGTAATTTCTTCAAACTGCCAGTTCAAAACATTGAAGGTTTTCACGGATGGTGGAATGTAATACATTAAAATATCGGGTTTCAATCCGTTCGTCTAAAAATGAATTTGGACGACGTTTCGCCAAAATCTCATTTGGCATTTTCAATTGCTCCTGCTGCTGCTGTTCCTCGATGAGTTAGCTTCGAGCGGCAACAGCAGCAACGGGAGCCCTTGAAAATGCCAAATGAGAATTTGGCGAAACGTAGTGCAAATTCATTGTTAGACGAACGGATTGAAACCCGGAATTTTAATGTATTATATAAATATATGTATATATATATATATATATATATATATATATATATATATATATATATATATATATATATATATATATATATATATATACTTCTCAAGCGGTCATGGTGTTGTGGAAAAAATGAGCACATCCTTATTAGTAAATTACAGCCACGCTTTATAGGCACACTCACCTGAATTAATATAAAGAACAGCATCGTATGTATAAGGCAGGTAAAATTGTTGAATATTAAAAGGGAATCTGTGGCACAGGCTGAAATGCTCCAATATAAATTTGGTCAGAACTTTCAGTATCATTTTTAAAAATGGTGTATTCTCCTCATTTATGGCTTTCCTATCCAGAAACAAGAGAAATACCGCTACATTACTATAGCAAAATGCGCAAGAATGCAAATAACATAATTTACTTGTATAAAGACTAGTTTTTCGTGGAAATCTTAACACTCCATTCTCTTAATATAAACTTTCTTTAGTTTTTGTACAATTGCACTCTTCTACTTTTGGATTGCAGATTGACTGATGGTTGATGTGCACTCAAGTTATTAGACATTTTTCGTATAGTGTATCAAAATTTCTTAACAGATATCACTAATACAAATACATAAAAGTTTTATCTGGAGGTTTCTAACAATTAGAAGTTGCATTTCGTCAAAAAGTGTGTTAAAAATTATCCTATCATTCTCTCCACTTTATATGTTTGTCGATATTTTTGTTGAATGATTAATTGTGGTGACTGTTGAAATTAATAAACATAATTAATTTTGTTTGGGATCAATAATAATATCATTATAGAAACTTAATACAAATATGTTGTATTGTATTATACTGCAAGTTAATTTTATCAGATAATAGGATGATTGTGGTAATTATAACATAATCGTTCAGGTAAACAGTTACTTAAAAATAACCATAAAATATTAAATAGTAAAAATCTTAGTTCCTATATAAAATATTAGGTATTTTGTTAATATTTCGTTGAGGAAAGAATTTTAGTAACACTTTTATGAAATCTTGCCATACAGATTATTACTAAATGCAAGAATGCTGTCAGTCATTTATATTATTTGCTCTTTTAATTAGTTAATGCAGATTTTCAGAGTTCAGGACGCGTTAAACTAGACAAGAAATTCTAAAAGACCTTATCTAATTACTTGAAGCTTAGTTGCCTTCCCACTTCCAACCTAAATAACAGAAAAACATCACATGAACACAGAGAACGTCTCTTTTCATAGGTAAACCAGTTACAACATAACTGTAACTTCACAAAGCCATTTGTCTGTAATAGCGAACCATACATTTATTTTAAATAAATAGATTTTTATTAGTAATCCGGTTTTAACAGCGTCCTTCTCCGTCCTCCGGTTCTCAATCTCCAGCCGTCTATGTCAGTCCAGTCTCCAGGAAGTAAATTTCTTTCGGATATTGCTTTCTGGATCCCTTGTGACCATGTCTTTTTTTCCTACGTTCTTTTGGCTGTAATTTCAAAATTTGTTTGAGAATTCGTTCCTCCTCCATTCTCTGTATATGACTTACCAACATAGTTGTTTTTCCTGGATTTGTTGAATTATATCTATTCCTACACTCATCGTCTCCCTTACTCTCTCATTCCTTATTTTTTCCAATCTCTATACTCTGGCCGATCGTCTCCAGAAGTCCATTTCGGTTGATAAAAGTTTTTGTTGTTGATTTGCCAAACTTCTGATTCATACAGCATTATGCTTTTAAAAACAGTATTGTACAGAAGGTGTTTTTTATCTCTGTTTATGCTTTTTGACTACAGTACCGAGTTTATAGTCCCTATTGTCCATCTCTCCTTGTTTATTTTTTCCTCTGTTTCTCTCTCAGAAAGTGCTCACTATCTTTGTTCTTAGGTATTTGTACTCTTCACACTTTTTGATCTTTTTGGCTGTGTCACTTAGCTCCAAATCCTCTCTTTCGTCTCCTACGCACATATATCTAGTCTTTTCCATATTTACAGTCAGTCCCCCTTTCTCGTATTCTTCAAATAGTTTTCTAGACAGATATTCCAGATCTTCTTTTAATTGTGCCAAAATTATTTGATCACCAGCAAAAGGTAAAGTGTACAAGGTAGTATTTTCATTTAAAGGGAAGCCCGCGCTTTGACATTTTCTGCGCCATTATTTTCGGGAACGGTCGATATAAATTCTAAACAGAATGAGCGACAGGCAGCAGCTCTGCCTCAAGCCTTTTGTCACCGTAACCGCATCCGACATATTTTGTCCCATTTTATCCTAGAAGAGACATCTAGGTAGAGGTCTTTAATAGCATTTATTACCGTTGTGTTTATTGATGTTCTATTTAAACTGTCCAATAGTTTCTTTACTGGAACTGTGTCATATGCTTTAGTTCAGGTCTACAAATAGCAAATTTATAGCGCTATGGCACGTTGCCATTGTCTTCTCAATTAGCTGAGTAACGGTAAATATATTATCGATGCATGAGCGTCCTGCTGTAAAGCCTCCATGTTGTTCTATTTCGTATAGGCCATATTCTTTTTCACTTATAGTTTGCCTATGCTACATACAACAGATATATCTCGATAGGTTTCGCATACGGTTTTACTTCTCTATTTATATATGTTGCTTTGAGAAGTTCTGCTGGTATTCCTCCAAGTCCCGTTGCTCTACCATTTTTATTTATTTTTTTTTATGGGTCTAGTACACGTGCTCTAGGGAAGTCCCTAAAGCGCCCCAGGAGCGGCATGTGTGCGGAAAAAGCGGTTCTTTATCATTAGTCGTAATATTTTAAAGATGTATTCAGAATTTTTTGAAGACTACAACAAAATAATTTTGAGTTCCCAATGAGAGCTAATTCTTATACTAAAATTACAATAACCAAACTTTGTTGGAGAGTTCCTCATGTTACTGTAGCCATCCGTCAAGAGCTAGCCCTTACTAAACTTATTAATAGAAATAGCGATATTCTTAACACTTTCCAAAGTTGGAAAGTAGTTGAATATCCCAAATAATTAGAAACTACAAAACATATTTGCCGTGTAAAAACCTCTACAAAAGTTGAGACTCCGCGTCATGTATTAATGGCTTTCCAAAACAACAGATGTGGTAATGCAAAACATGACGACATGAGTAAATTTGATCGTTGTGGACCAAGAAATATAAATCTATTTTTAAATTCTGAAAGATATCCCTACAACGATTTTCAATTTGATTCTAAAAATAATAAATTTGCCACACTCTATGAAATACTTTCGGATTTCAATCAAGTATATTATAATTTGTCAGTATAACTCATACTCAATCCAAGAGAGTCCACTGCACTTAATATCTATATTAACTACTGACATCAACGAGATTTTATTACAGAGAGGTCCAGTAACAATGAGAATTGAATTCAAAATAAAGGAAAAATTTCCATCTAAAAACAGTTTTGTTTGTCTAATAATATCTGATAAAATATTTAGCTATAATCTTTGTACCAAAATAGTAAAAACGAATTTAAATTTCAACCTCTCCCTTGAATTTTAATATATTTATTATCTACGTTTAAAAACAAATACACACAGTTCTGATTATGTCTTTGATTTAAAAAGATAATTATAATATCTAAAAGTGTGGTAAATAAATTAGTGTTTTATTGAAGGTTAAAGTATTTTATAAAGAAATTGAAAAAATTTAAGAAAATAATTAGAATAATACTAATTTTCTGTTCAAGAAATTTTCTAATTTAAGGATTGTTATATATAAATTAACGTCATTATGAACAACAGGTTTGTTATGGATATACAAGGATTTATGAATAAGGAAAATAAACTTATTCCTAAAGAATTAGCTGCTTACGATGGAGAAAAATAAATCACTATGTATTTAAGCAACTTTTTGTTTCAAATTTGCTTTCTCCAAAATTACAGAAGCAGACAATTTGGCTAATGAAATATCATCCCTACATTAACTGGCATTTAGGATACACGTCTCTTCACTATTTTGCGGATATTGACAAGCAACTTATCAAGGACATATTTTTTGTCTATGTTAAAGGAAATTAAAAAGCAGAAGTATATTAAAAAGTATTCATCTAATCCTGTAATTCAGCTAGATGTTCCACAACTTAACAAGCCCTAAAACCAAAATGCATTTATTGCTCAAAGTCGCTATTTACCTGTGCTTTATCGAATGTATTTTTTATGTATGATAATTTTTTTATGAATAAATAAAACATACACACAAAGTTAATATAATGTTTTATTATATAACATATGCTACAACTACTATAACAAAATAAGGACATATTATGATATAATGACTAATCTTGAGCTTCGGCTTCTTCACCAGCCGATGAGTTGTATCGAGAATTTATGAGTACTTTTGACATACATTTCCTTCACTAAATTCTCCATTTTTTACACAGAAAGTTTTATAAGTTTTCCCACATTATTTTAGCATGCTGTTGATATGTTCTAACACAACAGGATCCTGAATATAGCTTTTTAACCTGACAACTTCTGCCAAAAATCCATTTTTCTTTAATTCCTTTCCAAATTGCAATATGTTTAGCGTTTCAAAATAACGATCACAAGATTCTACACCGTCTAAATATAAGTCACTCTGTATATGTTGGGAAGAAGCATATATTAATATTTAAAATTTATTATTAACATTATTATTAATTTTTCTTGGGAGGATGAGTCACTGCATCTGTTGGGAGGGGCCACTCTGTTTATGCGAGGAGGAAGTATTCCCACAAACTACCTGTTCAGATATTTGTTAAAATGAATGTATTCCTGCTGCCTACGGGTATTTGCATCCTTCAAGATATTTTAGAATACGCTGATTGGTAGCCTTTTCCAGGACTTTCGATATAATTGAAAGCAGTGTGACTGGCCGGTAGTTATTTGGCAGGTCTTCTTGCCTTTTTGTGAGTATCAGCTGAACTGTGGCGCATTTCCAGCAGGAAAAAAATATTCGATTTCTGTAGGACAGGTCGAAAAGTCTACAGAAAACTGGTGTTTGTTGAGTACAAGTACGCCATCAGCGTCATAACCTTTTTTGGTTTCTAGCTTCAATAGAATACGTTTTATGATAAACTGTCTGAATACGATATCGGGCATTATTGACTGCACCTTGGAATAGTGAACTGTAGTCATTAAATCGCTATAAAATTTTATGAGATACATATACAATAAATAAGAATATTTTCTACCGGACATTTCTATATGGTATACCATATAAAAACAAAAATAATTTTTGGGCAGATATTTAATTGTCTATTAAATATTGATATTCGATAATTGTTTCGCCTTATCTGTTGTTATTTTGGTTTTATCGGTGTAATAGTTGTAGGTGATGGAATAATATTTTTTTAGCTTAATTTTTAATAATATTTAATTACTACAATAACAGAACTGTATATACAATTTTATCATTTTAAAATTTTAATACAAAAATATACATTGATATTAATATTACTTTCGTAACTCATATTAATATTATGTTCGAACTTAATAAGAAACTAGCTAAATTGCGTCTCAGTTTTTGACAGGTAGTAAAGCGTTGATTGTTTTGGTCACCAGATAGTCATTCAAGGAATCCTCTCCTCTAAAAACGAAAAGAAATATCAAATTATATAACAGATTCTTTACTTTTTCGGACTGATATTACTTACAAGTCCTTTCCAAATCCGGATTTCTTAAAGCCTCCAAATGGTGTTTGAGGAGTGATATAGTCGTAAGTGTTAATCCTGCAAGAAAAAATAAAAATCTCAGGTCTTAGATAAAATTAAACAGGTTAAATGAGTCGCCAAATGTCCGACAGAATATATCCAATACGAGCATAGCATAAACAACCTCAAGCTCTTAGTATGAAAACTAAAAAATCTTTTAATCGCCTTTATTTAAAATCTTCTATTACAGCCTAAAATTTTATATTTTTATATTTGTTCTGTTACGTATTTTTTGTAATCCTACTGTGAGGTAGAAATTCGTGGTCAGATGTGTAGTTAATAATTGATTTTGTATTTTATTTTATCATTTGTTTATTGTTTAATATAAAAAATAACAATTAAATCAGTTCTTTTTTTTATAAATTTTATTTTGTCCTGTTTTGTCTGACTCATTATAATGTGGAAAGGAAGGAATCAATAAATACAACGAAATATCAATAAATTTTGACTTCGATTTGCTTAAAATATAAATAATCTATATTAAAAGACATCTTTTCTGAAATTAATGTGTTTTTTTTCAGTTTGTAATATATCCTAATAAAGCTTAGATTATCACTAAACTAAAGTCTACTGAAATAAACCATATAAACTAAATGAAATAAAAAACATTTTTATCTGAGAATATTGCATCTGTATAATTTGACAAAAAGCCCAAAGTACTTTAGTTTAAATTCAACTTCAAAAGAAAATAGTTAAAATAAAATAAAAGAAATATAGCAAATAGAACTACGCATATAAGGGTTTCTGTATTATTGTGTTATCATATGTGGAGATTAACACGAGTTCGAATATGTCTGCGAGAGATTAATTTGTCCAGGAGAGATAAAATAGCCGGCCAAGTGCAAGTCGGACTTGCGCAATTAGTGTTCCGTATGTTCATTGCTTTTAAGGAGTTATATACACCTGGAATTTTCAAAAATTATACATCTAAGAACTATTCATTTTTTTTCAAGCTTCATTCCATTAGAAAGTTATAGCATTAAATGTGACTTGGCGTCGGAATGGGACCGCACTGCCTGCAATATTACTCAGTCAATTTTATTTATTTACTGATACCAAGAAACTATTTTTTGTTTTGGTTAAAATAAGGGATGAGGACAGTCTAAAGTTGCTGAAGGACTTTGTTATAATTTACTATAATTAGAACCTGAGTACATAGGAAGGTGTCTGGCAAGGCTACGTGAAAAACGATATCGACAATGTCTCACATAGCAAGTCTTGGCTTGACGGCGACTATTGTCATTAGATGCGATTTTTTTTTCAGTGTATCGATAGTTATCGATATATCGAATAACAATAGATTAATTAAAAAATTATCGCTATATAGATAATTTGAGTCTCATAAAAGTTAATAAAGGCAAAAAATAATATATAATTATAATAGTGCATTTAAATCAGTCGTAAAAATTTATTTCAAAATTTTAAATAATAATACATGGCCCCCCTCGTTTGGAAACATTCTATATTTTGAAAATTTTAATATTTTTTGTTTGTCGTTTTTTAAATTTTTCTAATAAACAATTTTTTATAAATAATTAAACATAAATTTTTTGGTCGAAAATTGCATACTAAAGTTTGAAATTTAAAAAAAAAACTCTTCAAAAATTTTTAACTACTACGTTATTTTACAAGATATTCCTTATTTTTGCAGATTGGATAATTTTTTGTTAAGTTTTCCTGTAGACAAGGGGGCGCCATAGTTTTCATCAGTGGTCCACTTAACCCAATAAAAAATAATATTAACATTTAAAACATATTTTAAAAAAATTTTATAAATTTAAAGTACATTGAAAATATATAATCGCCATCCTTTTGTATTATTTACTTAATAACCTTTAATTTTTTTTTTAAATATACATACTTTAATTTTTGTTTTTTTTTGTATACTAGATAAATTATTAAAGGTTATAATTTGCGTTCAATCTACACCCTGTGGAGGAATTTTTTGAAAATTTTTTATCAGTACTATTCGAGATAAGGGAGGGAGAGAGGGATTTTCCGCAATTTTTTAAGAATAATACAAAGAAAAATGTGCGCAAGTATCATATTATATATATATATATATATATATATATATATATATATATATATATATATATATATACATATATATATATATATATATATATATATATATATATATATATATATATATATATTTTAACTTTTACAAGCTTTCATTAGACACCCCACTCGATGACTTCCGATTTTACCCCTTAAAACTAACCCCTTAAGTCAAAAGTGGTGGATTGAAAAGTCTTATAAAAAACAAGGTAAATAACATTTTCTTTCACAAAAATAAAAATCTATTTCTTAACATAGTCTCCATTGAGCTCAGTACTTTTGGTCATTCCAATTTTTATATTCCCTATGAAAAAAAAAATGGTTTGGGGCTGTGCATAATACTTGTTACGGTACAGATATCAATGAAAATTTCTTCCTACTAAGCCAATTTTTGAAGTGAAGAAACAAAATAAGTCACTTGACGCCAAATCTAGGAGTTAGGGTGGGTGGAAAACTATTTTGAAGTCCGGCTTGTGCACTTTTGCCATTGAAACGACCGATGTTTGAGCTGGCGCATTATCCTTGTGAAGGAGCACTTTATTGTGTGTTAATCTTGGACGTTTCTGCTTTAACTCATTATACAAACTGTCCACTATAGTTGCGTGAGTCCCAAAAAACAGTTGTCAACACTTCTAACAACGATAAAACTGGTTTCTCTCTTTTTGGTGGAATTTCACCTTCGCCAACACACTGACTGCTATTTTGTATCCGGTGGATCCATGTTTTGTCAACAGTCACAAAATAATGCCAGAAGCTTTCGAATTACGCTCCAACTTCCAAACTTCTTTTGGAATGTTCTTTCTGGTAGGTTTTGGTCTTGAGTCAACAAACGCGGTACCAATCTCGTACTCAGTTTTTTCATTTTTAGAACATCATGCTGGACATTATGTATCCATTCATATGAGATGCCTACCATCTCAGCAGTCTCACGAAGCTTACCATCTTTTATTAGGATACCATGAATTTCACCGACCATTTCTTCAGAAGAAACCTCAATCGAGCGTCCTGAAAGTGGAGCATCTTCAGTGCTCATACGGCCAAGTTTAAATTTATTCATCCAGTAATAAATGGTCTTGAATGCTGGAGTAGAGTACCCTCGAACTTTCTTGAGTTCAATTTCTATCTGGGCCGCAGTCTGTTTTTTTTTTAAATATTTGATCACAACAGTGATCACTTAGATAGCTGCCAATAAATAACTGCTATTATAAGGCTCATGCTCACCAACAGACATGCAGCTTAACTTTCCCGCCATTTCGTACAAATTTACCAGATTTATAAATCTACTCTCGTATTCATCTATTTGTCTTTCTAACAATAAATAATTGTTAAATAAAATACAGAAGACGGAAAGCTTTAAAAGTAAAGGACTAATCAAAATATTAGCTCAAGCTTTTTAGTCTTAAAGTTCTGCAGCTTCAAGTAAGCAAACAGCAATACTAACGTGATGTCGTACGCAAGATTAAATAATTGCAATTAGAAAATCTATCCATGCTCAATTTTTATGAACGAAATACCTTATTACTTCGATCTGAATGAAAATATAAACGAAAAGTTTGCAATGAATGAGGGCTGAATAAAATATGAATTCTTTGTAAAATAGTCTACACGTCTAGATAAACATAATCTTGTGAATAATTTAGATTTGCTGATGGTACATATAGTGTGTACTTTTAAGAAAAAAATTTTAAGTGTAAATTCTTACCACACAGAGCCGGCTTCTACAGCATTGCAAAATACAAGAGCAGTGTTAATGTCATTTGTTATAACTCCGGCTGCCAGACCATACTCTGTATTGTTGGCTCTTTCAATTACTTCATCCAAAGTGTCGAACTTAAGGATGCTTTGAACTGGTCCAAAAATCTAAAAAAGTTAGTAATTTAACTAAAGCCTAATTATAATGCAAAATTTATTGTTACCCAGTAATATCAATAGTGAACGTTATATTCAATTTTCTTTATAGAATATTTAAACATTATGTAACGGGGTTACGTAACTATTACAGATACTTAGCAGTCATAGCTACTAACCAAGCCAATACCTTTTAGCTCTGTTGATTTTTTATTTCTCTTTAGTGTTCCGTACGCAACACCTATAAGATGACTTCGGTGTCCGTCCGTCCGTCTGTCACACCCGATTTTCTCTGAAACTATTTGACATAGAAAGTTGAAATTTGGTACTAATGTAGGAATTGATGGCCTTATCAGAGCCATATAGTTTTGAAATTTAAATTTTAACTTAAGGGGTTAGTTTTGGGGGATGAAATCGGAAGTTCAAAAATATATATAATGTAATTCTTGCGCACACTTTTCTTTGTTTTATTTTTAAAAAATCGCGTAAAATCGCTTGCCCCCTCCCTATCTTTAAAAGATCTGATCAAAAAATTTTAAAAAAATTCTGGAGTATTCTCCACAAGGTGTAGATTAAACGAAAATTTTCACAATCTTTAATAATTTATCTGATACATAAAAAAAAAATTCAAGGTCATCAGTTTTTAGTTAAGATCGAAATCAAACTTGGTCGAAAAACTCATTTGGGATGTGTTTTGTGAAGTCACTGATCATTTTATACCTTCATAACAAAAAATTTTATTTTAAAAGTAATCAACGTACAGAACACTAATTACGCAAGTTCAACTTGCACTTGACGGGTTATTTCTATAATCAATGCTACTTTTTAAAGATATCAAAATTTCACAATTTTTCACAGTGCCTAGTTTTTTCTTTTATTACCTCATCAGTGGCTATAGTCATATTGTCAGTGACATTCGAAAATACTGTTGGTCTGACGAAAAATCCTTTATCGCCAATCCTGAAACCTCCCGTTTCAAGCTTTGCACCTTGATCTTTACCAGACTGTACCATTCTTAAGATTTTTGTCAAGGAGGGTTGATCGATCTGAAATTAAATAATAATTATATTTTGAACTGTTGATAAAAAAATATTGGGGTACCGCACTGAAAGCATAAAATTTTTCCTAAAATTTTAAGAAATTTTATATTTTATTAGCAAAGCAATAAATATCAGGAAAAGTTCATGTATAATAAACCGAGGCTATCCATAGGTGCCTTATCCATCTTAATTAATTGATGAACATGTAATAATAACTCCAATTTAAGTTAATAATTTCGCAAGTGGATTTTTTTTACTTTTCAATAAAAAATTGCTTCACTAATCTAGCGTATTACCACAGTATATCAAGAAAGAACGTGTTCACGATAATTCATTTTTGGTATATGCGATTCTAGCGATTCAACAAAAAAAATCGATAGAGGGAACCTTTATCTATGACTCTAGTAGGGGGGGAGAGGGAGAGGGAGAGGGAGAGGGAGAGGGAGAGGGAGAGGGAGAGGGAGAGGGAGAGGGAGAGGGAGAGGGAGAGGGAGAGGGAGAGGGAGAGGGAGAGGGAGAGGGAGAGGGAGGGGAGAGGGAGAGGGAGAGGGAGAGGGAGAGGGAGAGGGAGAGGGAGAGGGAGAGGGAGAGGGAGAGGGAGAGGGAGAGGGAGAGGGAGAGGGAGAGGGAGAGGGAGAGGGAGAGGGAGAGGGAGAGGGAGAGGGGAGAGGGAGAGGAGAGGGAGAGGGAGAGGGAGAGGGAGAGGGAGAGGGAGAGGGAGAGGGAGAGGGAGAGGGAGAGGGAGAGGGAGAGGGAGAGGGAGAGGGAGAGGGAGAGGGAGAGGGAGAGGGAGAGGGAGAGGGAGAGGGAGAGGGAGAGGGAGAGGGAGAGGGAGAGGGGAGAGGGAGAGGGAGAGGGAGAGGGAGAGGGAGAGGGAGAGGGAGAGGGAGAGGGAGAGGGAGAGGGAGAGGGAGGGGAGAGGGAGAGGGAGAGGGAGAGGGAGAGGGAGAGGGAGAGGGAGAGGGAGAGGGAGAGGGAGAGGGAGAGGGAGAGGGAGAGGGAGAGGGAGAGGGAGAAGGAGAGGGAGAAGTGCACTAAACTTATTGTACTGCTCGAAAGGTGAAATTTTATTTAGTATAAAATTTAAAATGACCCCTAAATTTTAAAAATTTCTCTAATATAATATACTAGTACCATTTACATTAAATAGTAAATGTGACATAAAGGCGCAAATTCGTCTACAGAATTTAAGGATACAATTTAAGTCTCTTACCTGAGGGCCCTGTTGTGTTCCTTTTTGAAATGGATCGCCAACTACTTTTGCCTTGGCTAGTGCAACCGCTTTTTTAACAAATGCATCATAGATCCCGGACTGAACGAATGTTCTCGAAGCGGCAGTACATCTCTGTCCATGATTATTAAATAGTGCTCCATGAGCAATATTAGCTGCTTCATCAACTAAAATGAAAAAGTAACAGGTCTAACGTAAGTTAGTTGTTTCATTACTGGATGGATTATGTATTTAAACAAATCGGTCACAACAATGTGTAGTACTGTTTCCTTTACAGACGACTGTCTTCCCGAAGAATCTTAAAGCAAATTTTTTGGGTGCTTGTGATAAACTTAAACTTATCTTTTAATAGAATAGATATAGATAGAATAAATAGAAGAGAACTTTGAAACTTCAACGTCATCAAAAATAATCTGACCTAAATATAACTGTGCTTTTTTTTACTAAATGGGCTAATTTGTTTAGCATGAGGACCACATTGATCTCGCTAGTTTAAAAGGTCAATACGTTGCCCGAATACTGAAAATAATAAGCCTTAAATAAGTACAAAAATAATTTTTCTTCCTTGTCCTCCAGATTCCATATTTAGAACTGTTATGTTGTAATAATATTAAATTCTAAATTGTATAAATAAGTATTAGTGCAAGTATATGCATCTTATACAGAACAAGTAAATGAGTTTTTCAAATACCAAATATAGATAATTATGTTTGTCAGAATATATGAACAAGTAAATTGATACTTACCATCAGCGTCATTAAAGATAACTAAAGGGCTTTTTCCGCCTAATTCTAGTGATACCTTCTTTAAATTTGATTGTGCCGAATATCCCAAAATTTTGTGTCCTATCTAAAAATTCCATTAAACAAATCCTTATTAAATTGTAACATTTCAAAACTGATTTTTTATGCTTGTGTTTCGTAAATTATATTCACCTTCGGGAGAAAATTTGCAAATGTATATGTTTATAACATTCTTAAGAGCCACATGGTGTATTTAGAGAGAGCAAAAACAGGAGCAATTCTTCCCCTCTCCTATTTTATAGAACAATTTTAATTTGAAAGTAATATTATTATTATTTTAACTACGATACATTAGCAAGGAATGTGATACAACTATCACGGATTCCAATGAAATTTGAAATGAAGGTAGAATATGGAATGAAAAAATTATATTTGTATTTTCGTACGTCCTAATATTATGGAGGTTAAAAAGGCTCCTGAAAACATATTATGGTAATATTTCGTATTCTATTTGAGATATTGACCGAAAACAAAAATCAACATAATATTTATTCCTAACATATATGCAAAGATAATATTCTATAAAAACTAAATGAGGTTTATACCTATTACCACTTTTTGAACACTATCTGTCCCAAGTTTTTTTTAAGCCGGTAAATTATTGTATGCATAAACAATTAATAGACAATTTAATAAACATACCTCTGTTGAGCCAGTAAATGCCACTTTTCGGACATCGTTATGCAAACATAAAGCTTCACCTGTGATTGCTCCATAGCCTGTAACAACATTTATGACTCCGTCTGGAAATCCTGCTTCTTTTGTCAAAGCAGCCAAAGCTAAAAAAATATAGACATAAAACTAAAATATTTTTTATTACTGGCAGAAAATATTTTACTAACTCATTTTTATAAGAGTGCAATATACGTATAGGTGTTTTTTAATTTAAGGGTGTTAAAATTAATCATGAGAATTAAGAGTTTATTTTATGAGTATTTTCTGAGTTAATTTATACCGTCATCTTAAGACAAATATCGACTATTTGCATAATTTTGAGTTGTCCTTGTAATTGATACTTGATTAAGAATTGATATTTCTCAAAATGTAACTGAAGGGAAGCAAATAAACTGATTCCAGCCCTCTCCCATTATATTTGTTGATCACCAAGATAGTTAATTAAGTACTATATTAATCTGGGAATGTACAGGGTGTTGGGTAACGTAATACGTAGGCTGAAAAGTTTTTGATCTGACACACAGATGTCGCCTTTTTTCAAAAAAACTATATAATTTTAAGAAATTACCAACCTTTAAACGATACGTGTCAAAATATTATAACATTTCGAAGATTAGTTTACAAGTTACAGTGGTTTTGGTGACTTTTGATATTTTCAAAACAATGGATAAAATCGAATTTCGTGTGTTGACTAAACACTGTTTTTTGATGGGAGAAAATACCTTTCAAGCAAAGCAATGATGTTACGAAGACTCTGTCCCTGGAAAATGACTCATCGTTTACTGGTGAGCTGAATTTAAACGCAGTCGTACAGACACAAATGATACTGAACACTCTGGACACCCCAAATGAGGTGGTTACACCGGAAAACAAAAAAAATTCACAAAATTGATGACCGTAAGGTGAAATTGCGTGAGACAGCTGAAACTATAAAGATATCAAAAGAACGTGTTGGTCATATTTTGCATGAATATTTGGACATGAGAAAGCTCTGTTCGAAATGGGTAACGTGTTGATCACTCTGAGCGCTGTTTGAACCTATTTAAGCACAATAAAAAGGATTTTTTCATGCGATATGTGACAATGGATGAAACATGGATCCGCCCCTACACACCGGAATCAAATTGATACGTTTGAAGATAGAAATCGCAAGGAAAAACGGACCCAAATGAACAAGAAGAAGTGCTCTTTTATCAAGACAATACACCGTGTCACAAGTCAATGTTTACGATGACGAAATTGCTTGAATTGAAGTTCAAATTGCTTCCTTATCCACCGTGTTCTCCCCGTTTGGCCTCCCGTGACTATTATCTATTCACAACCTCAAAAAAGCTCGCGGGAAAGAGATTTGGCTCCAGTGAAGAAGTTATCGCCAAAACTGAGGCATATTTTGAAGGGAAAGACAAATCCTTTTACAAGGAAGATTTAGAAATCTTAGAATAGCGTTGGACTGATCATATCACTCTTGAAGAAGACTATGTTGATGAGTAAAGTCGAATTTGAAAAAAAAATGTGTTAGTAGCTAAATTAAAAAATTTTCATCCTACATCCATTGACTAATAATGAACTCTATGTATTAAACTACTTTTTGTTATTTGAATGATTTGTTTCATTTTTTAAAAGAACTATTAAAATACATTAAAAAACATTAACATTTATTTTTGTATTAGTCAGTGGCTTCTGAAATAAGTTCGATAGCAAAGATTTAATTGCTGAAATTACATTACAACATAGTTATGCTGTAAAACTACTGATAAGTCTAACTTCATCTCCAAAAGGACCATTATATTTAAGGAAAAACTTAAGGAAATAAGTGCAAACGAAAATTAGAGCTACTACAAACATGAAATTTGAAAGAAGGGACATTAAGATGTTCGCGAAATATGCTATTTTTTATGATTTAGAATAGTATTACGCGTAAAATTGTTTCATGCGTGCTGCAGGGAAATCCTTAAAACGCTACAGAAGCGACGCGTGTGTGGAAAAAGCGATTCACGCTGGACTTGAATCACTGTAAATTGTACTCGGTGGGCAACACAGTCCTAGGCAAATCTTTCCAAAAAGATAAGGTTCTCCATCTAAAAGGCTACTTGAAAAGGGTTGTACAAGGGTGACAAGCAGAACTTAATAATGAGGTGAAGTATTAGAGCGACGTGTATTAATAGCATGCAGCGGTTTGGAGGAAATTAAGCGAGACATATCTATCGAACACTTTCCATTAAAATATGTTACTTATAAAATGAACCCAAGTCGCCAATTTTCTTCGATGTTCCAAAGACTCAGGTTTGCTAGTCAGTTCTGTTTCTTCAATAGGGCTCTTTTTAGTAGAATCCAAGCAATGCAGTGTATGTTTGGGAGCAAAACCTCAAACCATCGGTGGTAGAACGTACGCTTTGTACAGAATATATGCGTAAATTCCAAAAAAAAAGAATTTAGAGCAGTCAGAAACCGAAAAATTTTTTTTGAAGTACACGCTAGTTTACCAGTATTTTTTCCAAAGTCTGGAATATTTGGAACAAAATGCCAGAGTGGTGTGTATGCCCAAATTGAGGGTCTCAAAGAAGCACAGATATTTTTATATGTTAACGCTCGTAAAACAGAAGTCAAAATAATGTAATAAATTAATATTTTTTATTTTTTTTTTATAAGGAGAGCAGCGTAACCATACCCTAAAATGATTTAGTGTTTTTAGTGTTCCATACGGAACACTACTGGAATCACTTCCGTGTTTGCCTGTCTGTCACATCCGATTTTCTCCGAGACTATTTGACATAGAAAGTTAAAATGTAGCACAAATATAGGAATTGATGGCCCAATCAGAGCCGTGTAGTTTTGAAAGTTAAAGTTTGACTTAAGGGGTTAATTTTGGGGGTGTAAAAAAAATTACCCGGTCATCGAGTGGGGGTGTCAAATAAAAGCTTGTGAAAATACGAGTTCAAAAATATGTATAATGTAATATTCGAGCAAATTTTTCTTGATAATGTTTTTTAAAAAACCGCTAAAAATCGCTGCCCACCCTCCTTATCTCGAGAAACACTGAGAGAAAAACCTTGGAAAAATTCTGGAATATTCTCCACAGGGTGTAAATTGAACGAAAATTATCACGAGTACATTACCTTTAATAATTTATCTGGTATATAAAAAAAAACAAAAATTTCAAAGTCATCAGTTTTCAACAAAGATCGGAAACAAATCTTGTTGAAAACTCATTTAGGGTGAGTTTTGTGAAGTCACTAATCATTTTACATCTCCGTAACAAGTTTTTTTTTATTTTAAAAGCAATTACCGCACAGAACACTAATTGCGCAAGTCCGACTTGCACTTGACCGATTTTAATATTTAAATACTTAAGAATGTTAAGTAGTCAATTGGAAAAAATTTATTCCATAATGCGGTTAAAAAGGGCGCGATATCTGATTAATCGAAATTAGAGCTTTTCGGCCTATTTTTAATAATTTTGCTCTGTCTAGCCTTTTTATTCGATTTTCTTGTGAAGAATTTTATAATTTAATTGAAAAAACAATGTTAATATTTGAATTCTCAAAATCGAACACTCTTATCCGAACTAAACTTATTTTTAAGAATTTTTATATATTAGTTTAGAATTTTAGAAATTGTATGTAAAAATTAAAAAGCAGGATTATTCAAATCAATTTTGATCCCAAGGAATTCTACTAAAACAATCCTGAAGTATAACAAATTATTAAGTTTCGTTATAACTATTTAATTTGATCATAACATGTAGTACTCTTATCTAGAGAAAAATGTTTACAGGATTGTTGTAATATAATATAAAAAATGTTCTTTCTTTTTAACTCAAATTACTTGATGTACCGCCATTGCTTTCTTTACTCGCTGTTCATTCTTAGGACTCAGCATCATCATCAATAAACCCTTTGCGTCCACTACTGAACATAGGTCTCCCTCATCTCAGTCCACTCTCTCCTTTCCTGCGCCCTCCGCATACAATTACCACACAGTCTCTTAATATCGTCGGTCCAGCCTCTAGGAGGTCTACCCCTTGTCGCTCCTAGGTCTCCACTCAAGCAGCCTCCTAGTCCATCTCCCATCCGACACTCCGACTATAAGTCCCGCCTAGTTCCATTTAAGTTTGGCGATGTATGCAATTACAGAAGTAACGTCGGTTCTTTCACGGATAACTTCGTTTCTAATACAATCCAACAGTGACACTCCAATCATTGGTCTTTCCATTTTGCGCTGAGTTATTCTAAGTTTTTTAGCGGTTGTGATAGTTAAGATTACAGTTTCAGCCCCATAAGTCATCTCTGGAAACACACACTGATCAAAGACCTTCTTTTATAGGCAGATAGAAGGATCACTCCTAAAGACATCTTTTAGTCGGGTCTCTCTTTATATCGGGTTCTGAGTTCGGATCTAGATTAGTATCTGTTTGGCTTTTGTACAGTAGCTGATAAAATTCTTCAACCACTTCTAGTATTTCCTCTCTGTTTGTCCCTATATTTTTGATATTCTTAGGAATAATGGCCTCTATATTTTTCATTTCTTCTTCATCAATTAAAAATGCTTTTGTCTAGCTATTTTTATTAATAACTGATTTGATCAGTCGAGGAAAGAGGGGTGAACAGCGATGTTTGGAGGTTTTCTTTTTTTAAATATTACGAAAAAAAATTTGCGCAAATACTACATTATATATTTATTTTGGACCGCGTATTTTGACACCCTACTAGAATTTTTTTACACCCCCCCAAAACCAACCCCTTAAATGAAAGTTTAACTTTCAAAACTACACGGCTCTGATTGGGCAGTCAATTTCTATATTTGTGCCAAATTTCAACTTTTTATGTTAAATAGCCTCAGAGAAAATCGGGTGTGATAGACAGACATACAGACAGACAGATACCGAAATGATCCCATAAGTGTTCTATATGGTACACTAAAAACTCTAAATCATTTTAGGGTATTGTTACGCTGATAAAAAAACAAATATATTGATTTATTTAATATGTTCTAAACGTTCCAACTTTCGAAAAAAACACTGCTAAACTAGTGTGCTTGTCAATAAATCTTTTTCGGTTTCGAACTGCCCTAAATACTCTTTTTTTTCGGATTTACTCATATACAGTTGTAGAGTGTAAAGCTTTCTAGTTCAAAATAATATTCCCTACTTTTGAGAAACTCTCTATGCTAAGCTAAGACATGTTCATGTCGAGACATACATCTGTGCTTCCAAATTAACGCCCAGTACATTGAGTGACGATACCAGAGGAAAGAAGTACCGCGACATAACATGTTGGGTTTAGCAACGTTAACTTTTTAAAAAGAACTGTCGCCTGGGTTATTGTAGCTTTAAATTCTGCTTGATTACTTTGACCTCAAGAAAGAATTTCTTCCAGAACTTTGTTAAGTTGACCGACTTTCTGCTGTCTGTGAATATTTGCATAAATAGTCGATGTTCGAGCGTTCATAGTGAATGAAGAAATAAGCGTACTCTATCGTATATATAAAATATTTTTATTAGTTACTTATTCTATATATTGTGTTCTTGTTAGTTTTTATTTTTTAATCCTATTTTAACCAGAAAAATAATTTTTTTGGCTTCTTATTACCTCCAGTCATCCAACCAGTATTTGCATTTAAATAGGGAATTAAAAGTTTTGAGTGTATATGAGTAGTATAAATAACTGAAGTAAAAACGTATTGCACTGATTTGCTCTCAAATGCATCGTTTCGAGCGCTCTCAAAATTTTAGTTTTCATTTGTAAATGTTTTTTGTTTCTTACGGTTAATTTTTTGTACTTATTTTAATCCTTAACTTACAAAAAAATCTAATTTGCTATTTGTGATGTAACTGTGTTTATGTAATTATATTTCTTCTTTTTTTAGTGTCAACTTCATTATATATATTTTCAACATTTTTCCAAGTTAGTGAAGGAAATATATAAGTGGAATAACGAATTTACGATTCATAAGTTAAATAAATGATCCAGGGGTCTGTAAATAAAAAATTTTAAGTTTTTTGGTTGTCCCTCAAAATATTCCTAATTTGCCACTACATCAAAATATTTATGCGGTACGTCTTTATATAGTCTATTAATATGCAACACTTAAGCTCCCTCTGTCAAACAGCCTTTGAATTAAAAGACTGTGGCATATGAAAGACACGGAATCAATTCCACTTATTATCCCTCCTTTAGCGGGTAGCACTAACAAGGACTTGTCTCTTTTTCGGTACTTTACCTGTATACTCAACGTCATTATATATATTTTCAACATTTTACCAAGTTAGTGAAGGAGATATATGAGTAGAATAACGATTTTATGATTCATAAATTAAATAAGTGGTCCAGGGGTCTGTAAATAAATTTTTTTAAGTTTTTCGGTTGTCCCTCAAAATATTCCTGATTTGCCACTACATCAAAATATTTATGCGGTATGTCTTTATATGGTCTATTAATACGCAAAACTTAAGCTCCCTGTGTCAAACAGCATTTGAGGTAAAAGACTGTGGCATATGAAAGACACGGAATTAATTCCAATTATTATCCCTCCTTTAGTGGGTAGGACTAACAAGGACTTGTCTCTTATTTTTCGGTGCTTTACCTGTATACTACATAATTACTTTTGGTAGAGATTTTGTTTTTATATAATATTGGTAACCAAATGTGGCCATTTAAAAGAAACAATAAAAAAATCCTTTATATTCTTACCCAACGCAGTGAGCGGAGTTTGTTCAGCGGGTTTTAAAATTAAAGTACATCCTGTACAAAGTGCTGGAGCCAATTTCCAGAGAGCCATTCCAATTGGAAAGTTCCATGGAATTATTTGCCCAACTACTCCTACTGGTTCTTTTTTCGTTAAGCCAAAACCGGGCCCATCTGAAAATATTTGATTGATTATTATCTTACTTCAGACGTATTGATGAAAAAAAAAAATATTATAAATATAAATTACCGACATAGACTTAAATGTTCTTAATTCCTTAACTACTTAAAAAGTTTGGTGTGAAACACTGTCATAATCACAACTACGTCATTGTAAAAAACCAAATTCAGAAGATGAAGAACTGAATGACGACACGAAAAAACTTAAAATGGAAAGGGCACTTAAGGCATGAGAACGAGATTGAGATTCAGAGGCGTTAAGAAACTCTCGAAAGAGACATGGAAGGCCATAAGATGATACAACACAGAGAATATACAACAACAAATCGAAGAAAACAAAAACATGAAAATACTCGGAAGGAAATTAACGGATGGAAGAAGAGAAATACACAGATCTAAAGAGAGTGAAGGAAATGAAACAGCAAACAGGGAAAGACTTATAGAAGCTGTAGAAGAATTCTACAGAGGACTAGACACAAGCCAATAAAGAGAGTCAACAAGTGAAGCTTCGAAATTACAATTACATCAATTAATCAACCAGGGTTCAGAAGAATAACCGGAGATAACAATGGAAGAAGTAAAGTTTTTTCTTAAAGAAATGAAAAATAATGAAGCTCCCGGAGAAGATCAAATTGTAATTGAGGCTGTGAAGATGGGTGGCGAAGGATTATTGAAGGTTATAGTTTCTGTTTTCAACCTCTGCTTGAAAAATAGCATAATCCCAAGCAAATAGAATAACGCAGTGACGATCCTCGTTTATAAACAGGGAGACATAGCCGACCGATCAGTCTGCTCTCCCACTTGCTGGTAATCATATATGTCGCCGAGACACTCACATTAACAAAACAATCTGCAAACAAATTAGGAGTATTACAACGGGTAATGGAGAGAGCTATGTTGGGTATGACAAGAAAAGATATAATAACAAACATAATCACCTGGTAACAAACAAAAGTAATAGATATTGTTGAAAAAAATTAGGTAATTCAAAGCGAGATGGGCAGGCCATATAGCCCGAAGGGATGATAATCGATTGTGTAAAAGATTAAGAGAATGGAGACCCAGAGAAGACAAAAGAAATAAAGGTAGACTACTACTAGATGGAGCAATGATATCAAGAGGGTGTCAGTAAATTGGGTTAACACCGCTCAGGACAGAGATCAATGGAAGTTCTTAGAGGAGGCCTATATCCAGTGGATAAGAACGGCTGATGCATTATGATGACATCATAAATCAATGAACTTGTTATTGTTAGTTTTTTTTTCGGTTTACTTATTTTTATCCCCAAAAGCCAAGGATTTTTTGCAATGAGAACAACATAAAATGGAAATATTACTCATGGGGAGATTAAATATGATATATCTGAACTTGTGGTATAATTTTTGCTTAATTATAGTATTCTCTGATTAACTTGGCCTGTATAAAAGTTTTTCTGAAACTTATTTAAATAGACGTATTTGACCAAATTCCTCCACTGAGATTCTGGGCACTGGGGACTCTGTATATCATTTATATTCATTTTAATAGAATACTAGGAGAACAGCGATAATTCAAAGATGAACTTACCTACAGGAAGAGTGTTTCCATGAATTTTATCACAATAGCCAGCGTAGTATCTTACAATGCTTGTAAAAAACTGTATTTCACCAGGTACATTATCGAAGGGCTTTCCAGAATTTAAAGTTTCTAAATGGGCAAGATAATCAGCATCCCTTTCTATTAAATCAGCAAACTATAAATAATAAAGTTAGTAAACTGTAAATCAAATTCACGAGCTGAGGTGATAGTTCCGGATCGCTATATACTGGGTGGACACAAAGATTTGTATGAATTATTAAAGTTCTAGTTTTTGGCAAAAATTGACATATTTATGTATATAAAAATTGCAAATAAGAAAATTTAACGTCCGGTGCTTAACGCTACATAAGAAAAAAAAATGAGAAATCATCCAAAATTGGGTGGTTTTCTAATCTTCAAACTCTAAAAGGGTCTAACCGAATTATGTAGATATTAAATGCATAATTCATACTTGTAGTTTTTGCGTTCATTACGGTACATTATAATAAGCTAATTTTCAAATTGATTCATAATAAATATCATATAAAACAAAACAAAAGATATTGTTATTCGAAATGACAATCTGTAAGTTTGTGAGTGTAAGTGGTTTTTTAAGAAGATATTTTTCGAGTTACTTCGCACCCTACTTAACAAATTACATTAAGAAAGAAATTATGTTTTTTTTTTATTTATTTATTAGCGCTTATTTGTGAAATAAAGTTTGTGGTTTTTAAATTTTAAAAGCGAATAAAATGTCTTATTGCATATTTCATGAATCGTTATTATTTATGAGGATGTTGTAATACGTGGATGAGAGTGGGTTTTATGTTATGTATACATACACGCCTAATTATTTTCGTAACCTGATTATGATCAAGATAAAAATATTTTACAGTATCAAAAATATCACTTATCAGATGATCATATCTTGAAAACTACTGAAATTTATAATTTAGAATAATAAGTTAATACGATAAATGATACAAAATTTGTGTTATCTCTCTGTGTTTTTTTAGCGTTCCGTACGGAACACTTATGGGGTCACTTCGGTGTCTGTCTGTTTGTCCGTCCGTCTGTCACACCCGATTTTCTCAGAAACTATTTGACATAGAAAGTTGAAATATGGAACAGATATAGAAATTGGAGCAGTGTAGTTTTGAAAGGGTTAGTTTTGGGGGGTGAAATCGAAAGTGAAAAAAAATTATCAGGTCCTCGAGTGTGATGTTAAGTGAAAGCTTGTGAAAACACGAGTTCTTTGTATTATTTAAAAAACGGCCAAAAATCCTTGTCCCCCCACTCTATCTCGGAAATTACTAATCATAAAAGTTTTAAAAATTCTGAAATATTATTTTAAAGGCAGTTACAGTGCGAAACACTAGTTACGCAAGTCTAACTATCACTTGACCGGTTATTTTTTCTTAAAATATATAAATAAATATTTTAAGATATAAAGTCGAGAAATTTGTACATGCAAAATGACCAATACAGTTGTAAAATAGACACCACTGGTTATTTAAAATTAATTGCTTAATTTTTCCGATTTTAAGAAATATCAAAGAATATAACAGTAGCTCTGTATACAGAGTGTTATGAAAATTGCTTGATAAATTGAAAGTAGTGAATTCTCGAGTCAATCTGAAACACATTCTATTTTTATTAAATTTAAGCATTATTCTACACTTTATAAATCACTGTACTGCGTAATTTTAAAAAGTAATGCGACGCCACTGGTACAGCTGAGATGAGCATTCGGAATTCCTGAATGAGAGAGAGGAGTTATACAAATAAATTAAAGAGAGACGACGGAGATTCTTGATACCCACCGTTGAAGATATTTTGCATGTTTACGTTTGGAAATAGTTTGCAAAAATAAATGTATTTTCATTAAGTATTGCAAATGGATAATGCCAAAAGTGCTCTAAGTGATTCATTGATGTTATTGAAGATAAATAACAATTTTAACCTATATGTGTTGTGTTCAATGCATTGTTTCCTATGATATTTTTAATTGCTAAGAAAAAACAAGTAGCTTTTTACTTATTCAGAAGCAAGCAAATAATAAAATAGTTAAGCTAGTGCAACAGTAAAATAGGTATCGGCTAGTAGTTTCAAAATCACCATCAAACAGATAGGGGAGGCAATTAAAAGTTTGAGACTCCTTTAAGTTAGTTTTATATGTTATTATCGAAGGGAGCTTTTGATCAATATTTGTCTCTAATTGCTTTCGCTATACCAGTTTGACTATATCAAACAATTTTTCATAACGTCCTGTATATGATGAATAGTAACTCGTTTGTCATTTACCTTATTTATAAGTCTGCCTCTTTCCGAAGCATCTAGATTTCTCCATGATGAGTTTCTGGCAAATGCTTTTTTTGCTGCTGCTACAGCAAGGTCCACATCCTCCTAAAATATGTGATAACCAAGTAAGTCAACAATAACACAAAAGTAATCCAGTTACAGATACTTTTAATAAATTACACAGGTATACAAAATAAAAAAATTTTAAGTGAGACACGTGTTTTCCTAAGTATTTTTTTATGCTGAATCCAAAAAAAAACATAAAAAAACACATCCACCTTGAGATTTTTTCAGAAAATACACTTAAATTTGCCAAAAGTCTATTTTAATAAATAAAATGTAAAACTGTACAATTATTAAAATTATGGAATAAAACTATTATTTCGGACATCTTTAAATGTTCTGAATCTACATTTATCATAACTTAAACATATTAGGTTTTAGTGTTTATGTTTAACAAAAAACATGCTTACACCACCTTTAACTAAGTAACGAAATGCCGTTTAAACTAAATATCTGTAACAGCTAAATTAAAAATAGTTTTTAATTTTTATTAATATTGAACAAAACTATTATTTCCATCAAAAATGTTTTATGTTCAGTTTTAACAAAAAATTCGTTTTTAACACTTACAAGGGGGCTATATGGTTGGTAAAATGCTTTTTTAAGTAAATAAATGCAATAGCTAAACAAGAATTTTTTTTCGACAAATCAAAATCATTTCTACAAGTTTTTTAAATTCCAAATTCGAATTTGATATCGAAACATGAGGACCAGTGTTTAGTGTTAAAAAAAACATCCGTTTACTATTTAGGAACAAGAGGTTGCAAAATGCAGTCTAATGTATATCCCTTGAGAGTTTTAGAAGTCAATTTTGTGGCTGGATTGGTTGAGTGAATATGGGGGAATGTAAATGGGTGAGTGAGATAGTAAGTGAGTGAGAAGGTGAGTGAGTGAAGTGGTGAGTGAGTGAGCGAGCGAGCGAGCGAGCGAGTGAGCGAATGTAGAAGTGAGTGAGTGTGTGAGTGAGAGACTGAGCGAGTGAGTATTTTATTCAATATTAATAAATATTAAAAACAGTTTTTTTAATTTAGCGGTTACACGAATTTATTTTAAACAGTATTTTGTTACGTATCTTATTTAAAGGTGGTGTATGCGTGTTTTTTGTTAAACATGAACACTAAAACCTAATATTTTTAAGTTTTTAGGATAAGTGTAGATTCAGAACATTTAAAGATGTCCCAAATAATAGTTTGGTTCCATAGTTTTAGTGATTGAACAGTTTTACACTTTATTTATTAAAATGGATTTTTGGCAAACTTAAGTGTATTTTCTCAATCAACCTCAGGGTGGATGTCTCTTTTTATGATTTTCTTGGATTCGGCATAAAAAAATACTTAAGAAAACATAATTTTTTTTTCTATATCTGTGTTATTATAGATGTTATAACTTAGTAGAACAGACAAAGAAAAAGTCACATCGCACAAAAAACAGGTATTTTAATTTAGTAATTACTCCGTCCAATTAAATTTATTCTTTGACACGGAACTCTGTTTCTCTCCTGGTACTAACTAATATTTGTATTTTTGTCGACTGATTTACGAGAAGATTTTTTTTTTGGAAGATATATATATATATATATATATATATATATATATATATATATGTATATACATATATATATATATATATATATATATATATATATATATATATATATATATATATATATATATATGTATATAAATATTTTCTGTTTATATTTTTATTACATTTTCAGTAATTAATACTTCATCGTGAGTTCTGAGTTACCGCTACGTACAGTCGAAATATACATGAAAATATATTGCTAATTTTGGACAACATGTTGATGTTACTTTTGCTAGAACTCAAGGGGCAGCCACTGGTTTAGAATGAAAAAAATAAATAAGAAATAATATTTTGTCTACATAGTCTTAGTACTGCAAAAAATCGTCGTTTGAAAAGTAAGGTAAACGGGGAAGAAAATACGAACAGAATTGAAAAATTCACCTTTATTTTTCAACATAATCTCCTTTGAGTTCGATACCTTTCATCCAGCAATGTTTCCATGCCATTAAATCTTTTTTATAAAATTATTTCTATTGACGTGCAAAATATTCATTCACGGCTTACGTCACTCCGTCATTTCCATGAAATCGTCATCCTCTAGCAATCTTTTGAGGTTCAGAAACAAAAAAAAGTTCAGAGGGGCCAAATCAGGCCAGTAGTGTGGATGATTAAGCAATTCGAAGCGAAGTTTATGAATGTTGGCCGCGGCAACGAGTGACGAGTGAGCAGATGCATTATCGAGACGCGGTACCCGTCGTCCACACAGCTTCTGTATACCCATGTGTTTATGCAAAATATTTTGTACGCGTTGACTTAATATCCCTTCAATATTGGCAATCTCTCGGACGTTCAAAGGGCTGTTACTGAAAATTATTTTGTGGATTTTCTTCACAATATCCAGAGTTCATCGCCGGAGCGTCCACTACCATGCCTGTCATTTGTGCTTATTCGGCCATGTTTAAACTCGGAAACCCAGTAGTTTCCGGTCTTCAATAAAGGAGAAGAATCACCTTCTTCTTCACACAAGCTTCACTTTTATTGCAGTGGCCGTTTCCTTTTCCAAAAAGTAAAATTTTGACATAGCTCGAATCTCCATGATGTCAGAACTCGCGTATACACGTTTGTTGTTTGACCACTTTTAAACTTAGAAACTCCGTAATTTACAGTCTTCAGTGGAGGAGAAGAATCACCGAGAACATTGTCAGGCTTTACTTTTATTTCGGTGGCCGTTTTCTGTTTTAAAAGTAAAATTTTATCAGGGCACGAATCTCAGTTTGCCATGATATCGGATATCGTGTAAACACGCTTGTATTTCGACCGAATATACAGTAACCGCACTGAACTATAACTCTATATATGACGAAATGAAACTAAATGGTCCAATTCTATCATGAGATTGCCATATGTGGGTCACTTACCTTACCTTTTAAACGGCCCTCGTACTATCAAATAAAATATGCGTAATATTATGAAGATGTGAAAATTGTTAGAATGCACCTCAAGAATAAGTAAATATTCAGAAATAAAAATGTATCTCTCTCTCTGTCTGTTAAGACAGTTACTAAATTATGAAATTTGTTAAAAGAAAAGTTATTTTATCACGTTTCCAAATACAGTGTTTTTGAATTCCTGAAAAAAACTGAATGGCTTATCCCTATATATTATAAAACGCAACGTCTCTCTGTCTGTCCGTTAAGGCGCTTATCACTCTAGAACGGGGGTGCTCAAACTTGAACTGCTGGCGATCTACCTCAATATTGTTAGACTACGATCGATCGACTCTGAGAGGCTGCAAGTAAGTGTGATGCAGGATTGTCGTCTAGGTAGGGTGTATCGTGGCATAGATATTAGTTTTCCGCACAATATGCATTTTTTTAGTCAAGGTAAGTGTAGGTCTGCTCTAAAATGTCAATGAAAAAACTCATAATTATTCAAAATTGCGAGTTTATTGGTTCTTACAAAACAAACGAGTTCTAGCGTCTAAACTTAACTGAAGAGTGACTTTGGATGTTGAAGCGTGGCACTGCATGTCCTCGGCATACTTTTCATAAGATGGTACGTAATTACCGAGTGCTAATCGCAAGCATGATGACATATGTTAGTCAGTTAGTCGATTGCGATATTTTGACTTAATTATCTTCATTTCAGAAAATGCAGACTCGCACAAGTAAGTTGACCTAAACATTGCCGTCAGTTGAAGGGCGATTTGCCTTAGATTCGGATATTTATCTTCAGATATAAAACACCAGAATTTTGTATCAGATGCTGTGGCTTTGAGATGTATATCTGATATAATCTGCACTAACTCATTTTCAACAGAACATGAGTCCATGTTAAACTGACTTGCTATTTCAGTAGCTAATTCCTCAATGTTTTTACACGAAAAAGGATAACTCATAAATGATGCGATATTTGCCAATTTACTGAAATCATAAAAAACATATTTCGAATTGGCCCAAAATGTTTGATAATTCTGCCTCATAAATATCATAATTCAACTGAGGAATCCTTGCTTTCAAAGACGGAAAATTTTTTCAGATCCTTTCTTTTCAGTTGATCTATCATAAGTTGCAATTTACTTTTGAATGCGTTTATTGCGCTAATCATCTCAATAATAGTTTTTCCTTTACCTTGAAGCTCCAAATTAATGGTGTTTAAATGCATTGTGATGTCTGTCAAAAATGCCAAATCAGTCAGCCATTTTCCGTTTTTCAGCATCTGAGTGTCATCACCTCTTTCGTCCAGAAAAGCTGTTATTCGGGCAACAATTCTTGAAATCTTTCTAGGAATTTTCCGCGACTCAACCACCTGACGTCCGTGTGAAGAACTAAATCAGTGTGTTCAGCTGACTCACTATCTTCCAACTGCAATTTAAAGAGCCGTCGTTGCAAGCTACGTGCACGGATAGAATTCACAATTTTTATTGCAATGCCAATAATCTCCTTCATGTTTAGAACTTTTGAACACAAAACTTGTTGATGTATAATGCAATGGAAAGAGAAAAATGAAGGGAAATCATCATTAGCTCGACACAATGCCACAAAACCGTTTTCGTTTCCAGTCATTGCTGGTGCTCCATCGGTTGTAATGCACAGTAGTTTATATATTGGTAGCTTGTAGTTTGTTACAACATTGAAGAAAACGTCATATATATCTTCGCCACGGGTCTTTCCTTTCAGAGGAATCATTGTCAAAACTCTTCCTTAGCCGACATGTCATTGAATACCATTCGAATAAAAATACACAGCTGGGCAGTGTCTGTCATATCGGTGGATTCGTCGAACTGTAAAGAAAAGTATGTACATTCCATGATATCATGTTTTAGTTTATCTGCCATGTCCTGACTCATGACTTCAATACGCCTTGTGACAGTCGGACGAGATAACTGAAGTTTTCTAATAGCCGACATAATCTCTGTTTTATTCTTAAAATCTACAAATAAAGTCTCACCCGCTTCAATAAATGCTTCCTTCACAACCAGTCCATCATCAAATGGTTTCTTGTGTTTCGCCAATATATGAGATACTTTAAATGACGCTATCGTTGCAGCTTTTGATTGTTTGGCTGGTCTTGTGAACATGGTTTGTTCTTTTTTCAAGTTATCAAATCACGTACTTTTCGTTTTTTAATTCACTCTGTGACGGAAAATCCTTTTCATAGTTTTTATGAACCGTTTTATGATGCTTCTCTAAGTTCCCACGCTTAGGTATTGCAACTGACGCACGGCAAATGAGACAAATGCACTTATCCTTTACCATACAAAAGAAAAATTCTTCCTCCCAATCGTTATTAAAATGATAAGTTTTACTTTTCTTCGCCGCACTCATTTTAGACTATTTATTAATAAACTTTGTATCGATGTATCGCCTTCAAGTTACAACTCAGACTGACTCCTATTCCTGCAGGCGCAACATTTATATCGGCGCGAACGAAGTCTCGAATGTTCCCGTCAAAACGCGCGACCGAAGTTTCTAGAAAAATCGGCGGGAATCAAAACGCGGCTTTTCTTTGACAAGTACCGCGCGTTCCTTTGATAAAGCCGCCTTTTGCCGCTAGCAAGGGGTTATTACGATAAAAGAAAGTGATGAGGGGGTTATTCTGGCCTAATTGTGGATCGAATAAATTTTAATAGTTTATTCATTACATTTTGTTTTAGTTACCTAAAATACCACCATTTTGTTTTAGTTACCTAAAACAAAATCTGTGAATAGTTCTATATCGTGGGGGGTCGGTCCCCGTGGGGGGGCGGGATAGAATATCTCCCCGGGTATGTTCTGCCTGTCGTAGGAGGCGACTTAAAGAACACTCTAGATGGTAGATGCCCAGATCCCACCAGCATCGCCCGGTGTGATACCATCGCATCGGCTTAAGCTGCGTGAAGTTGCTTAACGTTTCGTGGCTGTGCCGATGTCCCGGTCTGTGGGACCAAATAGCATGATGAGGCACCTGGATACAAAAAATTCCGGAGGTAAAATGGCCCCCCGTTCGGATCTCCGGGTGGGGGCTGGTTCAGGGGCGTCGACATGCAGAGAACAGAATTTCAAAATGGATTTTTGCAACATACGAGGTTTAAATTCGAACATAAATTCAGTGCACCAACACCTGCAATCAAATAAACCTCATCTACTCGCTCTCTGTGAAACTAAGGTCAGTTCATCGACCAGCACAGTAAACTATCTTTATCCTGGGTACGATTTCTATTCCCGATTTAGGCGTAACTTTGGAATATGTCTTTATGTCAGAAGCGACCTCTCTTGCCAACGAGAAGAGGCTCTGGAGCCCCCAAACTTTGATGTTATGTGGTTAAAAATAACGACTCAACCAACCACAAGGTTCGTCTGTATCCTCTATCGACCACCAAGTGATACAAACTTTAGAACACTTTTCGCTTCTCTTGCAGACACCATAGATCATTTACAAATTAACTATCCAAATGCCGAAATTGCCATCCTGGGCGACTTTAATGTCCACAACATCAACTGGCTTAAATATTCAAATACTACCGACGAACAAGGTCGTGAAGCCGAATCATTTTCAATCAGTTGTGGCTTGACTCAGCTTATTGATGAACCAACACGGATCCCTGATCGAGACGGAGAGTTCGCCAGTCTTCTTGATCTGTTTTTTTTAACCACCAATCCGGAGATTTACACCGTCAGCGTAAATCCGCCGTTAGGTTCTTCCGACCATAAACTACTTTCGACATCGAGTATTCTACCAATCAGTGCAGAGAGGCGCCCAAACCGCGCAAGATTTGGCACTACAAATCTGCTAAATGGGAACATCTCATGGAATATTTTCGAACTTTCCCTTGGTTGGATGTTTGTTTTCGATCCGACGATCCATCTGTCTGCGCCCAGGGAGGTTTCCGATGTTATTTCGGCCGGTATGGATGCTTACATCCCTTTTTCGAAGAAATGCCCTTCCAACGGCAAGCCTTGGTTTGACCTAAAATGCAAAGAAGCTGTTGCTTCTAAACATCTTGCATACCGACAGTGGCGTGAAGATCCTAACACCATAAATCGTAACATCTTTGTTCGTGCCAGGAACAGATGCAAAGAAATTATCGACGAAACCAAGGAGGTACACAATCAACGGATTAGAAACAAACTTCTCGCTTGTCCCGGCAATTCTAGGTCCTTTTGGTCAGTCGCTAAGGCAGTTAGTCAGAATTTCACCAAATCCACCATACCACCACTCACACGGCCAGATAATTCTATTGCAACGACACCTGTTGAGAAAGCGAACTTGTTGGCTGAACTCTTTGCTTCACATTCTACTGTCGATTTCCAAGGAAAAACACCACCTACTATCCCCATAGTGCAGTCAAGGATGCCCGATATTGTCTTCAGACAGCGTATCATAAAACGTATTTTGATGAAGCTAGACACCAAAAAGGCTTCAGGCGCTGACGGAATACCTGCCATAGTTCTCAAGAACTGTGCGAGGGAACTAACACCAGTTTTCTGTAGACTTTTCAACCTATCTTACAGAAAGGGAATATTTCCTTCCTGCTGGAAATGTGCCACAGTTCAGCCGATACCTAAAAAAAGGCAAGAAGACCTTGCCAAATAACTACTGACCAATCGCACTACTCTCAATAATATCGAAAGTCATGGAAAAGGCTATCAATCAGCATCTTCTAAAATATCTTGAAGGATTCAGCATTATTAGTGATCACCCAATATGGCTTTCGTAAAAATAGATCAACAGGAGATCTTCTGACTCATGTAACACATGTTTGGAACAACGCAATTGAACACTTTGGAGAATCTCGAGCGGTTGCTCTTGACATATCCAAGGCATTTGACCGTGTTTGGCACGATGGGCTGTTGGCTAAGCTACGTTCTTATGTATGTCTGAAAAGTTCTGTTTGTGGCTCTCATGTTTCCTCAGAGAGCGTTCTTTACGAGTGGCAGTTGACGGATTTCTTTCTAACACCTTCACTATCAACGCCGGTGTGCCCCAAGGTTCCATACTGTCTCCTACTCTCTTCCTCATTTATATTAACGATCTGCTGGAAAAGACCGAGAATCCAATCTACAGCTTTGCAGATGACAGTACACTTATCTCTTCATTTCACTTTGAACGCTCGGACATCGACTACTCAGACGAATATCCGCAGACAGCAGGAAGTCATTCAACTTAACAAAGACCTGGAAGAAATTCTATCTTGGGGTGACAGTAACCAAGTGGAATTTAACGCTACAAAAACCCAGGCGGCAGTTTTTTTCTAAAAAAGTTAACGTTGCAGAAACCCGACATAGTTATGTCGGGGCACTCCATCCCTCTAACATCGTCACTCAATCTGTTAGGCGTTAATTTGGGAGCAAATATGTCCTGGCATGAACATGTTGCAGGCATAGCAAGAAGAGCTTCTCAAAAGTTGGGAATATTGTTTCGAACCAGAAAGCTTTACACTCCACAACAACTGTTAATTCTTTACAAAGCTCAAATTCGACCAACTATGGAATACTGCTCCCATGTTTGGAGTTCCGCTCCCAAACATACACTGCATTTGTTGGATTCTATCCAGAGAAGAGCTGTTCGTCTGATTGGACACCCGGAACTGACCGACGGCCTTGATTCGCTGGAACATCGAAGAACGGTTGGCGACTTGAGCCTATTCTACAAGTACTTTCATGGAAAGTGTTCGAAAGATGTGGCCCGTTTAATTCCTCCCAGAGCGGTGCATATTAGAAGTACACGTTGCGCTAATGCTTCACATCCGTATGAGGTTCAGCTTGTTACTCCTCGTACAACGCTTTTCAAGCAGTCTTTTATATGGAGAACATCATACCTTTGGAATGGTTTTACCCAGGACTGTGTTTCCCATCGAGTACAATCTACAGCGATTCAAGAACAACGTGAATCGCTTTCTCCGCACACGTGTCGCTCCTGTAGCGCTTTAGGGACTTCCCTGTAGCACGTGTACTAGACCCATAAAAAAAAAAAAAAAAAAAAAATATCGGAATTTTTTTCTCGAGATCGACTCAAAAAGCACTCGCGATCGACTTGTCGATCGCGATCGACCGTTTGAGCACCCCTGCTCTAGAACCACTTATCCGAGTAATTCATACATATATTCTCTGGCCTGGTTTTAGTGTATATGTTCTTACATTAGGTAACATAAAGAATAAGCAGTGACGATAATAGTGAATTAAATCGGAAAAAAGTTTGCCCTCAGCGCGCTTTCTTGCAAAAAAATCTAAACAATAATTCTGTAGTCCACGCGAGAGGAGCCAAACTTTAAAAGTTTGTGTTTAAGATTTTACAAATGTAACAATATACTAGTACTCCATATTTTACTTAAGATTTTTAGAATCCTCTGTGAGTTGTCTATTTCAAATTAATGTAACTTTAGCTAACTAAAACAAATTGTACTCGTATTTTATTACGGTCGACCCGGGATATCTGAATAATCGGATACTCTAATGATATTGACCAACTCTCTGCGTATTTACATTACACCATGATTAATCATTTAATCGATATCAGAACTGGTTGATTGTATTGGCTAATAACGAATCAAATTTAGTGTTTGTTTTACTTCTAGAACTTAAAATATTCCCTAGTTCTCCGACTTTAACACTATTATTGAAGGTCTATCTATCCTAATGAAGTGCCTAGTTTTAACTAATACAGAAAACATTAAATAATATTTTATTTATCATTAACAGTTAAATGTTTTCTAAATCTGTATTTTGATAAGTCATCTATAGTTACCAAAATTAGTAAATTTAAGTAGGAACACTGCTATAGTATCCACGGCGATTGTAATAAACTACTACTGGTCATTAAGTTTTATTGCGGCATTGCTACAAATCCAGAATAAAATAACTTTTTGTATACAGTTCAAAGGCACATAATGTCGGAAAGGGATGCAATTCATTTTAGTGTTTTAACTGTCCTTATAGCATTCACTGAAATTTTAAATTGATAATTGTTATGGCGAAAAATGATTACACGAATGATATAATTTGTCTTGTGTATGGAACTCTGTTACATCAACCCATGCACTTATGTACTGTCCTGCTCAGGAACATATTATAGTTTTCTAGAGAATAAATTATACTTTAATAACAGAGGAAGCTTCAAATTATTTGTCTAAATTGCGATTAATTTGCTCAAACAGGACCAGGATCAGGACCTGGTTTCCAGAGTCATAATTTATTTTTTATTGTCATTATTTATATTGCTTACTTTTCGAGCCTCTGCAACATCAGCAATCTTCTCACCAGTAGAAGGATTAATAGTCGGAAAAGTTTTCTTGCTTATTGAGTCAACAAATTCATTGTTGATAAATAACTAAAAATGAAAAAAAAAAAGAGAATTAACAATGGTGTAACAGAAATAAATAAATTAATCAGTTACAAGTACAATATGTTCCCCTATTTTCCTAATATATTTGTGATATTTTCGTTCTCTGTGGAGAAAGATAGCCTTGATTTTCACAACACCATGCTACTTTGTTGTAAAGCGACGAAGGAAATTTTTGTTTGCCGTCACAGTAACAGCTTAAAATTTGAATCCGTTTTCTAATTTTTAAGAAAATTCCGATTTTTCTTTTTCAATTCCGAATACTGCTTCTTGGAATTGGTGGATCCTTGTAGCAAGACCTATTGCAGAAAATTCACGGATCTCAATAATAAAGGAAAAAATAGACCCCAAAAAAATAATGTCATGATTATTTTTTCGCAACCCATTGATGAACGTTGAACTCCACAATATCGAAATACGTAAATCATAGAGAAGGTCGTTTTTTTTCGATCCTGTCAGTTGGCTATTCTCAAATAAATTTGATAAAAAATATATTAAAGTATTTTTCAATTCTAAAACCGAAAGATGAAAGCGTTTATGCCGTGACTGCTGTGTTTTATTTTCAGTGAATGTTTACCAATTACGGCGGTAAGGTGTCGTAAAGGTCAATGGTTTTTTAAAGGGTGATGGACCGACTTAGTGATTAAGAAATTTGCAGAAAGTATATAATATTAGAGCAAGTGAGATAGATCGTGTCAATGGTACAGTTGGTTAAGTTTTAAATTCGTCAAGGACATATATATATATATATATATATATATATATATATATATATATATATATATATATATATATATATATATATATATATATATTTTATTTAATATAATATAAGTATATATTATTTATATATATAATAATAAGGCACAATAAATTGCACCTAAATAATAAAGAATAAGTACTACAAGTTTTCTATCATTTGTCGATCCTAGCTCGACTAATGAGCGGTGATGGGGCGGAACGCGTCTCGAGATGGATTAACAAATAAAAGAACAGTGGGTAGACTGTTGACTTTGTCCATTGTCAGTAGTTTTACATTAGGGCTCACACCGATATACTTAAAAAATATATTCCATTACAAGAGCACCTAGAAGTATAAAAAAACCGGTCAAGTGCAAGTTGAACTTGCACAATTAGTGTTCCGTACGTTGATTGTTTTTAAAATAAAAAAATTTGTTAGGGTGGTATAAAATGATAAGTGACTTCACAAAACACACCTCAAAGGAGTTTTCAACAAAGGTTGTTTCCAATCTTTACTGAAAACTGGTGACCTTGAAATTTTGTTTTTTTTTATAGACCAAATAAATTATTAAAGGTAATGCACTCGTGATAATTTTCGTTCAATCTATACCCCGTGGAGAATATTCCAGAATTTTTTCAAAATTTTTTGATCAGTACTTTTCGAGATAAGATAGGGGACAGCGATTTTTTAAAAGTAATACGAAGAAAAGTGTGCGCAAGTATTACATTATATACGAGTATATATATATATATATATATATATATATATATATATATATATATATATATATACATATATATATATATATATATATATATATATATATATATATATATATATATGTATATATATATATATATATATATATATATATATATATATATATATACATTTACTCGTGTTTTCACAAGCTTTCATTGGACATCACACTCGATGACCTAGTAAAAAAAAATTTTTTCACTTCCGATTTCACCCCTCAAAACGAACCCCTTAAGTCAAAATGTATGTTACGGCGGTATAAAAATGATCAGTGACTTCACAAAACACACCCCAAATACGTTTTTAACAAAGTTTGTTTCCAATCTTTACTGAAATCTAATGACCTTGAAATTTTTGTTTTTTTTATATACCATATAAATTATTAAAGGTAATGCACTCGTGATAATTTTCGTTCAATCTACACCCCGTGGAGAATATTCCAGAATTTTTTCGAAATTTTTTGATAAGTACTTTTCGAGATAAGGCCCGGGACAGCGATTTTTCGCGAATTTTTAAAAATAATACAAAGAAAAGTGCGCGCAAGTATAATATTATATATATATTTTTTACTCGTGTTTTCACAAGCTTTCATTTGACACCACACTCGATGACCTAGTAAAAAAATTTTTTTTTCGCTTCCGACTTTACCCCCCCAAAACTAACCCCTTAAGTCAAAATTTAATTCTCAAAACTACATGGCTCTGATGAGGCCATCAATTCCTATATTATTACCAAATTTCACCTTTTCTATGTCAAATAGTTTCGGAGAAAATCGGGTGTGACAGACAGACAGACAGACAGACAGACAGACAGACAGACAGACAGACAGACAGACAGACAGACAGACAGACAGACACCGAAGTGATCTTATAAGTGTTCCGTACGGAACACTAAAAATTAAGTTTTTGTTCTAATTTTGTACACTTACAATTTTCTGGACAGTTTTTTATTTAAAAAAACAATAAAGTCCGACGACACTGTCAATATGATTTTATTATTGCTACACTTTTATGTGTATGTCAATGTTATATACTTGTCAGACAAATTTTTACAAATAAATATCTAATTAATTGTTATCTTTTATAAAATTATACTAATGCAACCAAAAAATTCACGCTTTATATTCAGAAAATAATAATGCTTTAGCAGGAATCGTAAACTTTACAGAAGAAGGCTTACTTACGAGTTTTACAAAATATCACTTTACGAACTTGATACCTAAATAACTGTTTGCTACAAGGGTATAGAAAACTAAACTTTCCGTACGGATTCTACACAGGAAGCGTTTTTGCAGATTAATGTGGAAAATAGGGGTAAATAATTGAACGTTAACTATTCAATTAATAGTGAAATAACTGTAAACAATTAAATATTTTAAAAAGATATAGATATTTAGTTGGTAAGTTCACGCTTGTACGAAAAAAAACTATTCTTAAAACTTGCTGAAACTATTTTTTTCATTCTAGACTACTGTTCTAACACACTATTTATCGTCTTGTGCATTCCTGTAATATCGTTTGTAAAAGAAGTATTTTACGTATTTCTTAGCAATATATTTGTTTATGTCAACTCAATGAAACTAAATTTTATCCAAAATAATAAAAAAAAATGTTCATTTTCCTTACCTGGGTGTATTTGACTTGGACATTTTTAGCCATTTTAACACTTTCTGAAGGTCCAAATAACCGAGTCAGCTGTATAGTGTGTGTAATACTAACTAATTCATTTTAAATAAGGTGTTTATATAGAAACAAGATATGGTACGATGAGTAGAGTGTATCAGAAAAGATATAAAATTTGAAGTAATTTTTACTTATTTGTAAAAAAAATCATGACTTTGGATTTTTTGTTAAATAGTTTTATGCGTTGCCAAGAATTAATCAAAAGAACTGTATTTTTTTCATAAAATAGGCAATATCTTTGAAAAATTGTGGCTCCATAGTAGGTCACTTTTTTAAAAAAATATCCGCAATTTTATTCTTGGATATAAATGAAGAACTCAAGAGTACACGTTGTGTCAAGCTTAATTTTTTAGTAAAAATAACCACAGCATTTATGCTCGAACCATTTATTTTATTGGGAAATAAAACAACTTATAAAATGTTGATTGTGTTATCTATTCCAGTGGCTTTTTGGCTTTTCAGGCCTTTGTTCTCCCACTAAGGTAGATTTGTGAATTAATTCTTGATTAGACAATAATATATTTTTTAAGCCCCAAAAGTGTTGGACCTGGATGGGTCCGGATGGTAGAACAAGGACTGAGATTGATTATACTATCACAAATAGAAGAAAATTCTGCAAAGATGTATCAGTACCCAACAAGTTTGATATAGGTAGCGACCACAGACTAGTAACAGCTTTATTTAAAATAAATGTGAAAATAGAAAGAAAGAACATGATTGAACATAAACACATTCAGTTTCTAATCATATAATTACTAAAGAAAAATCAACAACACATTCAAATAATATTGAAAAGTAAACTCCAACCAGTAGACAGCTTAAAGAATATGGAAATAAAGCAAGAAAACAAAAATATGAAAGTATCCAAATCCAAGATATCACAAAATAAAACTAAAATAATAAAATTACGAGATAAAACAGGTAAAATAGTAAGTAACAGGAAGGAATTATACAAAACTTTATTTCTCGACTATAAGAAATACGAATCAGCAGCGAAAACATATTCTTAACGTTGACTCAGAAGAAATTCCTGAGATAAGTCGAAGCAAATTGGCAACTGGTTTAAAACAAATGAAGAATAAGATATCTCCAGGTGAAGATAAAATAAGATCTAAAGTATTATGGGAGAAAATGTACTTCCTGAAGCCATACGGATACCACAAATACATCGGAGAACAAAGAATAAATGTACGTTGGTAAAACACTGAGGTCATACTTTTGTGCAAGAAAGCCAAGGGAGAAATGGGAGAAAATGAACTTGCTGAAGTGATAAGAATGCAACAAATATATCGGAGAACAAGGAAACAGTGAGGTCATACTTTTGTTCCAGAAGCGCGATCACGAAAACCTTGAGTACGATCATCCAATCAGCTTGTTATGGCATTTGCCCGTGCTTTTTACTAAAATTGTCACAAACTATCTAACAAATAAGTTCGATAACTACCAACCAGTCGAACATACGGGCTTTCGCAAGGAATTTGGAACAACGGATCATATCCAGGTTTTTTAGTAGAAAAAGTGACCAAATATAATATTAAGGAGCACCTAGCTTTCATCGATTATAAGAAGGTTTTCGACACTTTGGAACACTGAGCAATTATGCAGTCTTTAGCTCATGCCGGACTAGACTTAAGATACACCGAACTCCTAAAATTCATATATGAAAATGCTACATTAACAGTTAAATTAGATGAAGATCGAAAAACATAACCCTTAAAGATCAAGAAAGGTGTTAGGTAGGGCGAAACAATTTCACCAAAATTATTTACCCTGGCCTTGGAGGATGTATTTAAAAGTCTTGAGTGGGAAGAGAAGGGAATTAAAATCGATGGCACATACACACTTGCAATTCGCAGATGATGTGGCACTGATTACCCAAGATCTAGAAGAACTCAAAATCATGATAGAACAACTTAATCAAGCTTCACAAAGAGTAGCGCTTGAGATAAAAATCATGAAAATAAAACTTCTAAGCCTGTAAAACACAAAATCTAAGATCAGCACGGAAGAGTTCGAGAGAGTGAAAGTGGATACGGATAATCAAACAGCGAAAATACCAAGACGAATTGGTTTTAGTTGGACTGCATTTCAAAAACTAGGATTAACTCTAAAAAACAAAGATATCCCCATCACCTTAAAAAAAAGTGTACTAGAGCTGCATACTTCCAGTAAGCATGTATGGTCTGGAAACCATGACCCTTACAAAAAATAGGCTTTGTTGACTCCACCGTACTCAACAGACCATGAAAAGACATATGTTAGGTGTTAGTTTACAAGAACACATTAAAAGCGTGAATATCAGATGAAGAACAAGAATTACAGACATCAGTGAAAGAGTGGAAAACATAGAGTGGCAATGGGCGGGGCATGACTAGAACAAATAATGTCATTTGGCCAAGAAAATTACTTAAATGAGACCTTGGTAGAACAGACAAAGTGTGGGAAGATCAATTAAAATATGGACTGATCATATCAGGTTGACAGCGACAGTACATGGCTCTATCTTGCACAGGATAGAGACAATTGGAAGAAAATTGAAAAGGCCTATTTTGTTAAACTACCAAGGATGGTCAAAGAAATGCCTTTTCGATTCTTCTTCTAAGATCAATTTATGTACTATGTAAGTACGTTGTCGTCATATAGAAAACCGGTCAAGTGCGAGTTGAATTTGCGCAATTAGTACGTTAATTGCTTCTGAAATAAAAATTTTTGTTACTGAGGTATAAAATGATCAGTGCTTCACAAAATACACCCAAAATGAGTTTTCAACAAAGTTTGTTTCCGATCTTTACTGAAAACTGATGACCTTGAAATTTGTGTTTTTTTATATATCAGATAAATTATTAAAGGTAATGCACTCGCGTTTTTGGTTCAGTACTTTTCGAGATGGAGGTGAGGGAACAGCGATTTTTTCAAAATATTACAAAGAAAAGTGTGCGCATGTATGACATTATATATATTTTTGAACTCGTGTTTTTACAAGCTTTCATTTGTCACCCCACTCGATGACCTAGTAATTTTTTTTTTCACTTCCGATTTCACCCCCCAAAATTAACCCCTTAAGTCAAAATTTAACTTTCGAAATTACACGACTCTGGTAAGGCCATCAATATATTATATTAGTACCAAATTTCAACTTTCTACGTCAAATAGTTTTAGGGAAAATCTGGTGCGACAGGCGGACAGACACCGAAGTGAAGATCACATAAGTGTTCCGTATGGAACACTAAAAATCAAAGGTGAAGTGAAGATAATTTAAATTTGAATTAAATTTTCATACAGTTTATATGGATACCAACGTTTATAAAAATTGTATATGATTTTCCAAGCCAACAATAAATTCGTGACATATTTTTTTACTTTTGTCAATATTATTGAAGCTAACTAAAAATCTAAAATTTACAGAATTAATTTAAAATTTGGCACCTCTGCTGACTTAATTATAATTTATCATCACTAAACGTCAAAGATAGGTTTACTACATATAATAAGCGAGTACTTAAAATAACTACGTGCAATTCAACAAAAACAACAGTCATGCCAGTAACTACAACTGGTCATGGCAAGAAAAACCCATTAGAGAAGTTTTGCACAATATTGCCTAACATACTTCCAAAATTTACAAATGATATGGGAAACTGGCAAATAATAAAACAAACAAAACAGATAAATGACTTTACACTGTTTTCTATTCGTCGAAAAGTTAAATTTTCTGCAGTGATTTAGAAACAAAGCAAATTATTTAATATTAGTGTCATTTCATGGGATCTTGACATATTTTTGCAGTCATTCTCGCCGATTTACCTTTATGTAAGACTCCCAGAAATAAAATTTTATTGAGTTTTAGCCCAGATGCAGCCGCCGATAATAATTATCACTAGTTATTTCTTCGAAAATCAGATAGAAGATATGTAAAAAATAATCATACCAAGCGCACAATGGGTGTCTAGCAAAATTCATAGTGAGTACTTTTAAAATAAAAGTAGATAATATAGATAAGATAATATTTTTTTTTATTATTAAAACTTTTCAGAATTCGAAAAAATTTGAACCCAATCTACTTAGAAATATCATTTTTAGTGTTCCGTACGGAACACCTATAGATCACTTCGGTGTATGTCCGCTTGTCTATCTGTCCATCTGTATATTTGTCCGACTGTCTGTCCGTCTGTCACAACTGATTTTCTTCGAAACTATTTGATATAAAAAGTCGAAATTTGGCACTAATACAGGAATTTATGGCCTCATTAGAGCTATGTAGTTTTGAAAGCTAAATTTGGGGTTAGTTTTGGTGGTGAAATAGGAAGTGAAAAAATTTTTTTTTACCAGGTCATCGAGTGGGGTGTCAAATGAAAGCTTGTAAAAACACAAGTTCAAAAATATGTATAATGTAAAACTGGAATATTCTCCACAAGGTGTAGATTGAATGAATATTATCACGAGTGCGTTGTCTTTAATAAAATTATTCTGGTATAAACAAAAAAAAATTCAAGGTCATCAATTTTCATTAAAGATTGGAGAAAAAATTTTATTGAAAATTCATTTGGTGTGTTTTGTGAAGTCACTGATAATTTTATACCACCGCAACAAAATTTTTTATTTTAAAAGCAATCAACGTACAGAACACTGATGGCGCAAGGCCGACTTGCAACTGGCCGGTAATTATTTTATTTATTTTATTTTTTTAAAAATATTATAACTTGGCCTAATAAACTGTCATACTAGAAATATGGAGGTCGTCAACCAATAGAGCAAGTAATTTTTATTTTTGTGATCATGCAGTCGCTATTCCGGTCTAACTTCTTTACCAATATTTCCAATTCCCCTTCGTCATCCACCGCCCCCGCTCGCCTATATATATTCCGTATATTTATTACTAAGTCAATAACCCTCGTAAGGGCAGCCACCCTCACTCTCGCCTGCTGGACCTTTCGTCATCATAACGTCCGTCTTTATAGCGCATATTTTCTTTCTTGTCTAACACTTTTTTTAATATGCAAAAATAGCACAGCCAATCTCTGAATAAATTCTCTGCTGATGACTTTGTGATCGATGTCATCCAAAATTATCACCGCATGAGAAAGATGGTCATTAATATTTTTCAAACTCTACAGGAACAATTCCATTACTTGTTGTACTTAGACGATTTTTCAAATTTGTGTTGAACAATTGGCGAGATTCTAAGAGACACAATGGCTAGTTAATGTTCTTGATGAAAGTATTCTTCATCCAATAGGTACTTTTGCCACCCTCTCCTACATCCCTGGAAGATGAATCTGGAATTGGGTCAGTTACAGAGGAAGAGAGCGAAGACTCACTCAAAAGGTTGTTTTATATCTCATAACCCTTGATAGATGGGGAAGAAGATGTCAGAAGGATTGTCAACCACCGTAATGGACACAAACCTAGATTCGACTTTCAGAGCAGTAGACATATTTATTAACTTTAGATGGCCTGTGAGAAGTATCTGTATTTCAGCTAAAATTAATATTTTTCAATAAAATTTAGTTTCAAAGGATCTTAGATCAATCTTACCCAAAATTCAACAAAATCGAAGACGTTGACTACAAAAGTATAGACTTGTTGTAGACAGGATGGGCGATTGTGCCCGTTTGTGTACTGTAGTCTCTTAGCTTATTGTACTCCCCTCTCTTAGTTATATGAACGTTGCCCATTTAAAAAAGTTTAAGTAAAAGATTCCTTCCAAGCTCTTCATGTGATAATTTATCGCCATGTCTCCGAACAATTTATTCCGGATTAAAGCCATACATTCATATGGGCTATGCCTAGAGGCTTGTTTATCTTCATCACATAGTCTGCATGTTGCGGGACTACTACCCATTGTCTGTAAATGTTTTCTCAGCTGACTGTGGTCGGTGATCAGTCCCCCCACTAGTTTAGTCTAGACCCTTGTTAAACAAAGGATGCCAGCTGTTAGTTTCTTCGAGGAGCCACCAATTACGTCTCTCGAATGACTTTGGCCAGATGTTGCGAGCCAGCGATCTAGATGTTCCTGGTATGACCATCGGCTGACTGTCGTTTGTGTGGTTTTGAAAATTTATCCGATTTCTTATTGCTTTTATCCCCGAATATCCTAAAACTCAGAGTAGTTCAACCCTATTGTTTCTGGACGACTGTTGAGAAAGTATTGAATCTTGCTAAATAAATTATTTACAAATTATCACATTTCCCCAACTGATGCTACAATAATAACCCCAAACGAGTCACTCTCTAATATCTATCACCTATGGTAAGTTTAGCATGCCTTATTAGATTTCCGTATATTCTGTAGAGTCTTTATGTTAAACCCCTTTTTTCGAACTAATTAATAAGGTTTGAGCATATTGCTTATTAGCTTTGTGGTTGGTATTCCTTTTAAGTGACG
>CM032451.1:38592488-38612488 GCA_019049505.1 Pachyrhynchus sulphureomaculatus | reverse complement strand
CCTTCTTTCCTTTGAATGTGTTATTTTTCTTTATTTTCAGTCAATTATAGCCCAACATCTGAATGGTGATAGAAGTGAGGAAATATATCATTATACGTGCTTCTCAAAGTTCTTAAAAGCAAGGGATCTAAAAACCATTTTATTTTTTAATTATTTTAAGACATACGCGGGGTTAAAGAAATTGAGGAGGTAGCCAGAGGGATTGCTCTATATATTCTGGGATTTTGAGTCGACAAATTTAAAAACTGTGTTACCTTGTCATTATTATCAACTTTAAAAGATATAACAAATAGAGAAAACTGAGATGTGATTTAGTGGTTTCTTAAAAGTTAACAGCATTATTCAACTTCGATAGCTCTTTGGTTAGAGAAAAACAATTAATTTTAAACGTAATTATTAGCTGATACATAAAGGGTTTAAGCAAGGTAAGTTTAACATTTGGTATTAATGCCTCACCATAAGGCATAATTTTCTTTTTAAAGTATCAAGTAGTTACGACTATTTTTTAGTGTGAGAAATTTAGTCTTTATACGAAGACCGCCTTTCAAGTTTTATAAACGACCACTATATGGCGCTATTGAAATGTGACATTACCATTACCATTGCTGTAAAATTTTACATTTGTTATTGGTAAGACCGCTGCAGCTCAGAACTTGGCACAGTAGTTTGTTTACAGTGACTGTTTAAAAAAAACTGTTTTGTGAAAAAGTGTAAATTTCATGTGAAGGTTTTCGTCGGATGATATGGCCCTCATGTTTCCTCAGAGAGCTTTTTTTATTAGTGGAGGTCGACGGATTTCTTTCTAACACCTTCACTACCAACGCCGGTGTGCCCCAAGGCTCTATACTATCTCCTACTCTCTTTCTTGTTTACATTAACAATCAGCTGGAAAAGACCAGGAATCCAATCTATAGCTTTGCAGATTAGGTACGCTTACCTCTTGGTTCACTTTGAGTGCTCGAACATCGGCTACTCAGGAAAATATCCGCAGGAAGTCGTTCAACTTAACAAACACTGTCTCAGGGTGACAGTAACCAAGTAAAATTTAAGGTTATAAAAATCCAGGCGAAAGTTTTTTCTAAAAAAGTTAACGTTGCTGAACCCGAAATAGTTATGTCAGGGCACTTTATTCCTCTAGCATCGTAACCCAATTTGCTGGGCGTTAATTTGGGAGCAAACAAGTTTTGTCATGAACATGTCGCAAGCATAACAAAGGGAGCTTCTCAAAGCTGGGGATATTATTTCGAACTAGAAAGCTTTACATTTCATAATATTTGCTAATTCTGTACATTGCCCAAATTCAACCAACTATGGAATACTGCTCCCATGTTTGGGGCTTTGCTCCCAAACAAATACTGCATTTGTTAGATTCTATTCAGAAGAGAGCTATTCACCTGACTGGAAACCTGAATCTGGCCAGCAACTTTGATTCACTGAAACATCAGTTGGCGACGTGAGTCTATTCTACAAGTATTTGGAAAGTGTTCGATGGATGCAGAACGCTTAATTCTTCCCAGAGCGGTGCATGCTAGGATTACAAGTCGCGCTGATATTTTACATCTGCATGAGATTCAGCTTGTTACTCCTCGTACAATCAAGAGAACTTCATCCCTTTGGAATAATTTGCCCAAGATTGTGCTTCCCATCGAGTGCAATTTACCGCGACCAACGTAAATCGCTTTTCTCACACACGTGTCTCTCCTGTAGCACTCTAGAGATTTTTCTACACCCATAAAAAAATGATGTTTATATATATATATATATATATATATATATATATATATATATATATATATATATATATATATATATATATATATATATATATATTATTAGCGGGACGTGTATTTCTAACATGCACCGTTCTGGGAGGAATTAAACGGGCCACATCTATCGAACCCTTTCCATCAAAATACTTGTGGAATAGACTCGAATCGCCAACAGTTCTTCGATGTTCCAACGAATCAAGGCCGTCAGTCAGTTCCGGTTCTCCAATCAAGCGAATAGCTCTTCTCTGAATAGAATCCAACAAATGCAGCCATTGTTGGTCGAATTCGAGCTTGTAAAGAATTAACAGTTGTTGTGGAGTGTTAAGCTTTCTGGTTCGGAATAATATTCCAGCTTTCGAGAAGCTCTCTTAGCTATGCTTGCAACGTGTTCATATTTGCTCTCAAATTAACGCCCAACAAATTGAGTGACGATGTTAGGGGCATAGAGTGCCCCGACATAACTATGTCGTATTCAGCAACGTTAACTTTTTTAGAAAAAACTGCCGCCTTGGTTTTTGTAGCGTTAAATTCCACTTGGTTACTGTCTCCCCAAGAGAGAATTTCTTCCAGGTCTTTGTTAAGTTAAATGACTTCCTGCTGTCTGCGGATATTTGTCTGAGTAGCCGATGTCTGAGCATTCAAAGTGAATGAAGATATAAGCGTACTGTCATCTGCAAAGCTCTAGATTGGATTTCCGGTCTTTTCCAACGGATCGTTAGTGTAAACGAGAAAGAGAGTAGAAGACAGTATAGAGCCCTGGGGCACACCGGCTTTGATAGTGAATATGTGAAAAAAATCCGTCTACTGCCACTCGTAAAGAATGCTCTCTAAGGAAACATGAGAACCACAAACAGAACTTTTTAGACAAACCAGAAGAGCCTAGCGTAGCCAACAATCCATCGTGCAAGACAGGGTCGAATACCTTGGATATATCAAGAGCAACCACTCGAGATTCTCCAAAGTGTTCAATTGCGTTGTTCCAGACATGTTTTACATTAGTCAGAAGTTGATCTATATTTACGAGAGCCATATAGGTGGTCGCTCATAATGTTGAATCCTTCAAGATATTTTAGAAGATGCTGACTGATAGCCTTTTCCATGACTTTCGATATTATTGAAAGCAGTGCGACTGGTCGTTAATTATTTAACAAGGTTTTATGTATCGGCTGAACTGTGGCACTTTTCCAGCAGGAAGGAAATATTCCCTTTCTGTAGGTTAGGTTGAAAAGTCCACAGAAAACTGGTATTAGTTCACACAGTTTTTAAGAACTATAGCAGGTATTTCGTCAGTGCCAGAAGCTTTTTTGGTGTCTAGCTTCATTAAAATATGCTTTATGATACGCTGTCTGAAGACAATATCGGGCATCCTTGACTGCACTATGAGAATAGTAGGTGGCGTTTTTCCTTGGAAATCGACAGTAGAATGTAAAGCAAAGAGTTCAGCCAACAAGTTCGCTTTCTCAGCAGGTGTTGGTGCAATACAATTATCTGGCCGTGTAAGTAGTGGTATGGTGGATTTGGTGAAATTTATATATATATATATATATATATATATATATATATATATATATATATATATATATATAAAACACATTAAAATTCCTGGTTACAATCCGTTCGTCTAACAATAAATTTGCACGACGTTTCACCAAAAATCTCATTTAGCATTTTCAAGCGCGCCCGCTGCCGCTGCTGCTCGATACTATGATCTTGCCGTTGCTACCGCTCGAAGCTGTCTTTATGTATATGTATGTATATGTATATATATATACGAGGCTGGTTTGAAAAGTCCGTGCAAAAATAAAAACTACTGATGTGTTTGGGTAAACCTTTTTTATTTTTTCGACATAGTCTCCTTTTAGGCTTATACACTTCGTCCAACGATGTTCTAGTTTGTTGATCTCTTCCGAATAATAGGATTTGTCCAAGTCTGCAAAATATCCATTAGTGTCTGCAATCACCTCCTCGTTTGAATAAAATCTTTGTCCCGCCAGCCATTTCTTCAAATTAGGGAACAAATAGTAGTCCGAGGGAGTCTGAAGAATAGAGGGGATGTGAAACGAGTTGGAATCCTATTTCCATTAATTTTGGGACCACAACTGCTGAGGTGTGTGCTTGTGCGTTGTCGTGATGGAAAAGGACTTTCTTGTGGGCCAATCGCGGGCGTTTTTCTTTGCAGCTCGGTTTTCAAACGGTCCAATAACGATGAATAATATTCACCTGTAATAGTTTTACCCTTTTCCAGATAGTCGATGAGGATTATCCCTTGCGAATCCCAAAAGACAGTCGCCATAACCTTTCCGGCCGAAGGAACGGTCTTCGCCTTTTTTGGTGCAGATTCCCCCTTGGTAACCCATTGTTTAGATTGTTGTTTGGTCTCAGGAGTATAGTAATGTATCCATGTTTTATCCACAGTAACGAAACGACGCTTAAAGTCCTCCGGATTCTTCTGGAACAGCTGCAAACCGTCCTTGCAACACTTCACACGATTCCGTTTTTGGTCAAGCGTGAGCAATCGCGGCACCCATCTTGCGGATAGCTTTCTCATGTCCAAATGTTTATGAAAAATATTATATACCCGTTCAGTCGAGATGCCCACAGCACCAGCAATCTCACGCACCTTAAGTTTCTGTCATCCATAACCATATCATGGATTTGATCAATGATTTCTGGAGTCGCAACCTCCACAGGCGGTCCAGAACGTTCAGCGTCACTTGTGCCCATATGGCCAGTGCGAAAATTTTGAAACCACTTATAAACTGTTCTAATCGAAGGTGCAGAGTCACCATAATGTTTATCAAGCTTCTCTTTAGTCTCCTGAGGCGTTTTGCCTTTCATAAAGTAATGTTTAATCACCACACACGAAATTCTTTTTCGTCCATTTCTTGAAAATCACTCAACTTCCTTGATTCACACGAATGCCAAACACAAAGAAATAGACCAATATGGCTGAAACTTGGTGTGCGTTCATTCAAGAGATGCTACTAACTAAATATGACCTCGATACGCGCCGGTGGTGCCATCTCTCGGACTTTGCACGGACTTTTCAAACCAGCCTCGTATATATATATATATATATATATATATATATATATATATATATATATATATATATATATATATAATGATTTAATTTAATGAGATTTGACAGATTTCTGGAATTATTATCTTCTACTGAAAAAATTTATAAAATACGACTCAAAAATAACCTGTATTAAAACTACCTACATCCTTACATCTCCACAGTGGAATCAAAAGGTATAAGTTAAAACGCAACGGTTTGCTTCTCCTCATGTAACAATACATTTGTTAGTATTTTGCTAAAGATTCGAACATAATCTTGATACATCTTTAAGTATTTAAAATTTATTGCCAAGTTGAAAAAAAAACAAAACGGTAGAATTAGGAGGACAAAGTTTGTAGATTATCTTTTATGACGCTAATCTCCTAATTGTTTGTTTCTGCAAATTCATGTCCTTATTAGTAATAAATAAAGTGCTTTTATAAAAGTTTTATTTATTTTAAATAAGTCAAAATTGTCGAGTGGTGACTACTATAAAATTTACTTCTCTCTTTTTTGTTGGGATAATTCAATTGACTTCTTCTTCTTCTTAAGGTGCAGTGCAGATTTCTGAGTAGGCGTCTATACCAAATTTCTCCCATCAGATGAGTCTGTTTAAAGACGATCGAAAATCACGTATTCCTGTCCAGTGACGAATATTGCGGAGCCATGAAAATCCTTTTCGTCTCATTCCCCTTTTGCCTTGAATTTTATCCTGCAGTGACATAAATCCAAGTATGAAACCTTTCCTCTTTTTATGTTTTCGAATAATTCGCGTTCTTCCAGGTTGGCTCTCTCGATCACCTCCTGATTCCTTACTCTATCAACCTAAGATACTCTCAGCATTCTTCTGAGTATCCGTATTTCAAATGCCTCCAGCTTATTACTAGATGACACTTTCAATGTCCATGTTTCAACAACGTACAGCAAAACGAACTAAACATAGCACTTAACTATCCGGTACCTGAGTTGTAGGTTAAGGTTTTTATTACAAAGGAATTTGCGTAACATAATGAACGATGCTCTTGCCTGCTCAACTCTAGCTTTAATCGCCATGTCCGTATCCCATTTGTCATTCACAAGGCATCCCAGGTATTTGAACTTGTTAACCCTCTCTCTTAACTATTCTCGCCAGTTATATCAATTCGGACGTCTTGAATTTCTTCTGATGATCATGAATTTTGTTTCGTTTATGTAGATGCTTAATGCAATGTTTTCTCCTGCCTTATATATTGCCTTCAATAATGTTTGAAGAGCATCTGCGCTATCTGCTAGAACGGCAGTGTCATCTGCATACCTGATGTTGTTTATCGGAACTTCGTTTACTTTGATACCCAGATCACTCTCCGACACTGCCTCAGCGAAGGCTCTTTCGACATATAAATTAAACAGCATGGGTGACAAAACACAACCCTTTCTTATTTCAAAATCTTCCGTTGTATAACCATTCTGAAGTCTTACGACTGCTGATTAATTCCAATATAATTTGGCAATGATTTTTATGTCTTTAGAATCTAGCCCTAGTCTTTGTAGATATATCATGAGGAGGTCACGCTTAACGTTGTCAAATGCCTTCTCATAGTCTATGAAGCATATGAATACATCCTTTCTCTGATCCAGACAATTCTGAACCAGCATTTGGAGACTGAAGGTGGCTTCTTTCGTCTCAAAACTCTCTTTAAATCCAAACTGAGTATCTCCACTAACTTCTTTGCATTTCTTGTATAGTCTCGTATGAATGATGCACAAGAAAAGTTTGAGAAAATGACCCATGAGACTAATTAAGCGATAGTCCTTACATTGTTTAGAGCTGGCTATTTCTGGCCGGATAATAAATGTAGAACGCAGCCATTCCTTCGGTATTTTCCCAGTATCATAAATGTTGTTAAAGAGTGTTGCAAGCTTTGTTAAATTATCATTACTGAATTTACAGAACGTCTCTGAGAACGTGTTATCCGGGTCAGGGGATTTATAATTTTTCACTAGTAAAATAACATGAACCAACCCACTCTTCACTATTTCAGGGTCAGACGAATTGTCCGTTCAGAGATCTGGTGAATATGATCTATTATCATTAAACAAATTTCGGATATGAGAGGATGGATTCTTCCTATATGTTCCAGCTATTTCTTTTATTTTCTTATGAAGGTGGAAGGTGTCACCAAGACGCTGAAAGTTTTCGGCCTCGATACATCTTTGTTCCAGCCACTGCTCTTTAGCAATCCTTATTTCTTTACGGATTTCTCTTTGAAGACGGGCATAACAAATATGATTTTGTTGGTGTTTGCATTTTCTACGTTTTTCCATAAGATTTAATATATGTTGGGTCATTCATCCGTTTTTCGTTTTTAATGTTGACTGTTGAAGATAAGTGTTGTTCGCAATTTCAAATGACTTCTTAACTTTGACTCAGTCCTGTTCAATATCATAGATAGAGAGATATAGACATTCCATCTAGTTACTCATTTAACAGACTGTGTATTTCATATTTATTTCAGTATTTTTAAGTAGTTTAGGGTTGGATCATTTGTTTTTCTTTCTTGTCTTAGTCCTTGCCAAACGCATCCGTATGTTAGCTTCAAGCAAGATATGGTCAGAGTCAATATCGGCTCCTGGTAGTGTGGTCATCTTGGTTATGGCGTTTCTGAATCTTTTATTGATTGTGATAAAATCAATTTGATTTTGTATAAGATGTTCTTTATTGTCCTGCGGTGATTTCCATGTGTAAAGGTATCTTGGATGAAGTTTATACCAAGTTTTTGTTTTAGCCAGTTGTTTTTCTTTACAATATTGAATTAAGCGTTCACTTCTTTCGTTCTGTTTGCCTAGGCCGTATTTGCCTACTATGTGTTCCACATCTCCGTTACCAATCTTAGCATTGAAGTCGCCCATTGCTTTTTGTGAGTTTTAGAGCCTGGTCTAGGTGTTTATAAAGTCTCTATTTCTTCTTCTGATGTAGGGGTATAATGTTAATGTTGACTGCTTTTCCCAGTAACTGAAGTAGGATGACTCTTTCCGAGATCGGCACAAAGTTTGGAACTGAGGAACGTATATTTTTATCGATAAAAAATACCCACACCATGTCTGTGGTCCCGGTCACTGTCTTCGCTGCAAAAAGAGTAAAATGTTCTTCCATCCAAAAGTGTCATTCTAGAGTTCGGCCACCAAACCTCACTTACTCCTATAATGTTGATTTTCAGACTCTTAATTTCCTGAACATGGTTGTGTAGCTTTCCAGCGGCAAATAAAGTTTTAACATTCCATGTTGCGATTTTTGATATCTTATTCAGTTGACTGACGAGGAATATCTCGGTTTTAAAGTCGCAACGTAAAACAGACTGAAACCTGCAAAATAGCCATTACATTTTTATGGTTATTTCATTTTAGAAAATAGGCAAAAAAATATGTATAAAAATTAAAAAACTTCAAAGAGCAGTACGTTTTCCTAATACTTCCACTTCATCACCTGCAAATTACCTACATAAAACAGCATACTAGATCTTATTTGACCAATTAAAAAGCCTTGGAACAAATTCATTTTTCTTTTCTAGAAAAATTCAAGAGTTCATCAAAATATCTACTTCTGTACCATATTCTTAATTACCCGACTTTTTGGTTAGGGCAAAGTTATTACAATTATTATTATTATTTGTTCATTTTGTACATGAAGTATGCCAGGCCTGGCATTGTTTTGGCTCAGACAGTCCCCCAACCTTAATCGTGACATTGGTCTTACCTTTCACCAATCATCCGTGAGGTCCCACGCTCCCCTCAACCTCGGTCCACTAATATAATAATATAAAAGGCGTGCACAAGCGGAATGAAACTAGTTTTATGCTGTATTCTGAAAAGGCCATCTACGGAACAAACTTCAACGAAGCCGGCAGGATGATGGGCGAAATGTCAGCATTAGTTATCATTCAAAAAATCCTAGAGGGCTTTGTAATCTGTCAAATTTGTAACAATTTTTTTATTATTACATTTGGCTTGCTTATAAAAACCAAGTGCCAAATAGAAAAATAGTAAGTTGGGTGATCTATTTTAAAGTCAAAATTCGGTTCAACTTGAATGGTTTACATATCGGTACCAACTGAAATTAGTATCAAGTTATACGAGGGCCGGCTTTTAAGTTTTCGCAAACGACCATTGGATGGCGCTATTGAAATGTGACATTACCATTGCTATAAAATTTGACGTTTGTTATTGTTAAAACTGTGGTAACTCAGAAATTGGCCTAGTAGTTTGTAGTTTTTGAGCGTTTAAAAACAGTTTTGTGAATAAACGGAAATTTCACCTAAAGATTTTCGTTGAATGATTTTTTACGATTTTAGTTAAAGTCAATCATATTCGGTTATTTTTCCAAAAAATATTGATGCTGTACGCAACATGATTGAAGAGAATCGGCATGTGACATACCGAGAGAAAGAGATATCCTTAGGCATATCGAAAGCTGCAGTAAATTCGATTTTGCCGTGACAAAGATCTGTTTCAGGTTGATTCCGCATAATTTGACCGACACTCAAAAACAGGCTCGTGTTAATAGGTGTAAGGAAATGCTCCAAAAATTCTACCGAGGACGTGCAAAGTCCGTATACAACATCGTAACAAGAGACGAAACTTGGATATATTCGTACGGGCCGGAAACTAAGCAACAATCAATTATTTGGGTGTCCTAAGATGAACCCAATCCAACAAAATTGGTTCGTTCGCGAAGCACTTTTAAGAAAATAATCGCTTGTTTCTTTGGTTATACTGGACATGTTGCAACCATTGCCTTAGAACAGCGGTCGGCAACCTTTTAGCAGGCAAGCGCCACATAGTAGCAAATGAAATAAAGGCGGGCATTGTTCATAATTTTGTTAATACGTAATCATCATTTTATTTAAATTTTGTTAATAATTAGGAACAATGACAAAAAGACAATGAGAAAAAAACAGACAAATTAAATGAGAATTTAGAAATAACTATACATGCAAGTCGAATCAAAATTTAATGTCATTTTTGAGGCTATATTTGACTGCCTATTTCTAAATGTTTGCTTTCATGTCTGTCGTAAAAATTCGTAGAATGACACTCATCTGTAAGAGACCTTTATTTACAAAACAGTCCGGGCCGCGGCTTCACGATCGCTGCTTTAGAGAATTGAAGAACAGTTAATTAAATCCAAATCTGCCTTGATTTCTTTGCTCCACAACTAAATGAAGATTATCTTGTACCCACGTATAAGAATTGTAACGGTTGCATTGCTTACATAAGTTTCGTCTGTCCAAATGCAATTTGATGAAAAATTCGGAACATGGTTTCTTTTCTTGTCCTATATGGCCTGAATTTGTACGTACGACTTACGTTAGTTCTTGGTAGTCCAGTGGATTCTTTCAACTGTCGGGTTGAAGTGTTGGGATTATTTCCGAGAGTTCCTAAAACTACTGTTTCTTATCCCAGTTTGATGCATAAAATTTGGGTCAATTCTTTTCAAACTGGCCGCTTTAACTAGGTTATGTCACAATCGAGTGAATATATCCTTGAAGCGTTGACGCCTCTCTGGATACCGTTCGTGGTACAAATTACTTGCCGGTTCCGAATTTTCTCCGGTTTGTATGAAACACACTATCATATCCCATTTTTCGTAATTTTCAAACTTCATTGCGATTTATTTGGCAATTCAATAACTGATCCTGAAGTAAAATTTGACAACTACGAGTAAACAATTGAATTAAACCATATGGCCGCTCCGTCCAAAGCCTACTTCACAAAATGTGCATTTAAAACTCGAGTAAAAACTGAAAACCTTCATATTTTGAAGTAGATTTAAGCAAAATATAAAGTGTGCTATGTTTTTAGAATGATAATTTAAAGCTCTATTCGCATAAGGAAAAATATACAGGGTATCCCGTTTAAAAAATATATTTTTGCGTTAATAACTATTAAAATATTAGTTGTAAAAAAATGTAACTTACACTGTTGAAATCCACGTGAAAAAGTGCTTTGAAAATGTTTTTACAGAAATCAAAAATTTTCAATAGGAAAAGAATTACATTTTTCCAAAATGCAGATTTTTGAAAAATACCCTGTATATCTGAAACGGTACTAGATATCGATAAGCGGTTTTCACTGTTGAGTTTATCATAAAAATTGAGCCTCAGACACCGACAACAGTTCTCTTCTATCTCCTTTAAATAAAAGGGTTTACCTTTAAAAGTGTCCAATTTGGACCACCCTTTACATCGATCTTCAATCTACTAAATGAATGTCTCGAACTAACTTTTGTATTATTTTTAGAAGCCAACGAATTTGAAGAGAATCCTGTCTCTGACCGTTTCGTTATCGAGTCAGTCAAAATATCACAATTGCACAGCTTATAACTTTCTCTCAAAAAAATCTTAATATTTGTGAATGATCGATTTCAATTTAGAATTGCTGTCCGGCAGCTAAAGTTTTTCGAGATATTCGGCAAAGTCTAATTTAAAAATAATTAAGTGAAAAAAGTATTTTGATTTACTTTAATTTACTAGTTCATATATTCTTATTTTGATGAAAAGGAATATCTATATTTCATTTTGATAATCGAGGATCATGAAGTACTGGATTATAAATCTTACTGGACGTTATTACAAGACTTTATCCTGTTACATGCTAAATAGAGTAGTTTTTTCCAGGAAATCTTGAGCAGAGTTTACGTTAAAAAAGAACAAAAGAATTACATCGATGCCAGACTATTTTCTTCATATTTTTTGCCACGATTTGACTATTAAAAATGGACACTCTTCCTGCAGGTTACCGTATAAAATCCCAACCAAAAAGCTTCAATAATAGGTAAAATTTAAATCATTTTGTTCAAGTCTAACAACAATACTAAATAACCGATCAATTACAAGTTGGCAATTAGTGTTCCGTACGTTGATCACTTTTAAAATAAAAATGTTTGTTACGGAGGCATAAAATGATCAATGACTTCACAAAACACACCTCAAATGAGTTTTCAACAAAACATTTTTTCTGATCTGTACTGAAAACCGATGACCTTGAAATTTTTGTTTTTTTTTTTATATACCAGATAAATTATCTAAGGTAATGCAGTCGTGATAATTTTCGTTCAATCTATACCCTGTGGAGAGTATTCCAGAACTTTTTCAAAATTTTTTGATCAGTACTTTTCGACATAAGGAGGGGCAGCGATTTTCCGCAATTTTTTAAAAACAATACAAAGAAAAGTGTGTTCAAGTATCAGATTTTATATATTTTTGTACCCATGTTTTTATAAGCTTTCATTTGACACTCCACTCGATGACCTGGTAAAATTTGTTTTCACTTCCGGTTTCACCCCCCAAAACTAACCCCCTAAGTCAAAATTTAACTTTTAAAACTACACGGCTCTAATGAGGCCAGCAATTCCTGTGTTAGTGCCAAATTTCAAATGATTATGTCAAATTGTTTCGGAGAAAATCGGGCGTGACAGACAGACAGATAGACGGACGGACAGACATCTAAGTGTTCCATACCGAACACTAAAAACCTTCGTTTAACTGTCCGGTCGATGTCGGGTGGTGTTTAAAGAAAACGGTACACATGGTGTTAACTGTTTCGTTTAATTACATGGGCGATTCAATATCGAATCTTGTAGCCTAAAACGTATTTTGTCGACTTAGGTACGAAAACTTAAGAATAGTCTCGGTATCGAGACAAAAGTGAACAGTCAGGACAACTACTGTAGTTTCAATTTATAAATAGCCTCAGTTTTAAGAGGCTATATTAAAGAAAAAAAGAGAGCGGAAGGGCTTCATGAACTAACGAAGCCTCTATTGCAAAGAAATTCTAGAAGTTTAGATTCTTCTCAATGTCAAAACGGGGGGAAATTAAAGAGATCTTTTTATCAAAAAAGACCCTTTCTTACATTGAAACTCTTAAAATTAAAAGATCAATTTCATAGGAGGAATTTTAAATAGTACAGGATGTTTTGTCCAAAAAAGCCTAAGCAAATAAAGGAAGCTTTACCTCTATTGTCTTCAGGAAAGGGCATGTATCCCCCTTGCATGCCACTGTTTTCTATAATGTTAGATACCTTAATTACAGTAGTGTTTATTAGTATTGTTTTTTTCCTAGAGTTTTGGAGAATTCGATTGATTTCTAAAGAAAATTTGTAAAATATATATTAGTTTCATCTGATATGAGAGAAGAGTGTTCTAGAACTTGGTACAAATATTATGAGATCGTGTGATTTGTTAGTGGATTATTATACGAAACTATAAAAATGTGCCTATATCGTCTGATTTATAAGTTCCATAATTCCATAATTTGATAAACTGTCCATCAAGTAAGAACGGGTCCGCGATAATTTATTTTTGATAGATGCGATTTTAGCGATTCAACCAAAAATTGGTAGAGGAAATCTTTGTCTACGACGCATTTTAGTACAAGTATCAGTCGATTTCGAATCTAAAATGACAAATTCCGCGGCCGCTAATATATTAAAAAGTCGGATTCGTTTGTGAAGAAACGAATAAGTCGTTTTAACAAGCCGAAAAATGTCTACGATTTGTCAAAACGTGACTCAATTGGCAAAGTCACTCCGAAAGTCGAAAAACAAATCCTGTCTTTGTTTTCACGGAATCCGAAATTGACGCTGCGTCAAGGAGCGGAAAATTAAAAAAATCGGTTTTAAATGTGTCTCATGAGACTATTCGACAATACCTTCGTGCTCATTATGTCTAATTTCGAAACACGTTGAAGATATCTTTGCTGGGCGAAAATCACGTCGCAAAGCGGCTCGCTTGGGCCCACGATAAGATACTAGAGTGGCCTTCACAATCGCCAACGACTTTGTCTCGCGAGATTCGAAAAATTTGAAGATTATTGTTGTAGTATGCAGAAAATCTCTTCGACAGCATGCCTTGAAGATGTCAGGCGATTATTGATGATCAGAAAACTTACTAAAGTAATTGCGCCGTCATTAACACACCAAAGAATACTTATTTGATAGACTGTAACAAATTTCAATCAGCATGGAATTAGTATCTGACACCTTAATCTAACTGATATTACTACAGTAAAATTTACTAAAAAATTTTATGACAGTAACTTTCGTGAAGAGAGAATCCGTTAATAGTTATGCCAGGTCTCCAAAATTGCAGTCTTCTAATAAGTACTATAGCAGGAATAAAATATTAACTATTAACTTCTAAGTTACTAAGACGCAGTTTAACTATAAATTAAAATTAAAAGTTGTTATTAATAAATCGGCAAAGCAGTTGAACCAGTATTTACCTTGCAAAGATACAGTTTTAGTATGAGGACTGTATGATTATAAGTACTGAGTTTAATTTCCTCGGGATTATGAATATATTACTTTTCTAACTCGCTTATTTGAAAAGTTAGATAAAAGTGTTAAATACAGGAGTTGTAGCGTTTTAAAGTATATAATAGAAGAAATCGCGCAAAAAGTTTTTGTAATAAGACACAAACTTTACATTTTTTAAATGAAACAGCCTATCTGTTATTTTTGAGTTATAGAGAGCTATTAATTTTATAAACGCTAAAATACAGTTGTGCTATTGTAAAAAATACCAAGCAAAAAATGTTTTTTCTGACTTTACCAAAGTTAACGCAAATTGTCAATAGCGTTTGTTTATGTTAAGAATTTTGATAGTACTAATAAGTAGGCTGAAAAGCTTTTAGTCTAGTTATTTAAAACATTTTTTTTTTTGCAAAAGTCTACATTATTCATCAACATAGTCTCCTTTAAGAACAATACAATCAGTCCAATGCTTTTTTAACATTTCTATACATTTCTTGTAGAAGGATTTGTTTTTGCCTGCAAAATAGGCCTCAGTTTCGGCGATAACTTCTTCAATGGAGCCAAATCTTTCTCCCGCGCGCATTTTTTTGAGGTCTGCGAATAGATAATAGTCGCTGTGGGCCAAATCTGGAGAATACTGTGGATGACGAAGCAATTCGAACTTCAATTCATGCAATTTTGCCATCATAACCATTAATGTGTGACAAGGTGCATTGTCTTAATGAAAGAGCACTTTTTTCTTGTTCATTTGGGACCGTTTCTTTGTGATTTTTGCCTTCAACCGCACTAATAATTTTATATAATATTCGCTATTGATGGTTTTTTCCTTCTCAGCATAGTCGATGAAAATCATTCCATGCGCATTCCAAAATACAGAGGCCAAAACCTTCGCAGCCTACTATTGTTTTTGGTCGCCTCGGGCGGCTTTCAGCGGATGCTGTCCACTCAGCTGACTACCGATTTGATTCCGGTGTGTAGTGGTGGATCCATGTCGAATATAGTCTGGAAAATAAATACCTCACAATAGAAAACTAAACAAGGATACACAAGACACAGTGAGATAGATCCTCCCATATGTTATAGAAACAGGAGCTGACACATGTAAAACACCACAAATGATGAAGACAACAGAAATGAAGGTGCTTAAGGAAATACATGGAGAAACTATCCATGACAAAATCCGCAGCAAAGATCTACAAGAACTAAGTCACATCTAAGAGATATCCAAATGGACTAGAACCAGAACAAAACAATGGAATAAATAAGTAGATTGGATGGAATACAACAGACTAGCAAAAAAGACCAAACTCAATAAACCTTGGGGTAGAAGAACTAGGGGCAGACCTTCGAAAAGGTGGAAAGAATGCTGGACGTTCACATCGGAAAAGACTTAATGAGGCTAAAACAGGTTGTATGCCTACTATATATATATATATATATATATATATATATATATATATATATATATATATATACATATATATATATATATATATATATATATATATATATATATGTATATATATATATATATATATATATATATATATATATATATATATATATATATATATAATGTATATATATATTTATTTATATATATATATATATATACATATATATATATATATATATATATATATATATATATATGTATATATATATATATATATATATATATATATATATATATACATATATATATATATATATATATATATATATATATATATATATATATATATATATATATGTATATACAGCAGGAGGTCGTTCAACTTAACAATGACTTTAAAGAAGTTTTATCTTAGGATGACAGTAACCAAGTAGATTATAACGCTACTTAAACCCACGCGGCATTTTTTTTCTAAGAAAGTTATCGTTGCTGGTCCCGACATTGCTTTGTTGGAGCACTTCATTCCTCTAGAATCGTCACTGGGCGTTCATTTGGAGCAATATGTCTTGGCATGAACATGTTGCAAGCAGAGCAAAGAGAGCTTCTCAAAAACTGGGAATATTATTTCGAACTAGAAAATTTTACACTTCACAATACCGGTTAATTCTAGATAAAGATCAAATTCAACCAACAATGGAATACTGTTCCCATATTTGGGCCTCTGCTCCCAAACATAAACTGCATTTGTTGGATTTTATTCAGAAGCGAGTTTTTCGCCTGACTGGAGACCCAGAACTGACCAGCAACCTTGATTCATGGAACATCGAAGAACCGTTAGCAACTTGTTTATTTACGAGTATTTTCATGGAAAGTGTTCGATTGGTGTAGCCGGATTAATTCCTCCCAGAGCGGTGCATGCTAGAAATACTCGATACTCGTCGCGCTAATATTTTTCATTCGTATGAGGTTCAGCTTGTTACGCCTGGTACAACCTCTTTCAAGCAGTCTTTTATGTCGACTGTGTTTCCCACCGAGTATAATTTACCGCGATTCAATTTTTCTTGTAGCACGTATACTCTGACCATAACAAAACTTAATGAAACTATTGATCAATAATAGGGATCAAGCAAACATTATTAACCAATCAGGGATTTATAAAATTTACTGCGGAGATTATTAAGGAATATACATAAAACAAACAGATAGATTTTAGGTGTTAGAAAAACACAGAAGGTCAGTGATAAATAGCCCAGAAAATAGCAACATGCCAACACATTGTATTAGATGTAATTAATTGATAAATTTAAATAATGTACAACTACTACATAATGAGAACAAAGGCAAAAAGCTTGACCTTTTCGACGAGCAGGAAATAAAAAAAATCAAACATAACCAGGAACATACCACCATCAGACAAAAACCTTTCTTAAAAACTCCAACAATTAATTCTTACAATCTAATACATTAGTCAGTTTGAACTCTAGTTTACAAATAATAAATACTATCCATTATAAAAGGCTTCAAAATTGAAGATTCCCTACTCGCAATTAAATGAGCTGTCGCTCACTAATTAAAACGCATTTCAGCTATAAAAATTATTTTAAAAGTTACAGACCTATATTTAATATGGTCAAAAAAAATAAAATCTTATTTTATAAACTGTCCAATATTTGTCCGTGCTTCGTAGTAAATATTTATACTTTCAACGGCATTTTTTTCCTGGTTTATAGTTTTATAACAATGACCAAATTTACCATCAAACAAATAACCAACATATTGTGTTACATATCCTCTCTAGGTGTTTTGAAGAAGAAACCTGAAAACTGCATGTATATATATATATATATATATATATATATATATATATATATATATATATATATATATATATATATATATATAAGGAAATACTATGTTTCAGTTGTCAAAACCTCTGAAGCTTTTTCTCTGTTTTTTGATTAATATCTCACCATAAGATGTTTAAAATCTATTATATTGTGGAGTAACTTACTCTTTAAGGTCAGAACATCAAAGTCTACTTATCTTGTTTTGTGTGCTAGAGGAAAGTACCGGTAAATTACATGATTTGTAAATTTTTCGTATCTGTGTCTGATATACATAATGCCATGCGACGTATATTTTAGTTGTATACAATATACAGAGTGTCGAAGTTTACTGGAAGAATTATAAAAATACTTGATACAATTATTTTTTGGTTTAAATTAAGTGACAACCGGGTATTACAAATTTCACCCTTTGTGGCGGAAATATTTAGGATAAAAATTTCGAAACATTTTTCGTCTTAAAATTTAGCAGATGTTTGTTTTTGAAAAAAATATATAAACTATTTAATAAACTTTACAGGTTCATAGATTAACCATGATAGTATAAGACTTGTACGTTGTTTCAGTTGCTCTACTTTAACTTTTTAGGATATTAACGAAAATTTGCTTCGACTAGTAGAATTTTCCCAGTAACATAACGTAGAAATAAATGCATCTAATCAACTTTTATGAATTTCGGAAAAGATACTAAATATTTTATATTTATATTGCAGTACATTTTTAACGATCATTTATAATATATATATATATATATATATATATATATATATATATATATATATATATATATATATATATATATATATATATATATATATATATATATATATATATATATATATATATATATATATATATATATATATATATATATATATATATATATATGCATATATATATATACATAGGCATAATAATGATTCCACAGCATTTATTAATCAGTGTATCAAAAAAATGTTTTAAATAAAAGTTATAGTAATATATACGGCTCACTTGTCGACGTTGACAATAAAATGTTTTAGTTCGAAGTTCGAAGAAATTACGTACTCTTAAATTTTTTTAAATGGAAAGCCCTGTATATTATTTTATTTTTGAGTCTTCCTAGAAATTCTAGATATTACCATATGTCTAAATGGAACTGTTTTGGAATTATTGGTATTTTATTCTCAAAACTACATGAAATTGAGGAGATCAAATTTAAAAAAAATAATAAATAAGCTGGCTTGTGTCAAACATATACTCAAGTAATGACATAGCGCTTCAAAAAATGATTTATTGAGGAAAACGTTTATTGCTGAATTTTGTGAAACTGCAATTTGAACATAATATCATACTGGTACATTTACCAGAAACTGAAAGAATCACTTTGTTAATGATGTTTGGTTACGGAGACCGTAGGAGAACACAACAGGTGGTGTGCGATCTTTTTAACACAGAATATCCAAATCGAGAACATATTACCCAAGCCATAGTTAGCAAAACATTAAAACGATTTAGACAATCAGGTCATGTTAAGGATCGTTCTAAATCTGGACCTATACGGGTATTTTCTGTAATTTCCATTAAAACACAAACTTTTTATCATCGCTTGTGTTAACTTTTGGTAACACAAGCGATGATAAAAAGTTTGTGTTTTAATGGAAATTACAGAAAATACCCGTATAGCCACTGGTCAGCTTTAAATAGACCACAACATAAGTAAAGGTATCTTAAGTCGCATACTAAATGAAGAAAAATTACATCCATATAAACCCATTCTGTTGCAAGAATTATCTGAAGATGACTGCGATAGATGCGCTGAATTTTGCGAGGTCATGATGGGACGAATCAATAACGATGAATAATGACCTAATTCATAATATTGTTTTTTCTGACAAGGCCACATTTTGTCTCAACGAAAGAGTTAACAAGCATAACTGCCAGTACTGGTTTACTGAGAATTCCCACTGGATAATCGACAGTCATTCTCAAAGACCACAAAAGATAAACGTGTGGGCAGGGATTTGTGGACGTCATATCATTGGTTCCTTTTTTATCAATGAAAATCTTACAGGACAGCGGTATTTAGAGTTACTCCAAGAGCAAGTTATTCCAACTTGTGCAGGTCTTTTTCCTGACGAAAATAATTTGGATACCCCTAACAGGAATCAGTGGTATCAACGACACGGAGCACCTTCTAACCATGAAATCAATGTTTGTAGATATTTGGAAGCGATTTTTTCTAATCGGTGGATAGGCAGAAGAGGTTCTGTAGAATGGCTTGCAAGGAGTCACGACCTTACGCCACTCGATTTTTTTTATGGGGTCATTTGAAAACCAAAGTTTACCGAAGTTGACCTGAAAGTCTAGAAGATTTACAACAAAGAATTCAATATGAAGTAATACAGATCAGCCCAGATTCTCTGCAAAACTCTGTTCAGGCTGTTTATAGCAGATTGGATCATGGCCTCACTGTCAACGGTAGACAGTTTGAGCAATTGTTACCTTAAAAATAAACCTAGAGTATTTATTAATAGTTTTTTTATTTTAAATCTCAAATGACAATAATTCTAAAACAGTTCAATTTAGACATATAGTGTGTCTAGAATCTAGAATTTTTTGTACGACTCAAAAATAAGATAATACATAGGGCTTTCCA